>JAAFCE010004209.1:10123753-10413847 GCA_013389805.1 Trigoniulus corallinus
CAGCAACAACACAACAACAGGAAAACAGCAGCAACAACACAACAACAGGAAAACAGCAGCGACAAATGAGTGAGAAAAACATTTCTTCTTTACACAACCCTTTTCCCACATATGACAGGGTCTGGTACCCAGAAGCCTCAGAATTTGAAGCACTAATAGGATAAGAGTGGAGAGCGGGAGACAGAAAGAGACGGGATAATAAAAAAGGACAACTGAAAGCACTGAACTCATAGGTGAACTGTGGCATGAAAGGATGCAACACTCATCTTTGGATTGTTGTTTGTTGGTGTTTTAGGTCCCATCAACTACAGTCATTAGAGCCCCGACCACTGCATAGTTCTAATGCATAGACAGCACAGACACTACACTAATGCGACGATTTTTGGGCATTAGCAGTACCCTGTTTTCCCGATGGACCACCCATGTCAGTACAAGCTGGAGTCGCGTTGCTTAACTTCAGTGATCAGACGAGAACTGGTGTGTCTAACGCAACTCGCCGCTCCCTCTCATCTTTGGAAACCACACAGTAGCAGACAGGTTAGGAAGTTAGAAACATTCCTAACTTTCCATCAACAAAACATTGATGTAATCAGTTTTACACTAACAAAGAATTTAAAGAGAGAAACGATCAGAATTTACTTTTTAAAGCACGACTAGTTAATTTGTAACCCATGCAGGTTCTCATTAACGTTGTAGGTCGCAAATTGAAACCTCTGCTCATATTTTAGAGTCAACTATTTCATTTCACTGTGTTTACGCCATTCTGGGCTTCATTTGTTGTACTCCGGACTCCACTGTATCAACTATAATTGTTTATGTTATATGTAACATAATTACATTTCAGAATCTCTAACAAGAATAATGATTAAGTACTATCTAGGAGGTAGAAATCAACCCCGTAACCCTTCCCTTTTTGCGGAAGTAATAAGTCATTTTCTCTTGTTATCTTTAAAAACTTCTTTGTGTCGCACCTTTAGAGATTTTATTACAGACAATCCTTCTTTAAGCAACTTCAAAGATTAAAAGCGAGCAGGTCGAGTAATGGCAGCGCAGAGGACTGACGGATTACCCTCAGTATGAAAACCTGGAACCTGTAGTTCATCCACTGATAATGTGCCACAAAGGTAAGAAAGGAACAAGACTTTCAACCTTTCCCCATGGAGAAACCTCTGAATATCAGCTCTTGGAGAAGCCCCGGAGCAGAAAGGCTTCTAATGAGATTGGTAAGGGGACTTGTTTTGTCGTGCCCCACCACTACTAACCAAAAGTCACATTTATTGTGTTGATCTCGTGCGGAACTCGGTGATTCCCTCTCCTCATTTTGTTGTTGTTTGTTGGTGTTTTAGGGCCCCTCAACTGCAAGGTCATTAGAGCCCCGTCCACAGCATAGTTCTGATGTAGAGACTGCACAGACACTACACTAATGCGACGATTTTTGGGTATTAGCAGTACCCAGTTTTCCCAAGCGGCCACCCATGTCAGTACTGGCTGGGGTTGCGCTGCTTAACTTCAGTGATCAGACGAGAACTGGTGTGTCCAACGCAATTCGCCGCTCCCTCCTCATTTTGTAAGGAGGCCACACATTAAACTCTTTTAATACTTTCCGTGTGGGCCTCGGAGTACCACGTTCTTGTAAAATATGACTTAAAGGGTTGTGACATCAACAACATGAGAACTAAATATCCAACTCCTTTAAGTGCGACTATCTCTGCTCACATTTTCTGACTCATGCCCTCATGACTACCCAAACCCGTTGCAGACAGGAAACGGTTGGGTTTTGGTTTGTTAGATCCGACAAGGGGAAATTACTAGTCGACCTCCAAACATATTAACAACTAAAATTTATGACAAATTATGACGTTAAAAGATACGTGTCATCAGATAGTCTTGCTAAACTTTTAACACGTTGGATTTCCGCCTAGAATTAATCCTACGGCTGTACTCTCAAAAAATATGATTAAAGTCTCCCTCACACCAACGCGAAACATCGCAGTCGCAGCGGATCTTTCGTGGCGAATTATTCGCATCAAAACGCTACCCATGACGAGCAATGGTCATGTGTACACCGCAGCGAATGTATCGCGCCCGCGGTTGCGAAAGTGCAGCGAATTATTTAAATTATTTACAATCGCTGCATGGCACGACTTCAGTCGTCATCGTTGTTCGAATTTCGATAGAACAAGATGGCGTTCACAGAAAAACTAATAGAATTAATAAGAATGTATCCAACTAAATTGACGCGTTGGTGTGAATATCAAGGCGAATCCACCGCGTCGCAGTGCGTGCTCCTGTTCGGCGCGTGTTCCTGTGGCGAAAATTCCGCTGCGACTGCGATTGGTTGGCGTTGGTGTGAGGGAGCCTTAAAACTTTTAGAGGGTGACACTGACAGATGACAATCCGGATATGGATTCAACTTCTACTTTTGGTCGTAATATTCTAGGTGATATACTGTAGTTTGTAATTTTATATTTCGGCTACACTGCTGGTAAATGGCTGCCATTAGTAAGTGACAACGCCCTATCTAATGACGTCATTATTAGGGCGTCCCTATTATTAAATTTTATAATTCAGAGTAGTGGGGTGTCATAAAGCCCAGACAAGGATGAGACATATACACTGAACATTAAGGAGGAAAAGTATAGGAATCGACTTGAGGGTGTGAGCAAGTGCTCAACGCTATTCATTACCTTCACGTGATTTGACCCGTCAGTAGGACAGACAACAAAAGTTTCTAAATCTCCGTCGGGACTCATATGAAGCCTCATAGGGTTGTGGCATATCAATTGTCAGTCACGTAAAATTTCATATATTGTAAATGAATGCCATGTAGTGAGCCTGTTCGAACTTTCAACCGACCTCGCTACAGCGAGTGGACGAATTGTTAAGTATCTACTTGGTTTTCAGGAGAACCGAGTTCACATCCCAGTTATGGAGGGATGTAATGGTGCTAACATCGCTGGTCTCCTTATTTGTCTCATGATCGCCTTAAAAAAACGTTCGTCTGTTACGCCCAGTGTCGAAAACAGAGGCAGATAAAAAACTCCACCTCGGTGGCGCAGAGGTAGTGTGCTCGACTACTTTGTCAGGGGTTCCAGGTTAGATACTGGGTCGAGGTGGATTGGCTTCTTTCGGGCGAGAGAGAGGTCCTGCGTGGTGTACGATGACATTTGCACATAAAAGAACCTTCTCTACTATGCAAAGGGTAAATGAGATGCCCTCACGAACAGCAGGCCGACGATAAATAAGTACAAGGGTTGCAGCTTTGGTCGGCAGCCGGCTGTACAAAAATACCTTCCAACTGATCACCTATGTCCCAGAGGGACAAAAATGGGTACTCAACCCTGCCATAGGCGGGAAAATGACTAGGAGTTGCTTTTGCCTGCTACTGGCAGATTAAGATTTTAAAAATCTTAAATGTGATGGTCTTTGTGTCTCCTTTAGACCTTTGCGACAAATTAACCATGAATGTGCGAAAGGTACAGTCCCTATAGATTCCCTTAATGGCCTTGTAGATTCGCTTTCGCTCCAAGTGCAAAAGTCCCCCATCTACACCTGAGATAAGTGCTTACATACTGTTGATACGTGCATTTTAAAACAATCTAATGCAATGCACCGTTCCGAACAATTTGTGCTACAACTATCTCTTTAAATATTGAAATATTACCTCTATATTCTGAACAGCTAACAAGATTAGTGAATTTTAAGGTGCTCAGCATGCTCCGCAGTGAAATCCTGTTATGTTCCACACTATTTATTTTTTCATTGTACTGTACAATTTTCCCTTATAGTAATTTTGCAAGAAGCCTACGAGTAACAGTGGTACCATCACACTCCATACGTCTTCGCAACTAGAGAACTGAACTAGGATCTACTGCAAGGCGATAGCAGTTTCATCTTCCAACTAGCTTATGACCTAATAAACCTAATTACTCATAATTTTGCCTTATAATTCAGCGCACACGAACGGCATCTCACTGCTCAACACCGAATCGCATAAACCTGTGCTAACCTCACTATTGTGCGGTTAGGTCTGATGACGTAGGTTTGCCATCTACATTTCGAGACCACCTTCCTGCACAAAGGGAATTTCAGCGATGGAAGAATGCGTACTTGGTGGTTTATTTTTCATTCAGAGTAAACCGCCAGCCTCCACCAGGACTGGACCTTGTCACTCAGATACGAGTGAGAAAGCACGACAGTTCCAAAATTCGATAACCTGACAAGTTGAAAAACAGCACTGTAGCCCCATAACAGAATATGTCGATTAATAAATGTCGATTGCACATATAAAATTCAGGTCGCCATCAACAAGGAATGAATAGCTTAAGCATTCGATTAGTTTCCATGAGCAGGCTTGCAATGACGTCATTAAATAATGCAATTTCCGTTCACTTCGCCGCCTAATAATATAAAACATTTGCACACAAAATACAATTGGCTACAGCCATTACCAGTGCGGTAATAAATTCTGGTTATTCAAACTTATACCAGCGAGAGTGGGCCATGCCATAGCCGAGGAAATAACAATCGCTTCCCAAAATTATGACTACAAGTTGGATATCAGCGAGGAGGATGATAATAGTTCTGACAATATCTACTATCGACAGGGGACTAAAAACGAGTAACGACCCTGGTTTGCCTGTTTTTGAGAAAAAAAAAAAAACAAATATCAGACAAGTCTACATTTGCAAAATAATAGCCTGGTGCAATTGGAAAATGTTCCCCTTCCACTTTATCTGCCTCCGACACCTTAGTTAACAATCATAATGACAAAGACAGACAAGCAGATATTGAAGCTAACAAAGCAATTCAACAACTGGGCCTATAAAAATGTTGTCCGTAAAACGGATCTAATTGCCAATGTCATTGGTAGCAGCAAATGTGCCGTCGTACGACGTTGGGAATAACAGGTCACAGCAAAATGCGGAAGCCAAGTCCCATTTATAATCCATGTCAATTAAAAATGATTATGGATTTAAAAAAATAGTCCGGATATTGCACAGTTTTTGTATGAATTATTAATCCCATACGAACCAGAATTAATTTACGCATCCTACGACGACGTTACTTTGGCAGGGCCATATCCATTTTATAATGAACACATCATTACAATGGGATGACACCAAAGATATTTTTAGAATGTCTATCAAACGCATGTTATCAAATGCGATTCAGAAAAGAAAGAGACAGCAGCAGGCAGCAGCACCCTGAACTTGAGAAATGGTAGTATTCCGCCTGCGAACACTGCAAATGCCAGGCCAACCAATGTCGATCGATATTCCGCAACAGTAAATAGACAACTTGAGGCTGAATCTAGGGCATCTACGAACAGTATGAATGAATTTCGAGCCGTTTAACAGCATAGACAAAGAGCCACTAACTGTATTTGGCGACGAAGCTGCAAAGTGAAAGGGTAGAGGGGGAGAGAGGGGTCATTCTCATTTCACACTTGACACGGGAAGAAGAACTACAGTGGGTTAACCTGCACTTCTGATAACAACACCATACTGTTTTCATCGTCATTAATCATGAAATACCTTTAGTAACAGTAAGGAGTAGTTATAGAAACAAATTTCGTATGTACCTTTAATCCAGCCATTTTTAGAAACAAGAGCTGCTCCAAATTCTGCGTAACATGAAATTAAATCAAACAAACGCTATTTTCAAAACGATAAAGGGGAAGAATTTATGATCGCCGCAATCTCTAACATTTACAAGTCGCAATGAGAATACATAATATAAATTAAATAAGGCAAATATCAATTTCATATAAAAATGGTAGTCATCATAATCCGCAAAATAGAGAACCACATTTTGAAATAATCACTTCAATCGCAAGTTACATGTTCCTACTAACAGGGTTAAAAAAAAACCCCAACGCCGATTCTACTCCGGTCTTCTTTTCTATCATGTTCATACCTCAAAACGTGAAAAATGCCAATCGGCAACATACAGAATTAACGATGCGAAGACCTACAAGAGTGAAGTTTACCCTATCACTATATGGAAAAGAAAATAAAAGCTTCATCTCATTCATCACCCATCAACTGCTAAAAACTCGCATCTCTGACAAAAACCTAATCGACAAGTCTGCCGTTTTTGCGATTCTCTTGAAGCGAGGTTGAAATATGAAATTCTGTATGCAAACACAGAAGCATTCAGGCATAAAAAAGCCATTTCTACTGACTTCAGCACATGTAGAAAAGGAGAAAGAGATAGAAACGGAAAAGCAGTTGCCATTATACGACTACAGTGGTAACTAGTAATAGTACTACAGTAGTATACCACCATACAGCCACTATACAAAAGGGGTAATCAACAGAGCTCCATATTGCCTAGCAACTAGAATTGTTGGATGGACGAAAGAAAGTGAATGAATTGACGTCCAATGCAAACTGGACCTAAAAAAAAATAGGTCAGATATATCAGCTAAGAGCAAAAAATGAGAAACAGGATGCAAGGAAGAAAGAATACAAAAGTGAAAGGGGAGACTCCCTCCGGACTCAACAATAACGACAATTTCAAGTCGTAATTTGTGACTAGGCCTTTTATAGTTACGCAAACAACAATTCCTGCACAATTTTCAACCTCTGAAGAAAAAACACATGCATGCATCTACTTGACAAACCCATTCCTGTTTCACACAATGCAACCTCTCCACATGACAACCTGCAAGCATACATAATACCATCCTTCGTTACTAACGAAAGCGTATCCGTATATCTAAATAGTAACGCCGTTGCTTTCAAACTGTTAGCATCTTCAAATGCCTAAAAAAATTTGTAAACCTACAAAGTAAAATAAAGGGAGAGGGAGAGGCAGAAGTGGCAAAACACAAGATCAAGAAAGTTGATGACGTCAATTGAAATGCACTCAGTGGGCTGAAAAAAATCTCTTTTTCCAAGGGCTTCGTTTAACTGATGAAGGAGATAGAAAGCGACGCTGCTTAAAATGGAAGATGGGGATGATGTATGTGTGTGAACTCTAACGGGCAGATTCAAATCCCAAAGCCTCAGTTGGTATATTTTGTTAAAATCAAGCCAACATTTATGCAATAAACTCTCTTGAACCATATACAACCATTTTCATTTGGCCTCCAGATGACAATGGCAACAAAAAACATTATGATGGAGGGGTGCAGCCAGAAAGATCATCCGATCCCTTCATGTTGCTCCTAACATAATAGATAATATTTCAGTCAGTGACTCACCATCAAATAAAGAATATGGAGAAGATTGTCAATAGATTAATTCCCATTTAAAATTTTAAACGATCAGTTTAAAATACAAAAAGATAGAAAGAAACCAATCGATTCGCTACCACAAGTGGGACGTCAATGTCAAATCATGCAACATCTTCGTCCCATCAACAGTCATATCGTGACTAAGCTAGGAATTCTGCCTCTACACTCCATTTGCAACATGAGATCTCCCTGGTCACCCCATGCGCCATCATAAAGCCTGAAATATTTAATTATAATAATACACAAGACCAGCCAACTGAATCATTGGCGCCAATGGTGAGAAATTACCCCCAATACAGACATTAGTTTAAAGGGTGGAGGGTTAATGAGAAGAACAGGCAATATTTAGGCAGTTGTGAGAGGGTGAACAGCAAGATCCAGTTAGGTGCTGTTAGTGTGCCATAATAAGAGGATGCTTGCAAGACCTAGGAAGTATTCTAGGACAGTGGTTCCCAAAGTGTGCGCCGTGGCTTTCTCACAGGGGGCCGCAAAATACTCCAAATATGAAAAATTTCCATTTTTAATGCACTGGGATAAGGCACCACTTACATTTAGTCGAATTTGTTCAATTATTTATAATAAAAATCCTCGGGAATCTTAAATATTTATTTGTACACAACAAGCTCTTTAAATTTTAAAAAATGTTCGCTACTTTGCAGTGCAGTTCTTATTGAAATTGTCATAGGGCACCTTGAGCAAGCCGAGATTCAAAAGAGGCGCCACTAATTGAAAAAAATATTTGGTAGCCACTGTCCTAGGAGATTCTATTGGTAGTGATTCATTCAGAGCTATAGGTTTAATACAGAAGAGAGGCGTACCGAGGGGGGGGGGCGAAGGGGGACAGATGTCCCGGGCGCAGAATACCCTCGGAACGCCATTGATACAGAATAAGACACCTTAGTGCCAGTTTTCGTCTGATCACTGAAGTTAAGCAACGCAACCCCAGTTAGTGCTAACATGGGTGGCCGCTTGGGAAAACTGGGTACCGCTGTGATCCAAAAATCGTCGCATCAGCGTAGTGTTTGTGCAGTCTCTGCATTATAACCATGCAGTGGACGAAGCTCTAATGACCGTTGTAGTTGAAGGGCCCTAAACACCAAGAGACAAAATCAAAAAATGCCTGCTCCTACATGTAGGTCAAGGGTCATGTTCATTATTCGTCTTCATTAGTTGGCAGGCCGCCCATGCAGCTCACCAGTTTCCTCTGCATACAGTACACCTTTTAGCTTTTGGATGGTCAAGTTAAGCACCATTGCTTTCTAATAGGGAACTCAACTACAACTAATTGTTGACATTAAATTACATTGTCTCATGGGTGTTGGTCAACAGTCAGCAGTAAGATGACTTCTAAATAAATTGCAACATATGGGTGAAACTGAGAAACACCAACACATATAAAACGCTAGATCACAGGGTGTGTGTGTGTGGGGGGGGGGGGGTTAGAGCGTAATCTGGGAAAAGGAGAATGATTGCTCAGTACATTAACTTCAAGTTAATATAAATAACAGCTGTAAAAGTCTGTGAAATGACCAAGGTCCCACAATAAATACACACGGATTCACAAGTCATCAAACTCTAAATAACACACATACTGTTTACAATTATAACGATGCTTCTTCTCAAAAATTACGCTTTATAGTCCTTACTTGACATGTAGGTTAGGGATAAGACTGGATTAAAAAGGACTAACAGTTTTGCGTGACCATCTTTTACATCGCCATCAAGTATTTGCACATCTCTCAAAGAACCACTATCAAGTCTTTATGTCAAAAGGTGTCGCTTGACACCACACTTTCATCCATGTACCATGCTTTATTACTGTGCGGGCATTCAACCTCGTCTCACTTTTTAAAAACCAGCTTTCCAAAAATTAAAGCAGAGAAAAATAATGCCGTAGGAAGTCCGCACTGGTGCATAATTTAAGTGCACGAAATAAATTATTGCTGGTTGACCACTATAGTGGAAATCAAAAGAAGGATGGGCCTAACACAAAAGCGCATGGCATAACTCAATTCGCTAATAGTAAGCAAAAAAATATTTTGGCTTAGCTACACATAATTTGGACTATTTATTAGGTTCGCCTTTACTCGATGTAAAAAAATTGTACATCCTCGTTATTATATTCAACTATGTCGCCGTACCAATTCAATTGAAGGACAAGTCATTTGAACAGAGGCAGTTCATGGCGGGAAACGAACGACGGAAATGGCGTTCAACTTTAATGCATATATTTGTGTTGAAAAATTGTGAAGACATAATTGTAGGTTGGCAAGTTGAAGTAAATAACCACAGAAAGAATGTCATCCTTGCATCCTTTTTGCTTTAGATGCAGACGACCCGAGTTAAAGTCCCATCCATGGAGGCATGAGGTGAATCATCTCTGCTCTTATCTAATTGGTACTTTGAAGGGCATAAGTCTATTGTACTCAGTTCGTGCATCATTATCATCATCATACCCTTATCCCGCCTGTAGCGGGGTCGGGTCTGCAGGTTCTAGTCCTCCACTCCCGTCTATCTCCCACCAGGTCCCCGTCCACCCCCCACATTGCCATGTCCTCACGGAGAAACTATTCGCACGTCTGCTTCGGCCTCACCCTGCCCCGGGTGCTACCGACCGCCTGCATTCCACGGATGCCCCTAACGAGCTCCTCTTCCCCTCTTCTCGAGTGGCGAATTGCGTTGGACACACCAGTTCTCGTCTGATCACTCAATTTTCGTTTGTTGGTGTTTTAGGGCCCTTCAACTACAAGGTCATTAGAGCCCCATCAACAGTGTAGTTCTTATGCAGAGACTGCCCAGACACTTCACAAATGCGACGATTTTTGGGTATTAATAGTGTGCATACCCAGTTTTCCAAAGCGGCCTTCCATGTCAGTACTAGCTGGGATTGTGTTAATGTTAACTTCAGTGATCAGACGAGAACTGCCGTGTCCAACACAATTCGTCGCTCTCGGCCTGATCACTCAAGTTAAGCATGGGAAGACTGGGTACCGCTAATACCCAAAAATCGTTGCATCAGTGTAGTGTCTGTGCAGTCTCTGCATAAGAACTATGCTGTGGACGGTGCTCTAATGACCTTGTAGTTGAAGGGCCCTAAAACACCGACAAACAACAACAATCCCCTCTTCTCATGACGTGTCCATACCACCTCAGTTTATTCTCCATCATTTTTTCGGTGATGTCCACCACCCCAGGCTACCTCTAATATACGCATTCCTATTTTCTATCAGCTCTCGACACACCCCTCATGTACCGCAGCATTCGCATCTCGGCTACTTGCATTCTATTTGCGTGGCTCTTCCTCACTGCCCAACACTCTGATCCATATAGCAAAGCTGGCCTAACCACTGCCCTGTAGAACTTCCCTTTCAATTGGATTGGGACCCTCCTATCGCACAGGACTTCGTTTGCCTGTCTCCACTCAGCGCGAGCTAAGTACAAAAATTTTCCAACAGACAAATTAATTTTAGTCTGCTTTTTTTTTTCAATTTCTTTCATTTTTATAAAGCATCTGAACGTGAAGGCAAAACGTATCATCATCAGTCCATCAACGGCGCGGCGCCTCCGCAGTTTTCCTGCCCTTTTCTAACTGCCTCGTTCGTTGCTACAATAATATTCGATCTATATATCCACATTATACTTGCCCTTTCGTGTTGCTGGAACCTGTCTGCTGCGACAAAGTGATTACAAAGTGCCATAACGTGTAATAATAAGCATCTAATATTATTACGACTTTGTCCTGTCTCTTTTCGAAATTATTATTATACATTTTACTGTGAACACTAAAAGACCATAAGTGCTTGAGATATCAAACAAAAGAACCACCACAAATTGCACATTGCCACGACCGGAATTGAACTTGACTCACTCGTACACCGGGCAAAATCCAGCGGTAGAATAACCACACTACCAAATTAATCATCTACTTTCAACTACTATAAGCACTAGCTGCACGTTTAATAGATATCAGTCCAACACAATGCCGAAAATTTTTAAGTTGGTTCAACTTTATTCTTCTGTTATTTGTTGGGGACCTTGCAAGTAATGGAATGTCTTAAGAAGTTAGAGAAAAGAGTTTCACTCACAGTCAGGAAAACGAAAAACACTGGAGACTTTGCGATAAGACAACTCTCATCTGCCTGCCCAAGACACTACAGATTAGATATCATATTACTCAATTGACAGTCACTGTCAGACTTCCGTCCCCTCCCGAATAACAGCTGCTTCTTAGCTCTTGTCAACGGTTAGGAAATAATCTTCCTACTGTGATAGGACAAGACAGTAAAAAAATCTGTTATGAATTTCTCATTTAGAGTTTTCAATTTCATTCAGCACAAGGAGGTGATGACAGTAGAAATGCATGCAACACGTAATGTGATATCGTTGAAACAAGCTACTACAGTAGCACCCACAAATTTTAATGGTAAGTAACTAGCTTTCAACAGTGAGCTAACGCATCTCAGCCTTATAAAGCGCGACACATTTTTTTTTTGCTCATGCAGGATTGCACCCCCAAATTTGTAGCATGCTATAAGTTGTTGCAGTCTCCTGAGGGCTTTCCACGAAAGGCGGAAAACCTCATCGTTATCATCATAATCTTATTGATTTGGCTTCTATGATTAACAAACACCTGTCTTCTGCCATTGAAGGCACCGGGGCCACAGGAGGAGATAGGCTTTGGAGTGCAGATACGCCGGTAGGTCGAAAATGGTTCAAGAACGTTTGGTTGGGACAATGGAAGCGAACAATGTTAAAAACTTTAATGGACATGTGGAAACATTTCCTAAGAAGGTTCATTTTGCATTTTTTTTATGGACATGCTTGCCCGACTTACAAGTTGTAGGTCGTTTAATAAAATCATCTTTGAAATGCGAATGGCACGATGCCAACCTGGGAAGACACCCAATAATGAGATTTGATTCATTTTTCCAAAAAAAAAAAAACATTTCCGAATGACATCATGAATAATTTACGGCCATCAAGTAATTGGGAACCCCGAAATAACTTTGTCACCAAAATAACATCATCAACAACAAACTGATGTAAATAATGAAAAGTTCATTTAACAAAAAACTGTTTCCCAGCCTTTCTTTTAGTCATGCCCCACCTAAGCCCCTCTAAAATTCTGATACCCCCATCGTGACATACAGTATTTTTACTGGATGAAGGCAAAATGACAAATTATTCAGGACGCAATAGGCCAGTGTATATAATAAAGAAGAAATCACTAGGAAATTGTAAAGAACAATAAAAATATTATTAAGTGATGTGAAAAAAATCATACTTGAATCTCCCCCCCCTTACTTGTAATGCTTGCAAAGTTCGCTACTCAAAATGTGGCTCAGGACTGGCACTGTACGCGACGGATTAGACACCAAAGAAAGCTTAGGAGTCACTACTTTTGAAGATTAGTAAGGTGGCTGAAATAAAGATTAGCAATTCTTGCTAAAGTCAAATGGGGATGTGGTAGAGGTAGTAGGTAGAAGACGAGATCCGAAAATCGTCACTGCTAATCCTACTCCCGTCCCGGAAACCCAAAGGTTCAAGTTGGACGATATTTTTACATACCCGGTGATGCCAACTTAACGATAGCTCATGTTCCTTTACAAAGGCCACGGAATTTTACTGATCTAGGCATGTATTTTGCTCCGTGTAGGAAGGGTTCTTTTAAGTTAAGGTAACAGTGTTCACGCCACACAGGAAAATAGTTGTATTTAGCATGAGAGAACATAGTTACCGAGATAACTCATTTATAAATGAGCTTTTTTACGGCCTGCTGCGCTGACGTCATAACTTTCACTTGCTTCTAACAATCATCCAGAGATGCAGCACATGGGGAATAATCTATATAATCTTGCCAAACATTTAACCATATTTTCGTCGTGACTGGATGCTTTTCGATCACGCACATCAAAATAACTGCTTTGTGCACTAAAGCCCTCGCAAGAGAGGGTAGTCGTCATAATTAATTGTAGATACCCAGTCAGAAAGTTAAGCAGACAGACCGATCAAGAGATAAGCAGACCACAGATATGGGTTGATATTAAAACATGATAAGCAAAATTTTGATACTACTTTTTAGGCAAATGGCTGTCAACTTGATGTCAGCACACGGTTAACCGCCTCTTGTAGGCTTACAGGAATACAGTACACGATACAACTTCTATTATACATGGGAACTTATAAGGGCAGATCACACATATAGGTGTAATCTGTTAAATTATGGAGAGGTTTAAAATACCGGTAAGCAAACTGGAAAAAAAAGGAAAACGGACATTTCCTTAAAAAGTAATATATAATATCAAGTTGAGACATTACCAAAACATCGGTTTCCTCGATATTTGCACAACTAAACAACAGCTAGCGCCAGATCTACCAGGTGCCAGAGTCTCTAATTTCCTGAAACCCCCAACATCTGTTTAACACGAAGTAGATTATCGATTTCCTGAATTATTTCAGAACTGACGAAATCCTAATGAAGATTAGGCGCAATATGAAGTCCCAGTAGTGCGCTGCCATTTTTGCTATCTACAAAATTAATAGTACTCTTCAAATCAGAATATTTAAGGCTTTCGCAACATGTGGGCCAGAACTAAAGGTTACTCAATTTCAGAGGAGGAGTCAAACAAATTCCCACATGAAATTAGTATATAATTATCTTGGTTTATAGTGAGGAGAAGCCACACCAATTTCTTGAATTCTACCAGATATCACCCACCTTTTTTTCAATCATATAAAGAACGAAATCCACAGGTACTGTGTCCAATAAAAGTGTATTCCAAGATCAAGCCCTAAGTTTGAATCACGCGGTCTATGAAATGCACATTATATGAATTCAATGTGACAGAGCCAAAAAAGTTGACATACAAGGGCATGTTAAACATGGTATTTTAAACAGGTTAGGAATCATTTTTAGCGCACAAAAGAGGCGGCTAAATGAAGTATAAATAAATAAAAAACAGTATAACGGAAGACTGGATATGGGTCTAACTCGAGGCAGACAAGAATACAACAGGCAAAAAGCCAAAAACGCAAACCATAAACGCAAGAACGAGGGATCAACCCTCATTGGGACAACAATAAAAGATCCAAGCGGGCAAAAAAAACTGGACTAATACTAGAAATAATAATGAATGAAGGATCGAGCCTCACCCATGAAAACGAGAATACAACAACAAGAAGTCCAAAAAAAGAGACAGAGCGTAAATAATACAAGGTAAAGGACGTCCTCTCAACAGCTACAATAGACTAAAAAAGGTGATTTCATAGCGAAGGGTCAAGAGTGATGACACTTTTGAGGGTTCTGGCAGTTAACCAAATTTTATGCCAAGCAGAGAGACAAAAGTGAAAGGCACAAACAGTCCCCGATTTCCAAACTATGGTTTTCGTTTCCAGAAGTTCCCATCTCGAGAGAATGGCCACCACATGCTCGACAAGACCTGTTACTTTTTGAAGGGAAGTGAAGGTTCTAGTCTCTGTCACTGAATATCAAAGGGTATGTTTTAGATCTCGTTTTGGTAATAGACGAGCTCTTAACCCTCCCCCCAAATCAATTGCTGTAGCCTAGTCATTATTTGAATTTTAATCATTTATGTGCTACTTACTCATTGAACGTCAAACATACAGTTTATGAGAAATAAGGTAGTCTATGGCGATAACATCAACGCTACTAAAATTATTCCTACATAGCACAGTCTAATTATAAACAAAACCCGCCCTATTGCTAGGGGCAACGCCTAAACTCCATATGTACAGATAATTATATGAAACGCATAATATTTATATCGCAATCAATACACTACGCATACATTAAAATACTGAAATCTGATGTAGTACAAGATGAACAAACGAGCCTCATCAGCCATTACAACTAACTGTATCTGACCATGACCGTAATTCCAGGCGACAAATGATCACGTTTAATGAGAGACACTATGCAGAAGAGGGACATAAATCCTTCCTCGACAGCATGCATATCAACTAATTAGCAGGACAAAGACATCGTCTCGAATAGGATGTTTATTTATTAATGAATAAACCCACGCCGACATATAATTTCATGTTTTCTATTAATTCAATACAACACAAAATATTACAGTCCCTTTCGCATCACAAACGCCCGAGTTGGACACCTTTTCTGCCTCCAAACATCTAAATATGTAGTCTTCTCTTCAAATACAGTGGCACCCCGCTTAACGAACGTAATTCGTTCCAGCGATACGTTCGTTATGAGGGGTGTTCGTCGTGCGGGACACAATTTCCCATAGATCTCTATGTTATATTGTGTAATTCGTTCCGGGTTGCCACGAAAAATTGTGAAAATTGTTAAGAAGTTAAAAACAAAGTGCAGTGCTGATTGTTAATGAGCGAAAGCACTCTAGGATCCATTTTGGGGGAGTTCATACTTCACAAAAACTAGGAATTACCCTGCAATGAGAAGGCAGTCAATTACTTGCAGTGTGCAGTTGAACGGTGCTCGTCAGCAAATGCCATGCATTGAGGGGTCCATTCTCCTACTCCCGTCAGTAGCTCGTCCATAACCAGAATAAAAAGGCATGGATTTGAGTGCTGAACCTTGGTGCACCCCAAACTTCACTGGGGAGCCCCCAGTATTTTCCCCAAGGTGTCCTTACCCTGTCTGTGGAATGGAACCATCATACGAGTACATATCCTAAATTATTCGAATAAACTGGTAAGCCTTCTCCAAGTCGATAATGATGGTATGGAGATCCTTCTTAGTTGCTCTATACTTTTCTATCATCTGCCTCAGAATGAAGATTCGTTCCATTGTGGACCTGCCTAGCATGAACCCAAACTGATTTCCACGGACACTAGTTCTATCCTGGAGGCGACATTCTATTACATTACATTGGTATAACTCATTGGATTAATACCTCTATAGTTACTACAATCTTGGACATCCTATACCAGTGGTGGCGAACCGTTTTTGAAGACGGGGCACAATAACACAAAAGAAAACCAAGAATTTGTCCACGGGTCAGATGCAAGCACTATTCAATTTTATGAATAAAAATCAGTTATTATTAATAGTGAATAAAGTTTATTAAAGGAGGTAATAGAGAACATCATCCAACTTTTATTACACCTTTAACATCATCTCATTAACACTCGGGCCACTTAAAATTGCACGGTGGGTCGCAGGTTCGACACCACTGTCATATACTGTTCCTAGTTCACTTTGTATATTAAACAAGGCTTCGTTATGTGAAACAAGTTTGTTATGCGATACTCCCGCGCTTTTTTGACGGTGTTCGTTATAGGGGACATTCGTTATACGAGGCGTTCGTTAAGCGGGGTACCACTGTATTATTCAAATGGTCAAGGTCACCCTGCGTGGTTCTAAACTGAACAGAGCATATGGATACCACGCATGACGCAAGAGGCAACAATAGGGCCGAAACGATAAACAGCAACCTATCACGAAAAGAACATGAAAGCTAGCTACCTGTTTACCTAATGCTAATTAACCTTTCTAGACACATGCCGCAGGACCTAACCAGGAGTTGCTTCACGACACGAATGTCCACATCCCCGAGTTCCACGATCAAGTATAATGTATCTTTTTCATGGTTTGTTAAATGGCAGGTTGTGATTCAATCACGGAGAGCCGGCGGATGGCAGGGTTGAAAGGGGCGCAGGCCTAGGGCGCCAAAACGGACGCTCAATTATCTTTCTTCCTTATAATTACAATTATTTATTAATAATAAGTGTGATGTGACGAGGTATTAATTTGAATAGTCTTTAAAATTTATATAACGGGACGCGATTTTGTTCCCTAGACCACAGCGTCAAAAAAGGAAGCGGCTGCTCTGAATGTACACTGCGTTACTCTTGTTGAAGGAGCCTCTCGCACCACATTTCTAAAACGTATGTTGAGCTTATCGCTAGATAAGGTCAACGAGTTTTGGCTTTACGCTCTCCTTATAGTAACCTGAACTAGGTCTCTATAGGCCCATACAAAATGGGAGCGGCGAGTTGCGTTGGACACACCAGTTCTCGTCTGATCACTGAGGTTAAGCAACGCAACCCCAGTTAGTACTGACAGGGATGGCCGCTGGGGAAAACTGGGTACCGCTAGTATCCAAAAATCGTCGCATTAGTGTAGTGTCTGTGCAACCTCTGCATCAGAACTACACAGTGGACGGGGCTCTAATGACCTTGTAGTTGAAGGGCCCTAAAACACCAACAAACAACAACAAACCCATACATAATGCTATTATACATGTCCCAATAACTAAAAAGTGGTCATGGAACTACAAGTCTTTGTAGTACCGCCTATAGCAGGGTCGCGTACCCATCTTGTCCCTCTGAATGGACACAACGGTGATATATTGGAATGTGTTTTTCCGCACCCGGCTGCCGACCTAAGGTACAACCCCGATGCAAAGTAGAGAGGGTTTTTTACGTGCAATACCATCGTACACCACACGGGACCTGGGTTTTACTTCTCATCCGATGGAAGGCGCACTCGGGGCTTCCCTCTCGCCCGAAAGAAGTCACCCCACCTCGATCCAATATCGAACCTGGAACCAATGGCGCAGTAAGTCGAGCGAGCTACCTATTGCGCCACTGAGGCGGGTCGAATGAGCAAATATAAATCAACTGCAAAATTGCCGCAGTGGCAAAGTGGCCGTCATGCCCTATCTCTGGCACCAGTACAGAGATATGTAGTAATGTTAAGCCAAAGTTTAACAAATCCATGTTTAGCGAGAAAATGTATAACTTTATGGCGCAATCAAATACAACGAGGAAGTCATTATGGCAGTCTAAGCATGAACGCCAAATATAACTGCAAAAACATTACAAAGAGTGATGAAAAGTGTCAAGCTGTACAGCTGTGGAAATCTCAAATCAAATCTAAATGAAGAATATCCTCAAGAGATATTTGTCAAGATAACACAGAGCGCCTCTGAAAAATATTATCATAACTTTTCTATCTCTTGTTCCTGTTACAAGAATGATAACTCTGCGAGAAGCTTCTGACAAGTTTCTTGCTCATCTTCATTACATAACACAAGGGTTAATTATATAAATAAAACTAAGAGAAACGAATCACCGATGTCAACACAAAACCATCTACCTTAATAAGGCTAATCTTGAGGGTCAAGACCAGAATAAATGGGCTTCTTTCATGCATCTTCCTCCTCCGAGTCTTGTACCACAACAGTAATCATCATCTAGCCAACATTCAACTGTCTGCTGTCAACCATCTTTCACAAAGATGATGCGATATCTCAATTTTTATACCAGTTCACAATTCTTCTTTAGTAGTAACTCCTAATTATCAACCTCATTCCTAGATCTTCTCAACTCATGTCTTAAACTTTTTCTTAACATCCACTCTCCTTCCATTACTATATTATAGGTCACGACGATCTCCTCTTCAACCAGGACAGGGTTAGATACTACAGAACGTCGAGACGAGGACTCACTGACTGAAACCCGAAGTAGGGCCTACATGAGTGCGACAGCTGTGGTCTAGTTTTCAAATGTGTTTTTATGTAATTTAAAACTAGGACTTTCCCTAGTAGGAATTGAGTAACACCTTAGCATTCTTCAAAATTATTTTCAGATTTGTGCGATTTCTTGATCTAAGAAAAGCACAACAAACGGCACAATTTCAATTAATATACACACAATGTCGAATAAAGCAACTCCTAACCCTTTTCCCGCCTATGGCAGGGTCGGGTACCCATCTTGTCCCTCTGAACGGACACAGGGCGATATATTGGTCATAGTTTTTTTTCTGCAGCTGGTTGCCGGCCAAAGCTGCACCCCTACGCTTATTTATCGTCGGTCCAGTGTTCGTTGGGGAATACTACCGACGCCAGGGGGGGGGGGCGAGCTCCTACACCTAGGAATTTTGCCTCATCTACCCGTTGCGTAGTAGAGAGGGTTCTTTTACGTGCAGGGACCTGCTTCTTTATAAACCATGCTCAGAAACCCCAAAACAGCAACCAGACCAATCACAAATGTTTTCAAGCTTTTTGTGCAGCATTTGATAATTCACATTAGGTTTAAAAGCTATCAAGACTTCAGCAATAGGCTTGAGACCGTTGTCTCGAAGAAGACATGATTTCAACAACAGAATTTTATGATAGGGCCTCGGACGGATGATGCTAATCCAAATTCTTTAGCTCAGAACGATAACTAATTTATTCATAGTTAGGAGGTAGCTTGCAACACGAGGGAAGAAGAAAATAAGCAAAATTAATATCTATTGTTTGGAAACGTCTTCCCACAATCTTACTACTGAAGCAGCGGGAGAGAAAAAATGTCTCGTACAGGGCAGACATGTGGAGGTCATTGCTGATTGCAGACACATCTATGAATATGTGTTAATTTCAAACTCTGAATAAGATGGTAGCCCTGAATCCAGTACAAGAGAAAGCAATATTCTCAATGTCACACTGTATGTCAGTTTACCTTTCCAATGAGATAGCAACTAGAAATATTTCATAAAAGTAATGAATAATTCAGCTAAAAATGAATGTGTGCGCTTAGTATAGTATCATCATGAAAGGTAAGGGGTAAAACCAAGTATTCACTCATCCTCAGATTCTGATGTTTGTCCTCGTCAGTTGTTTGTGAATGGCCAAGCAACATCATCCAAAGAACCATGGCATTTAATTTCGAAAGAAGCATTTTAGATCTCAGTCTTATTCTAATTCACGACACTGCAAGCAGCCTTATTTGGCCAATATGGCAGTGGAGAGACCAACTCTCATTCTTACATACATTACTAAAAAGCTCCCAAAACCCTAGGCTTAAATTCCTGTGATCCCTCTACAACACTAGTAATGGTAGGGTGGCTTTTTATTAAGCCCTCCACCATATCCTTTCCAAGGCTATTCCATTGTCGAATGGTCCTTGGTAAGAAAGACCAGTAATATGTGTCTGTCTGTGCCCTAATCTCCTTCAATTTATACGAATGATCCTTTCTCCCTTTGTAATTAGCAGGGGACACACATCCCACCAGAGGTCCATCACACCCCAGCAGGAGCAGTCTGATAAACAGACTTATGCTGTGAGATGTTCGCCGCTGGCTTAGTGTTTCCCAACCTAATTCCCTGATCATGTCAGACACACTATCCCTGTGAGAAAACCTGTGGAATACAATTCTTGCTGCCCTCCTCTGTATCCTTTCAATCTCCCAAGATAATTCCTGCCTGAAGGGAAACCAAATTGGACTACCATACTCCATAATTGGTTGCACCATTGAAATATATGCTGTTTCCCCTCACCTCCCTTGTGCTGTCCCGAAGGACCCTACTAATCAGAAGGAGGAATTGACCAGCCCTCCCAACCAATTTATTTATATGATCCTTCCAGGTACCTTGGTTATTTAAAATTATTCCAAGATGCTTATGGGTGCCAACTCTCTCAACCCTAACTCCACCTATATAGTAATCAAAGGCTTATCAATAGCTTATCAATGACTAAACGAACAATCTCAACCAGTACCAAACCTGCGAACCTTGAGTTCAAGAAGTAAGAGTCCTCTACCACTCAGCCTACAGAAGTCTGCGTCAACCAGCTGCTGTCAGTGTGTCTCTTCAACGCACAAAGTGACTAATCTGTGAGCACTGCTATATGACCTAAAATTTGCCTTGTCCCACATTCTGTCTAATTTCATCATCAAGTACCGTTTTGATACTTCCCGGCCTTGCCATAGGCTGGATAAGGGCAAGATGATGACCATTTATCTCTGTGTAACGAACTTCTCCGACAAATCTGCTTTACAGTTCCTTGGCTCACTTACCAAATTCGCAAACCATAACTGAAAAAGTAAAAATTCAATAGCTATCTTAGCACTTTACAATTCGCATTTCAGATCACCAAAAGAGTCTATCAATAGTCCAAAGTCATCTGTAAATCTAAGGTGCCAATCTTCAGTATTGATATCCCGCAAGAGGTGAATATCTTCAACCCTATCTAGTACAAAATAAAACTATTAAAGGAGTTTCGAAGATGAATTTGATTCGAGTCGTCTAAAATGACATGTTTCATGGCTCTGAACAGGCACACTACTGAGGTGTTTTATTTAGGCCGTTTCGGGAAAGATACAAGCATTTATTCTGAAGAACTGCAATATTGATGAATTAGAAGTAATGATGGAGAAGAATTACAAATCTGGTTTATTATACCTATGTAGTAGAAAAAAAAGTGGTGCTCCAGTTAAATAAGTGCTTTAGTACACATCTTTATGTCTTATGCTAGAGTGGAACTCATTTATTGGGCAGTGAATACCTGCATGTATGGATCTTGTGACCACTGACTACCTATTATTGCAAGTTCCCTACAAACTATTTATATGGACAACGACGAATTGGGTTTCAGGTCGTCATATAAACCCCTATTCACTCACTTAAGTAACAATCTTTAAGCGATTAAGCAATTTCTTACATGGCATTTTAATGGGACGAAATCAATTCCCCTTAAATGTATGACTGCATCATTCACACCTGTCAACACCTTTAAACTCCCAACGAACAGAATAAATAGTTAAACATCATGGTGCTTCAAGTTATTTGGCTCCAAGAAGAGGGAACTAAACATTTTTCAGCTATAAAAATGCCTTAAGTAGACTCCCGCCAAAAAATTCCAGTGAGCACAGACGTTTACCAAATATCGGATACAACCGCATCCGGTACAGTGACCAAACAAACTTTGAAATAAAAGATGGGAGTTATAATATTGGCAGTTTTAGGTTGACAAGGTCTGTAGAGAGCTAGAAAGCCTAACATTGTCATATATCTGGGAAGTGGTTATGATGGGATGACGGGACAATGTGATGAATCGAAAAGTAACAGCTATATTATTCGCGATATTACTTCCTGCTTTAAGCATATAGTGTCAATTGGGATCTCTTGTTGGTAATCTAGGACTTTAATGGACACTACAATGTCACTCCTTAATGACAATCGAAATATAGTTTAGTGTTGGTGAGGACGTCTGAGACAGAGCCGTTATGTAAAAATGGCGATTGTCCTGTTTGTGTCTCAATGTATCGATCCAACTTTAGACTGTCATGAATCATTTAAATGACACATTAAGTACGAATGAGGGCTACTCGGGAATAAAATATCAGGCATTCAACTCAGTAGAACGAATAAAACTTGGTTAAAAATTACAGAATCTGTTTCAAAATAAATGTCACAAGTCAGCGATTTGATAACTACAGTATATTAATACAATCGATCGACTAGAAATAAGCAAGAATTGGCGAAAGCTTCAAACATTTCATCTTATAGGTAGAAACTTGATCAGAAGTATAAACTAGGAATTAAGGGTTTTTGGAGTTATAGGTCGACTAAATGGAAGGAAGAGGGCCAGGAAGGGTCTCAATTGCAAACAACATTCGGAAGGTAGAAAATAACCATCAGCAAAAACAGATCCCGACAATATGATTTGGAGATTGGAGAAGAGTTAAAGTAGGCTACTGAAAATTCTTCATCCAGTTAACTTATACCTCACGCCTTAACTCTAGCTAATGATATAAATCAGACCCTAAAACGTCCTGGTCAACAGTGGCGGATCTAGGGGTTGATCAGGGGGGGAAGCACTTCAAAAAAAGTGCGCCCCAATTATTTATAAATATTCAGAATCCCTTAGTATAAATCTAGCTAGCAATTACAATAGGTCCTCTATTGCCCCTTAGACAATGTCCTATCTTCAGTGGGGAGCGGCAAGTTGCGTTGGACACACCAGTTCTCGTCTGATCACTTAAGTTAAGCAATGCAACCCCAGTTAGTACTGACATGGGTGGCCACTTGGGAAAACTGGGTACCGATAGTATCCAAAAATCGTCGCATTAGTGTAGTGTTTGTGCAGTCCCTGCATCAGAACTACATAGTGGACGGGGCTCTAATGACCTTGTAGTTGAAGGGCCCTAAAACTGGGGTACAGAAATGGCAGTACAGAAATGGGGATAGCAATGCAAAAAACGCCTCAATGAGGCACTGAAGGGGGAACAATTGCTGCATTGCTCCCTCCTCTGGATCCGCCCCTGCTGGTCAATGCTGCGCTTAATCATAAGAAGCAGTTAGGAGATTCTAGTCAACGGTCACTGCAACAAATGCTCCAGGCCTGAACAAACCATTTTTTTTAATTATAGTATATAAGAATATGCCTAAAAACCAACTATTTGAAGCGTTGAAGAGGGTAAAAATGACTGCCGCCGTAAGCTTAGACAACCAACCAAATTTATGAAGAAATATTTTACAATTTTCCCTCTAATAAATCAGAACAATCGTGGAGGATCCCGTAATACATCTTCGAACAGTGGAGATATATAATAAAAATTATTAATGAAATTTAACAAGATTATAAAAAAATAACGCGCCTAAGACATTCTTTCATGTTTAAGATACAAAAAAAACGAAGGTCAAATAAATACTATAAGCAAGGCCACTTAATATTTCTTGATTTAGCAAGTGGGAAAAAAATGAAAACGCACTACATAAATGCAAGACACTACAAGATTTATAAAGTCATTTTTCTCACTACAACATTAATTTAAGATTTGAGATGGGGAGTGTAAAGGATTACATTTGTAGCTATTGTTATAGGACTTTAACGTTACCAGAACTGTACAATAGTCTATAATACAATTTAACACAAGTAAATTGAGGAGAAAAAGTGGTCAAGAAAAGAAAAATAACTAGCCAACTGGCAGATGAGAAAATATTACAGGATGTTTCATTTATTTCAAACAATGCTACGATTAGCTTATGAAAAAGTCAGTTTCATTTGTCTTTCTGATTCGAAAGGATATAAACGCCAAAGATTTCCAGAGATCTTCAGTCCACACGACCCAAAGCTTAAGACTTATTTCTAAGGAGTTCAACAAGAAGGAAACTTTAAAATTTAATAATACAAAAGTACAGCATACTATTAGGAGTGTGGCGTGAACCAGTGGACAGATAGGCAATTCAGAATATGAACTTCTCGACCACTGAACAGCCTGTTCCTTTAGGGAATTGTTTGTCAACCAACAGTTAGTTTTCATTCGATGCTATGATGACAATAGTCTTGAATATTTTACTGATTGAACAATGAAAGAGACAAAGATTGAGAGACATAGCCACTGTGGCAACTGGACCAAACCCGTCCGAAGCAGCCATTTACTGGCCAAATACTGAAGTTATTGGCAATGCTACTCTGGCCTGAACCCTATATGTCTTGCAGTGCACTTCAAATAGTTAGCTTAGCTACTGAATTTAAATTATTAATATTTATTTTTATGAAACCTTGAGGACGATATTTTCGCCTTCTCACGGCAACAGTCACTTAAAGATCATCCAGTGCACCATGGTCTCTTGAGTAGACAACATAAAAATTCAATACAACAGACCAAATACGTCATCAAACAACGCCAAATGAATTTAAAGTAGTTTGCAGAACCCGGCCTTAAGATAAGACTATAACGTTGTAAAATTATTGCAACCTAATCGATAAGGGGAGCGGCAAATTGCGTTGGACACACCAGTTCTCGTCTGATCACTGAAGTTAAGCAACGCAACCCCAGTTAGTACTGACATGGGTGGCTGCTTGGGAAAACTGGGTACCGCTAGTATCCAAAAATCGTCGCATTAGTGTAGTGTCTGTGCAACCTCTGCATCAGAACTACACACTGGACGGGGCTCTAATGACCTTGTAGTTGAAGGGCCCTAAAACACCAACAAACAAACAACAACCTAATCGATAACAAAATCCTTATGTGCATGGAAATCGAAAGTCAACTGGACAAGAATTGAGAGTAGATTCACAAATTGTGTTTCGTCAAGTTTAAATACCAGTAATTTTAAATTTATAGTCTACTTTAACCAACCATGGTAGGTTAAAAAAAAACGTTTGCAGGAAAATATTTCAACTATTTTAAACCTTCGAGGCTGTCAAGTTTTTCAATGTCGAAAATTATAACTTTATTCCGACATTTTCCCACGTGACAGTCAAGACAAGAGATACAGTATATTACAATTTCAACTTGTGATCAAGTGAAGCCAAAATCCAGCTAAAATTTCTAAATAATATGCAAAGTGCCATTTTATGTGCAGCAGTACGCACTTTAAATCAATAGTAGTCTTGTTGAAATACGTATTTCTTCCATCTTATAGCCAAACCACTGACAGATGAAAGGTGCTCTTTAATGCCAGCATAAAGTTTTGTCACTCTTTTCTCGGTCGAGGTCACTTCACTAACCAGAAATAGCAGCCAACATCTGTGCACTTGCAAGAGCAACAAGAACTCTTTCATAACAGAAATATGATTTGAAGACAATATGCTGCTGGAATGACTGGCAAGCAGTTGGTTAGGAGCTGACACATGGGCTTCGTCATCATCATATCCTTATCTCGCCTGTGGAGGGTCGGGTCGGGTCGGCGGATTCCAGCCCTCCGCTGCCGCCTATCTCCCACCAGGTTACCGTTCACCCCACACACTACCACGTCTGCTTCGGTCTCCCTCCTGCCCCGGGTGCTTTCAACCACTTGCATTCCTGAAATGGACCTAACGAGCACCTCCTCCCCTCTTCTCATTACGTGTCCATACCACCTCAGTCTACTCTCCCTCATCTTTTTCCGCGATGTCCGCCACTTCAGGCTATTCCTAACTATCAACTCTCGACACCCCACTCATGTACTGCAGCATTCGCATTTCGGTTACTTGCAATCTATTGACGTGGCTCTTCCTCATTGCCCAACAATCGGATCCATATAACATAGCTGGCCTAACCACTGCCCTGTAAAACTTCCCTTTCAACGTGATTGGGACCCTCCTATAACACAGGACTCCCCTTGCCTGCCTCCACTTCACCTATCTCCCATTGATTCTATGGGTCACATCCGAGTCTATCTCCCCACTGTTTTGGAAGCTTATATACATGGACTTCGTCTTACGAAAGCAGAACTGAAAAACACAAGTTTACAGTTAGTTCCTCATTCGAATATCCAGGTCCAATGCAAATTGTAAGAAGCGGATAAAATGATTACTCAATAAGGCCGACAACCAGTCACATAAGCCAATATAACCTTTCCTTCATGAATTCTCCACATCCTTACCCTTTTCTTACGTGGTCGATTCCTGTTTTTCCTCTTTCTACTATCCCCTTTCTGCCTGGACGACCAGGAACTCGATGTTACCCGACTCAGTTATAGGAGGAACATGATTTCGAATCAAAGGAATTTCCACATTCAAAGTCAGATTGAAACTCAGTTTCACCCAAATACTATAGGATCAAAACCTAACATAAAATTCAGCTATAGCACACAACAAGTACAGAATAACCTGGTGAATTATTTGATGGATTTAAGCGCCTATACTTGTGTTATGTAAAAGTAATTACTGACCCCTTTCCCGCCGATGGCAGGGTCGGATACCCATCTTTGGCCTTCTGGATGGGCACATGGGCGATCTGTTGGACGGCATTTTTACGAAACCGGCTACCGAGCGAAACTGCAACTTCTATACTTATTTGGGGCACCCCACCGACGTCGGGGGGGGGGGGAACTCCTACACCTGGGAATTTTCCCTCATCTACCCGATGCATAGTAGAGTGGGTTCTTTTACGTGCAAATGACATCGTAAACCACACGGGTTCACGGCTTTATTTTCTATCCGACTGAAGGCGCACCCGGGGTCTGTCTGTCTCGCCGGAAAGGAGCTAACCCAGCGAGATCTAGTATCAAACCTGGGAATATATATATACTCTGGAATCATATACCCTTGTTATGCGTTTCATTAAAAAACACGTAAGTACACGAAATTGTGAATGGATGCCAGCGAAGCGAGAGGTCGTTTTTAGAAGCGTCCAAGCGATCAATATTTTGAAACTGGGATTAATATTTTACTAAAACCAGTCAAGAGATATAGCCCTGAAATCAATCATGGTGTCTGATTTTTAAATTTGCACGCTACCTCCACACTACAATTTAAATGATAGGCATTAATATTAACAAGGTTTTCGACGTGTATGATTTCAAATATTTTCGCATTCGTCAATTCTAGGGAACTGATGTTCCTGTATATGTTTCAGTTAGTCGGTTGCATTCGCTAGTGGTGAATAACACGCTGCCTGTTGCATGAATGAATTCAATTATAGAGCACTCCTGCAAAAGTTCCTTATTCCTGATATTTCATGAACGACTCACCCTTGAAGTGACTCACTTCCTTATCAAAGAAAAGTGTCACTATCTAGACGTAATAATAATATTACTAACAATAATTATTTCAAACGGGGATCAGTAAAAAAAAAAATACACGAAGGTTCTCACGCTACCATCCTTTACAATTACAGTAGTTTTCTTATAAAAAGCAGCTTTCTGGAAATTTACAAGTTAGCTTATAAACCAAATATGACATATATATCATTTAATTCGAATTATTGCATCCGCCTAATACCAAAAAATAAAGAATGATACGACGGACAATATCAACCTGATTATTCCGATCGCAAGTACAGGGTTCGTGAACGGGTAGATAACATCGCCCACACGCAGCATCATGGTTTTCACTTCCTATCTACCGGAGAGTTCACGTCCTCGGCAATGACCAGGAAAGAATCTCTTGGGCTCAAGATGAAAGCACACCCATCTCCATCAACCTCTTGAGAACTGACAACGCCTTTTTAACCTCCTAATTCTTCGCCTAGTTCACAAAAAGTTTCAGTTCAAAATATTGTTAGAAAACAATGATTTGTAGCTGTGAAGCAAATCTGGGCTTATTGGATGTAATAAAAATAAATGAAGGCGCGAACAAGGACTTTCTAGATAAGTTTAGTTGAGAAGAGCTACTGCGGATAAGGACTCCATCTCAAAGCCTAAAAGATAATAGGCTTTTCCGGATTATAAATGGTGGCACAAGTTCAGCTCTAGTACATCTATTGTCAGGCTGACACTATCCATTGATGACTAGGGTAATTTTTCTAGAATGGAATACTTTCTGACTTCACTTTAGGCGCAAATGATATTGTAAATAGAAAGAGCACCCTACTTGCTATTAGTGATCACTTCCACTATGACATCACATTACACCACTACCTTCTACCATCACATTACACCACACCACTAGTTCTAGGTTCGATACTGGACTGAAGTGGATTGGCTTCTTTCGGGCGAGAGAGAGAGATGCCCCGAATGCGCCTTCTTTCGGATGAGAAGTAAAACCGAGGTCCCGTGTGCTGTACGATAGCATTTGTGCACAAAAGAACCCTCTCTACTATGCAACAGGCAGATAAGGCAAAATTTCCAGGTGTAGGAGCTCGCCCCCTGGTGTCGGTGGACTTCCCCAACAAAAAGTAGACCGACGATAAATAAGCATAGGAGTTGGAGCTTTGGTGGGCAACCGGCTGTGGAAAAACACTGTCCAATATATCACCTTGTGTTCATTCAGAGGAACAAGATGGGTGCCCGATAAAGGATTAAGAGTTGCTCTGCCATATGCGATATTTATTTCGCCTATCTTTATATTTTGCATACAGTAGACACGCCATACAGGAGCACGTCTATACTTTTCATCTGACGGAAAGTACACCTGGGGCTATACTATCTCCAGCCTCGACTAGGATGGAACCTACTACCATTGACCCACAAGTCAAGCACGCTATTGTTTAGTCACAAAGGTGTGTGCGGGGGGAGGGCAGAATGTAATGCATGTACAAATAAACAGTCATCTTGTCATCCCTACGGTTCCCCACTTCCTTAAAGGAGGGCCAAGCGATCCCCGTTGTTTCCATTGTCGCTTGGGTCTTCCCCTACATATGGCATACATTTCTGCAATGCACTGTAGCATAACTATGGCTACAGTAAATGGTCTCCCTCCAGCACTTCCACTTACATATCTATAGCAACAACCTTATTCCGAATTGGTGTTTAGGAGTATAAAAGTCTGTTTTACGCTTCTACATCATTCACTTCATATGTATTTATCCACACTAGAAGAGGCAAGTCAAAACAGCGTCAAAAATTACAAACATTGCACAACAGAGAAAACACAGGAAGACCATTTTAGTCAATTAAGTGAGCATCACTGAAATTCAAGTGCTTTTAAATTTGTTTTATTCCAAAATACGGCATACGTATTATATCGGCATGGCCTTCACTCTTTAAAAGGATATTGAACAAGGTGCAATATAAAACCATGCTGCATCTCTAAGAAAGAGTCAACAATATCCATACTTTATACTAAAAAATGACTTAGAAATAGATTTAAAAATAAAATCAATAGTTAGGTCACACCCCAAATTATCATAATAGCATACCAGCTGAAAATTCATTTTGGAATCTAAAATGTCATGAAACTGACATCGACTGATAACCTTAGCACGGAACCATCCAACCACTAAACTATTACATACCGTGTCATTCTGAGGACCTTAGCAGGGGCCAACAATACTATATTGAAGGTGTCTTTGCGTACGCCAGAATTATGCCTGGGAGAAGCATAGTGAAGGAGACGTCTTCCAGAGCAATGGTTGGAGGGTTCTGATGACAGCTAGGCATTAACGACAACACAGGAAACCGGGGTTGGGGTAAAGGGAATTTGTTAGCGATTGGGTTGCACATTCAACGCTTGGACTGACCCGTCATTTTCATGAACTCCTTGTATCAGAAATAGGTGCTGGATGGACTATTCACAAATTCTATATCTACGTTGTGCTTCGGAGTCCATTTATGAAAATTATTGTTGGTTTATAACCTCCCTAACTTATACGAGTAACGAGCTTAGTGAGCACTTACGTCACAAAACGACTTAAGTTAACCCTGTTTGCGCAAATTACGTCAGTTTGAAAGTCTTTTGCCTTTGTGTGTGTGACAAGAATTTGACATCAGAAAAGACTGCGTCAATCAAAGACAAGTTGGTGACGTAAGAGCCCTGAGTGCACTATTATTGAGCTTATTGTGGTGGGACTAAACCTATTAACAACGAAAGAGTTAACGGGTTTCTAATCAGATAGGTTCCCATGACGCCATCAAAATACCTTGGGTCACCTCTGCCATCATCAAACCTAGAGAGAAGCTTTACCACAGAAAAAAAATGTAAATGTCCAACTTATCACGCACGCGAAGGGGACCAGATTATGATGATTATGATAATGGCAAAGCCCATGATTCATAATATAGGCCTAGGACTAAAAAACGCAAACAAACGACGACCAACATCAAACATGGTGCGATGGTTATTAACTGGTACAGAGCTTGACGAGCGGCGAGTTGCGTTGGACACACCAGTTCTCGTTCGATCACTGAAGTTAAGCAACGCAAGCCCAGTTAGTACTGACAATGGTGGTCGCTCGGGAAAGCTGGGTACTGCTAATACCTAATAATCGTCGCATTAGTGTAGTGTCTGTGCAGTCTATGCATTAGAACTATGCAGTGGACGGGTCTCTAAAGGACCTTGTAGTTGACGGGACCTTAAACACAAACAAACAGAGCTTGACTCTTGAGTTTAAGGAGTACAGATCCCTTGGCCAAGAAGAAACCCCAAATGCACCTTTCCTCGCATAGAAAGTATAGATTGGCATTGCATGATGTCGCCTACCCATCAAAGAAGCCTTTTATCATCATCATACCCTTATTCTGCCTGTGGCATGATTGGGTCTGTGAGCTCTAGCCCTCCACTCCCGTCTAACAACCTGTCCCCACGTCTGCTTTGGTCTGCCCCTGCCCCGGGCGCTCCCAACCACCTGCATTCCTGTAATGGACCTGACGAGCTCCTCCTTCCCTCGTGTCATTACATGTCCATACCAGCTCAATCTACTCCATCAAAAAACCTTTCTATACGGAAAATTGGGCAGATCGACAAATCTGAAGATATACTGCCAGATTCTGCGAGACGATAGATAGGAATCTCCAATAAGCATCACGATGAGGGATTCAAATAAATGTTATATCTTCATATATTTTTGAAATGGATAGCTTAAAATATTTACTAGAAATAACCAATTCAACAATATAGTTCAAAGTCACCTTTAGGTGCTCTCCTATGATTTACTTCAAAAGCAAACCAAATCAGTTACATTTCATAAGTACTGTAACAATAAAAATATTATCTGTTATCACGATGTTAGTTTGATAACTGTGCCAACGTTAGACAAAGCTGAAATAAACTAAATGATTACAAATATTTACCTATAGTACCTTTGTATTCATTGCTAACATTAACGCCTTGAACGTGAGTCTTCTTTACCAAACACAGTTCCCGCCAACTGCAGACAAGGGTACCCGTGGGCTCCAGAGGGTCATATGGAAACAATGAAAAAAAAGGGAAGGGAAACCCAAAACTTCTCACAAAATATTAAGAAATTTTATTTTAACATAGGCTACATTTCTTGGAGAAATTTGTCTTGTAGTTTAGAAATGTTCTATAAAATGAGCACCGACAAGTAAATTTCAAGAGTTCATTTATACATTATAGTGACCACCGCCTAGCAATGACCATCTGTTTAGGGCGTCATTTTTCCTCACTCCCCTAAGATACAAGTATGATTGAACGTTCCGCAATAGTGGCCATCTGACCGATTATGGATGGTGGTTGGCCAAAATGGCGAAGTTGTACTGTTGATACTTGTAACTCGTTTCCTGCCTATGGTATGTTCAGTTGTCCATAGAGATATCCAGTCAAAAACAACAAAATTAACCAGAAATATAACAAATACGGAATCTGCCAGACATATAGGATCATTGGGATATGGTACTGAAAACATACTTCCCTGTATAAAACTCCGAATTTTTTTTACAATTTTGATAATATTCCCAGTAGAACAATTACGTGGGGATTGTAACACAAGTACTAAAGTGAATATATTCACCCTGGAAACATTCATATAGGTGCATTTTTTATGATTTCATAATGGACACGCCCTCAACATCAAAAACATCTCAAATATAACAGTCGATTAAAGGTGGTGTCCGCATTAAAATCAACCAGCAAACCTGAAGATACTTTGGGGAAAATCGATGTTCGACCAGCGTAGAATATTACTGTAATTTCAAGTTAAACCCAAGTGTCTCATTTTTGCCGGAGAAACAATTATATTAGTTGGCCTTTTAGTCACATTTTTGGTATTCAGACAGAAACATGAAATATTAAACTGGTACTTTAAAAGGTCATATAGATATGCTAAAACATAATAACGCTTATGGAGATGTTTGTTGAAGATGTCGTTTCAAGGTGTAAACAATATTTCGCATAAATTGCATCTTAAACTACACCTATGCTTGAAAAAAATTCGGATTGTAAAGGCGTAAATAAAATAGATAAAATAGATTCTGCATCATTTTCTACTAACAGTACACTGTTAACAGTGAATTATTTTGCCTTGTCCATCTTAGGGTTCATTCACAGTAGTATGTGCTTCCTCACCACCTAATTTCGAATTATTAAATTATTAAACCATTATTAGAAATAAATTAAATTATTAAAAATGAATTACAGATATAGTTTTGGAAATTCACAAAGATTTAAAAGAGGTAGTCGATATTATACTTCTCTCTTTCTTACTTACTTCTGACAAGTTCGGGTCATGGGAAATCATTTCGAACACATGTGTAGTCCATACAACAGTAACCATCCATGATGCAATTACACACCATAAATATGAATATAGGATAGAAAATTTCATGATTGATTTCACTTGTTTAAAAATAACAAACAACGACTAGAGTAAAAACGGACTCGATGAAGCGCGATCGCGTATAATAACGGGTTCTACAACGATGACTTCTTTTATCGACCTAAAACACCTTTGTTGTTGCAATCAACAAATTCCTTTACCGACTATCGTCACCTTGATGTCGAAAGCATCACTTCCTCAATAATAATAAGTTTAGCATACGTACAAAAATTGTGAGCATTAGAATTTAAAACAAAATCACATAAACCGTTAATCAGTTGAATTCCACTCCACACAACAGCACATCTACACAACGTCCACGCAAAATAGAATGCGGCTAAGTGAAGAATGAGAAACAACGCAAACCAATATCATATCAGTTGTGCGCATGCTCAAAGTTTACTGTGATGGTCGTCATAGTGATGATCCGTTTCTTTCAATCAACACCTAGTGATCGTCATAGGCAGGTAAACTAAAATCTTTTACATAAAGCGCTACACTACAGTCTCTAGTCACACCCCAAAAGAGTTGAGCAGAAGTTGATATGCTGCTCACCAGGGGAGGGTCACTCTTGCAGTTGATGTCAAGGCTAGCAGTTTCGCCCCTGAGCAAGATCAGTGGTTAGTTCTTCGATAACAAAAAGAAAACTATAGTGTAGAATGAATAAGCTAAGGCCCTGTGTATACATCCGATTTTTACTCGTGCAACATCATAATTACGGCATGGGGTCAGGGCCGGCCTTAGGGCAAGACGACCGCCTTGGGCCCCGTGCTGGTGAATTAAAAAAACTTGGTACTGGGGCCCCGCTATCGTCTGCTGCCTTGGGCCGGCCCTGCATGGGGTACATCAGTTGCGATGGAGTGCACACATAGTGTACCTCCGGCGTCGCTGCGGCTCCGCATATCGAAGTTGCGTCTGAAAATAGGGAGGTTTTGCAAATCGCACGCTCTGGCGTACGCTGTTCTTCTTGCGTTTTCGCAGTTATTTTCGTCTGCTTAACGTGACGTACGATTGTAAGAAACGTAGCGCTAACTGCTCGCAGATCCCTGCGGAACCGTAGGGGCAAAAATCGGACGTGTGCCGGTATTTATTATACAAACAGCAGCTATTAAATGCACAATACTTATACCAAGTGAAATTTTTATTTCTTTCAGAGAAGCGGGGTGCCTGAATGACAAAATTTCATCATATTACAAATATATTCTTGCATAGAAACAATAGAAAATCTACACTTCACAACTAATTCGTGGTAGTAACATAAGTGTTCTAGGAGTAACGTAATATCGTTTTCCCAATTTTTGCCACAAAGGCGGATAACCTCTAAGATTGGTAAACAAAAAGATTACTCATCACAATAGTTGTTACAAAATAACTAAATTCACACTTTCATCCCTAACAATGAAAAGAAATAAAAAAACGTGACCCCCTGTCTGAAATCTGACGCTCTACCTGAACCACCCTAAATATACAACTACATAGCAGTATTAAATTACAATAAGTTATTAATGATAATAATAAAAAAAAATAAATTAATGACAGATGTACATTGAAATGTTAACCTTGTATTTTTTATACTAATAATTTCATTTTTTAGCAGCGAATGAAAGGTGATCCAGTTGGAAGGGAGGGCTCAAATTCCCGAAGTCATAGAATAAATAAACTGTTATACATTACCACTACATCTAAAACTGTCCCAATTTATTCAAGGACCGAGTTTATTCCTCCTAATTCCTTCTGTATACTCGTCCCAGGCATGATACATGCTGACATCAATCATGCAAAAGACATGTTAGGCACAATGTATCATTTCAGAAAATTACTCAAATCCTAACATTCCGAGCTATAAAGTTCCTTGAAAACTATTTCCGTAAGGGCACAGCTGTTACTGCAATGTAACAAAACAGAACTATCAAGGCAAGAAAAATATATATATATTATTGACATGGCAGCTACTACAGAATAATTGCATTATGAGTTATCACCAGTAATATTTTTCTTCATTACTATCCTATAAAAATAACACGGAATAAAAACAAAATCATTTTATTTCAGAGCTTGGGACAAAAACAACCCTATGTAATGGACCTCGGTTAAAGTTACCTTCAAAACCACTCTGCACGATGTGCCTTGGCATTTACTCGCTTGAAAATGTGACACAGGAACGTGCTTTCTTTGTTATTTCAAAACAAAGTGACAATCTGCGTACTTGCAGAACTTTGCCCGACTGCATTCAATCCATGCGACAATAGCAGCTTCATATCTTAATGACTGCTGTTTTCAGTATCAAGTTCAATCTCCTTATTCAACCTTAGAGCAGATGGAATTCTTCAAGATGTATTTGGAGAATTGTGTACTTAACGGCAGCAAATACTATCTTAATGTTCTCAGTATCTAAATAATAAGGATTAAATCTATTTTAATAAAAGAAATACATAAATAATAACTAAATTAATATTGCACAAATTACAATAGCCACATTGCACAGAAGGATTCAAACAACTTTATCACAATGTACAAAACATCGACGAAGACAACATTTTTTATTTCTCAATTTAATTTAGGGAATACTGCTAAATAATTATTTCCATTATGGAAAAATAGCAAATAGATAAAATAATTTTATTTTTCCATTTTGAGGGGTTGAATTTTGAGGCTCCCTTGATTTATGAGGCCTCAGACACACGCCTAATGCGCTTGTGCGGAAATCTGCCTCTGCAGGCAGGCGATGAAGACCCTAGCACCGGTCCTGAGAACAACTAACTGATTACGTTTGGGAGCGGCTGTATCGCGTTGGACACGCCAGTTCTCGTCTGATCACTGCAGTTAAGCAACGCAACCCCAGTTAGTACTTAACATGGGTGGCCGCTTGGGAACACTGGGTACCGCTATTACCAGCGGGTACAGCGTTGTGTCTCTGCAGACTCTTCATTAAAACTACGCAGTGGACGGGGTTCTAATGAACTTTGTAGTTGAAGAACCCTAAAACACCAACAAATCAATCGACCAAACGGATTATGCTTACAAACGAATATGAGCGTAGCCTAATACGGCAACCGCTGCGGTATGCAGACACTAAATGGGACCACGGAAGGCCGAGAGGAGGTTATCTGCCTCGCCCAGCATCGAACTTTCAACAATGGACTCACGAGGCAAGCCCTCAATCATCTGGAATCCACCCATATTCTTCATTATTCCAAACCATTTCCCCATATATGGCAGGGCCGGGTACCCACTTGACCCATTGGAGACGGAAATTATAGGATAAATATGCTAAATGTTATTGAGGTGTAATTATGCTAATCAGTTATTGCGGTGTAGTGAATAACCGTCACATCGGTCATCGAATTAAATAAAAGCCACAAATACTCTTCCACTTAGAGTTTTTAATTAAACAAGACTAGTCAACCCGCATACCTGTTGCACAAGTAAAATGCGAATAAACGCTCTTATTTGGATGAATGGCTTCGTACATGTTTCGAATGAACTCCCTAGCTGCTATAGCATCCTGTTGTGGCCCTAGATAAAAATAAAACCTTACATATTATATATAATTTAAAACACTTCATGACATTCATATCAAATAAATATGTACCATCATATTCAGGGAAATAATCGCAAAGATGTGAACTCGTTATTTTTTCTTCGAGTAAGTCTTTTTTATTTAGGAAAAGGATTATCGACGCTCTCTCTAAAACTTCACATGTGATAATCGTTTTAAATAATGCTTTGCTCTCTTTCATTCGATTCTGAAAAGAAAAGATGAGATGGTGAAGGGAATAAGAAAAAATAATTTCAACGTTTTACATTCATGTAATTATCCCATATGCAAATAATACAAACTCCTTACATCCTTATCACATTCATATAACACTTGATCATATTCATTCAGAGCTGCTAAAAATATGATTGAAGTTACTTCTGAGAAACAGTTTAGCCATTTAAGTCGTTCGGATCGTTGCCCTCCAACGTCAACTATCCTGAAAAACAAAATAAAGTCCATGTTTAACAAAAATAAAGTGACCTTATAATGCACTTAGACTTGGAGAAAAATAAAATTGGAAACAGAATGAAGACCTCGATCCGGTTAACGGGGCAAAGCCGAACAAATTAGAAGGTCCGGTGATATTTCAGTGTAAATTATATTAAATTTATATCAATTTAAATCCCATTTCAGTTTCTACAGTACTAACTTCCTCGTTACCCTTGCACCAGTCCTATGCAAGAAGGCATAGGGAGGCAAAGTCATGTTGAGACTATTTGAAACGTCTAAACCACCCATATCGTGTATACCAGTCTCGTGACCAGATTTTATAGTCAATGATGTGAGATGTGGAAAGCTTATGAGTGCATGCTATGACATTCGTGTGGCATGACTATGGAAGCCTCGAAAACAGGATATTGGCTAAACAACAGTGTTATGAAATAAAGTACTCTCAAAGTCATCATATTTTTATCTAGATTAAGGAAGGGTAAAATCGGCGAGTTAAGAGAGCTCTCCATTATAGGTAGACATTCAAAAATCCGGTCATCGATAATCCTGTTCCTTCAGTTTTCCAGCATGGATTTCGGAACGCATCCAAAAGCCGATCATCTAGCAAAAGTTAATGTTTTTGTTTCATTCCTCCCACTCAAATGCACATCACTAATTCAGCCACAGGACAATGGTATTATACGTTCTATGAAGTGTAAGTGTCGATCCCTGTTAATAAGCCGCCTAATGAGTTCAGTTAATTCGGGCATCCCATTACAGAGATTCCTTCACGAGTTGAAGCCGTTCCAGTTGCTAAGGATGTTGTTACTGTCAATGATGAAGATCATGATCCTGACAACCCATCTGCAATTTAGCTACTTTTCGAGGTTACAGTTGAGGGTTATGATTAAGATCTCAGGAACTATTTTATTTAGTTGAATTAATATTCTAAGGATCTTTTTTAAATAAATTCTGTAGAATTATTTTATTCAGATGATCTAAAATTCTGTAGAACTGTTTTTATTTAGTTTTCCTTCTTTAAAGGACCGCTCCGTACCATCGAAAAACCGGCATTTTTGAATGCGAACTGTATCTCCTCCTCCTCCTCCACGTCCACCAGGAAGCTCAGCCTAACAGGAATAATCTAAAGTGAAGTCTTCAATCGGTGTCCTGTCCATCCCCAATTTCGTGGTTAAACTCTTTTTTAATAATTATTATAACTCTTACATAATTAAATTTACCCATTATTGTTCAAGTTTTGGAACTAAGCAGAGATCTCATGAGGTTTGCTTTTCTAGCCAGGTCAGTTGTTGCCTAGGCGCTGTGTCTTTAATAAGATTGAAAATTAATTCCACATTCAATCTCATACGCTGTCTGTAGCTTACCGTAAAGTCTCACCTAGAGTCCGCGGACTATACGCGAAACATAGGTTCATTTAGTGCAGACTACATACGAGTGTGGGCTTTAAATGAAACCAAGGGTTCCCGATGAAAACTGCTCCTCATATTCTGAACATTTTATTACACTCAACAAACCGACTTTACAGTACATTCTTATTTATATGATATTGCAATATAAAAATCTTTCACATTTCACTTTCATCGTCAGAGCAATCTGACATTTCATGTTCAAATTCATTTGACCCTATTGCCCCTGCAAGATACGCTACTGGCTACAGTAGGAATTTTAAAGATCGGACTAATGCGGACTATATTTGAGGTGCGGACTCTACGTGAGATTTTACGGTAATTTGAGAAGTTAAAGGGTATTTAGTTTTAGTCGACCCCAAATAAATTCAGACGTCTAAAGGTTAATTATACTAACCTTCAGAATAGCGTAACATTATGAAGAATACAAATGGTGTGTAACGATACAGTACAGTAGAACTCCAATTTTCCGAATCAATTGGGACCGGACCCCATTCGAATAATCAAAAATTCGGATAATTGGATTTTTTCCGAAAAATAGGTCTAAATGGGAGAAAAAACTATTTTGAAATAAAAAGAGCTTTTAATTAAATAAAAAGACAACACTTTTACATATTAAGCATACTTAAAAGGGCTGTACATTAGTACAGCATGTACGTGTACCATACTGTAAATGAAAGTCATTGCTTGCTGAACATCTCGGTCAAAGTAAGCTGTTTGACTGTCAGCATCCGTTTTCGGGAAGCCAAGTCGCGCATTATTTTGCAAATCGCAGTCCGTTCTCTCTTAATTTTTTTTTACTGAAATTCTGAAAGGCATTCGGATAGTAGGAGTTCGGAAAATTGGAGCTCTACTGTACAATATTTGCAAATGTTGCTACCTTGTTTGGTAGCTTTGTTACAGTACGCTTTCCCAAAAATATCAGCGAGAAGGAAGAGGACAGTTAAGAGGAAAAGTGACTCGTTTACAAACAACAACCACGGTTGGTTTGTTTGTTTTTTTTTTATTTTTTTTTTGGCAAGTATGCCATTTCGGGTTTACAGCCAAGTGAAGCAACAATAACAAGCCTATCATGCTTTAAATTCAACTATCTATTCATTGTACTTTAGCTAGGTGACCGCATTTTAAACGGTGATTGCCCAACAGACTGTGGACTCCATAATATTTGAAAGAGGCAACACTAATAGGCCTGAGTGCATAGAAACCGAGTACGACTTTCAACACTACTGGTGATAACACAGCTTTAAATTATAATTGCAGAACATAGATGCATCTCGCCTAACAACAATTTATGAGAGAACAAGTATCATATATTTAAATAGACATAATTAATTCTGAGTATGCATATTTTTGAATAATTAGTGGAAACTTAAATACGGATGGTGTCCCCTTAAAAGAATTAATACACTAGTCAACGTACTCGATGGCAAGTGGGTCCTGTGAGCCCTGAAAGAAATGGGCCCCCTAAAGATTAGATAATATACTATTAGACTGTATACTACTAATAATATACCGTATTATCTCGCGTATAATATGCACTTTTTTCCCCGAAAAATTGGATGCAAAGTCTGGGTGCGTATTATACATAGGTGTAATAATTTCAGCCATTATCAGAGAACACTAAACACGCGTAAAGAATACTGGATCATCCATCAAAAGCAAGAAGAGACATGTTTGCTTATTAACCTCATTTAACTGCTATTAGATGCTCTTTTGAGTTAGTTTTGTAAATATAATACTTAGCTACCTACACTTTATTTACCTTCATACCATAGATACAAGTGCTTGCATATTAATACAAGTGTAACCATAGATATAATAATACTAGCGTACTGGTATAAAAAATTAACAAGTCCAGTAACAAAAACGAATATTCTAAGTCCAGTTATGTCCAACAGTACCGATATTAAAAGCCTAAAAATTCTTCACAATCGTCATCTGAAATAATTGGGAACTGACAAACTTAGCCTGTGTATTATACATGAGTAATGAGATTTTTACATGAACGTAAGTCTTGGAGCTTGGGGTGCGTATTATACGCGAGATAATACGGTATACAATATATGTATACTGGAATTACAAAAATTATACATTCATTATTCGCAAAATTTTTAATTGTACCCTTTTTCAAATTATGCTATTTTTGAAGCTTTTGAATATTTCTTTAAATGATTAAATGACAGCCTCATGGTTGAGAGTGGGCCCCCTTTGTCTTCTGACAACCATATTTTTAGACCTAGTTTTTAGCACCACGATGTATTCATAATTTATTAGTATAAATGCAAAATACCTAAAAACAGACTTTTCTATCTTGAACATATATTCGTTAATTCCTGTGGTAGGCACTCTTAATCGAAGAATATCCTGCACTGTTGGTAAGTAGCCAGAATCTGCAATCCTGTCAATGTCGTTTAGGTAACTAAAATACAGTTTTGAAGCACTGGTTAGAGCAAATCAAGAATAGTGGCGAATCAAACTAGATACAGTAATAAACTAACTATTTGGCAGAATCTGTAAGTTGATATTCTCTCCGCCTCTCATAGCATTCTTGCACACCAGAATCGCCCCATAACTGTTTAATAACATCTACGTAGAAATGATCTAGTGTTTGAGGAGTTGTACAGTCTAATAAATTAATTATTTCAGCATTTTTCTAAATACAAAACAAAAAAATCATAAATTGAGGAATACCACACACATAATAAATTGAAAGACGCTAACTAGGTATACAAACCACATTGGAATGGTCTCTATATTTAATTTTTAACCTATCCATAGCCTTTATCATAGTTTGCATAGCCGTAAAGATGCTGCGATAGACAGGCCAAATGTAACTTCTTTTTTCATTAACGGAGTAACCTGTTCCATGAATGATTCGCATTTGTTTGACAAAGGTACTTTTTCCAGATTCTCCGGTCCCTGCCAATAAAAAAGCAACAATCTAAAACACTTTTCAATCAAAGACACAATAATGACATTCCAATAAACAAATTTGGTAACGATCATCATGAATTAATACTAAATATACTGTACATCTCAAATGGGAATCAAAATGAGTTAATATACCGCTTTTATTGACAGTGTCAAAATTCCTAATTGTCATGACCTCGTGACAAAGATATTAGTCATAATTTGTTGGGATAATGTTTTTACTCGTTTAGGCCAGTGCAAGACGAGGGAAAGGTGGGCATCAGGAACTAGATCTAAAGAATTCCGTTTTAACCACGAAGCTCGATTCACGCATTTAGATTCCTACTGATAGACGCAAGAGTTATTTGTCACCTTGAACTTATAAATAATGCAATTTTAATAACAAGAACTTTGGAATTTTAAACAGCTTCAAAAAATTACTAACATAAGGAAAATGTCGATAGTCCACGTAAGGGAAATAATGTGTATTAAAAAAAATTGCTGTGGAAATTCCCATTTCATTTTAGGACAACCTTGTAAATAATATAGGTGTAGTCCAAAATAGAAATGGAAGTCCCGGTCTTTTCCAGGAGTCACCCCGATTCTCATTTACGGTTTGCATCTATAAGCTTTGAAAAACTTTTAAAATAGTTAATAAATACTAACACAGAGTTATGTTACAGATATTTATATACAGTACTGTATAGGACAACACCAGGAAACCCATCGTAGAAGAATTAGAAATGGAAAACAAAGGAAATCATCAACCAGGTGCTTAGGTCTCGCAGCCAGAGGACCCAATCTTCCTTGAAGAAAAAAAATTTTTATGATGAATTTCTCTCGGGGCCTCATAACTTAACTAGCACAGGGCCTCATTTGACCTAAATCCGGCATTGCTGGTATTTAAGAGACATTTTATATCGAGGTCTCCTGCAACCTTCTAATAAAACCTACAAAACCAATCAGTAGCATATCTAGGGCAGGGGTCGGCAACCTTTGTTACTAGGAGGTCATATTTCAGAAATGCGGCAGTTCGGTGGACACCGTGGAATGAAGAGGAAGGAGGGGTAGTACCGTATTTAAACACGAAAATATTAATGCAAGAAAAAAATTTTAGTACTGTATATAAATTAAAATTTTAAGTGAAAATACTGAGGTTTGATCGGCACTTTGATTTTAAATATTTCTTATTGGAAAACAAAGATTCACAACCACGTCAAAGCACAAAACAGTTCAACTTTAGAGCATATTTTTCAATAATGGGAAGTTATTTTCATTCACTAGATTCCAGAATTATTCTTAGTTATAATGTGACTTTAATTCAACGTCATTTGTTATACTTCTCTCTTTATAATTTCCAATTTTTAGTTTCTCGTTTGTGTTTTAGGTCCCCTCAACTACTACGGTCATTAGAGCCTCGTCCACTGCATAGTTATAATACAGGGACTGCACAAACACTACGCTGATGCGACGATTTTTCGGTAATAGCGGTACCCAGTTTTCCCAAGCGACCACCCATGTTAGTACTAGCAGGGGTTGCATTGCTTAACTTTAGCAATCAGACTGCCGCTCCCAAGCATAATCAGTGCCTGCGTGAAAAATTCCAAATAAGCGCCCCTTCTCCTTATTTTGATAATGTTAAATGCACCCGTAATTATTGGAACATCGAACATCCTCCTTACTGGAAATATCGAAATATGTTGAGATTTTTATTAGTCACCTAGTCCTATGTATGACAGCCTCCCCTTCGTAGAATTCTTCAAATCTGGTACCGTATTAAGTTCTTCCAATAAGGAATCAAATTGTTTAATGCAACTCCTAACCTTTCCCCGCCTATGGCAGGGTCGGGTACCCTTCTTGTCTCTCTGAATGGACACAACGGCGACATATTGGACATTGTTTTTCCGCAGCCGGTTGCCGACCAAAGCTGCAACCCCTGTGCTTATTTATCGTCGGTCTTACTATTCGTTTGGGGCACTTCATCGACACCAGGCACCGGTGTCACCGGCCTCACCTACCAGTTGCATAGTAGAGAGGGTTCTTTGACGTGCAAATGCCATCGTACACCACACGGGACCTCGGTTTTACATCTCAATCGAAAGAAGGTGCACTCGGGGCCTCTCTCTCGCCCGAAAGAAGCCAACCCGTCTCGGTCCACTATCGAGCCTAGAACCACTGACGCAGTTACCGTGCGTCCCACTGCGCCACCGAGGCGGGTCTTTCCTATTTCCATTTTTTAAATTTAGGAAATGTGATTATCTTCTCCTTGTGCAAATCCCAGAACGCAAATTTGGCTTTAAATTCATTTACTATACTTAACATAGAAGAAATATGATGATTTCTATGCTGTAGTTTCAAATTTAATTTCTTCAATTTTATCCCTACAATTTTTGTCAAAAGTTTAATTGTACAATTCGTACAATTGTTAAAATTGCTAAAATTATTCACGACAACGAATCTGACCTTATCTAAAATTTAGAATTTAGATGTACGAACTGCCGGCACTTTAAATCGCTTCGTGGGCACCGCGTTGACGACCTGTGATCTCGGGTATTTGATATCGTCTCTTGGATAATCCAGAACGTCTATCAGACACTTCGGCGTCCCTGCATAAAACTTCTGCAGGTAAAATTAAAATTGTGGAGATCATTGGGCCTTTGGCAGTTCTTAACGTCACACTATGTAAATTCTATCGACAACAGAACTTTTGACTAACTGGATAAGTATATCAATCGTTGACGATTATCAAAATGGAGTGCTTAGGATGGGACGGCTCCTCAAAAAACTGAGTTCGTGCGCAAGACAACCCTAAGAAATGTGGTTAATTACAGATAGCCAGGGCGGCGAATTCCTATACATGGAAATGTACGATCTACACTAATACAGTATTTTGCTCCACGAAGAAAGCGTTCATTTACTCGCAGGCGACATCGAAAGCAGAGCAAGGGGCCACGTGTGGTCACCTAAGACCACGAGTTCATATCAAGCACGCTATTCATTGGAGCTATTGGGTGGTTTCCTCGCGAAAATCAAGCTGTTCAGAGAAAATTGGAGCAGGTCGTCTGAAGGACCTTGAAAACTTTGCGTTTTTTATAAATGACAGTTATCTTTCAGAGCAAGTTTGGCTTTTTCCTACGAAGCATTTAAAACAATAACTGCTGTTATAGCTTTCATCTCAGTCTAATTAATAATAATTTAATGGTTCCCCCTTTGTCTGATACCCGGTGTGAGTGGTCGCCTCATCCTGGACATACCAAAGACTAAGTACAGTAAAACCTCTCTAATTGGTACACCCGGGGGACCCAGCCAAAGTGTACCCATTAGACGGTTGTACCAATAGGTAGTAATAGCCTATGGATGAAAAATCGGTGCCTGAAGAATTTGTACCGATATAAGGGGTGTACCCATAGAAAGGTTTTACTGTATATAAAAACCAAGGTCTACGTTTATTTATTTCAATACTAATATCGTAACTACATATCCTAGAATAGGCCATGCCATTAGCTTTTATTTGATAACAGATTCACAAAAAAAATCTGCTGTAATGTAATTAATTCTTAATCCTTCCAAGTATGATCTCAACCTTGTTCTCCAACGTCCTCGTAAAGATGTCCACTGGATAAACACAACAATCAAGTTTTTATATACTGTATAGTTAATTTACAACAGGTTTTTCCGTCAGCAATCTTAATGAATATCTGGTTATTTTCCTGCTAGATTACAACTTCCTCATGTCTTCTGACTCATTTCAATTACACTCAAGTTCAAAATGAAGAGTATAAACACAGTTATTGAGATTTCTCAAAACCTCCTGACAGAGTTTACTAAATTTTGGAATAGACCCAGAGAAATTAATATACAGTACAACAGCCATGCCCTACAACAGGAAAAACAGCACTGCAAAATCATGAGAAATTCACATGTGAGCAGTATTGTTGCCGAAAACACCTCTAACAGCCACATAGGTTGTAAGGCGATTCAACATACGTACTGTTTATGAGACAGGTGATGAATCTATGAGGCAGGTGCACCCACTCCTTCACCAAAGCAGTTCTTAGCTTCTGGATGGTTCTCGGTGATGGTTGGCGAATTGCAATTGCCATCCCAAGTGTATCCCAGACGTGTTCATTGGATTCAGGTCTGGAGATCTGCCTGGCCAATCAATTAGCTTAATATCCTCAATTTTAAGATATTCATTAACCATGTCATCTATTAAAAGGAACTGAGAACCAACTGCACTCTTCAAAAGTCGCACATAAGGCTCTAAGATCTCCCCTCTATACCTGTGAGGCCATCCAACATGACGCCTGACCACACATGACACCTCCACCACCATAATGGTCGCTTTCCCTGATGTTGGAGGGGTGACAGCGGGCGCAGGTTCTCTCCAGATGAAGATTCATCTAGAATCTGTGCCTAGGCTGAATCTTGACTCGTCACTGAAGGGAACGTGGGTCCACTGAAGTTGGGTTCAAAGTTAATGAATGCTCTCTGCACCATGGTAGACGTGTTCTTTTGTGTGAGGGAGTGAGTAGGATGCTAAACCGACTATAACATCTACCAATGTCTTCTGGGTACAAGCCCGGAACCGTTTAATACATTTCTTCAGGCTAGGACTTTTGTGGACCCGTTAGAGCAGCCTGCTTTAGAGCATCGCAGTTTATTAGCATGAGCCTAGGACGCGACTTGGTCCAGCTCATCCTTCTTTTTGCGGAGTATTATTTGACAAAGTGGAAGCCCATACCCTAGTCGTCCCTTAACCCCCAGTATGGAATGTGGTAATCACGATCAAATTAGAAGGATACCAAAGTCAAGCACGGAAACTTAACTGATTAGCTTAAGTTTATTTAGTAACTCTTTTCCATAATTAATATTGAAAAAGACCGCACCCAGCTCGTATAATTAATAAACAACAATATCTTACTGTTCCAATTTCAGAACTAATACTGTATGTGCATCCCCCTGTAGTAGCATTAATTCGAAATGCAGACATATAAAAACAAACTGACCAAGTTTTCGCTACATAGCTTCCGATGACTATCTCTCGTTATGTATATTCCCTAGTGAAACTCGCTTAACACGAAACTGACGGGACCAAAATATTTTTTCGTGTTAAAAGAATTTCGTGCTAAGCGATTCATGTAGAAAACCCATCACTGTTTTGTATGTCGTCATATTTTATTAATTGGATTTATTGCTAAAAGTTACACTTGTAATTTTTAGTAATATAACCAACAAAGCATTAATTTACCTGCCAAAGTTTCTATTTTGGTTATATAATGCAATGTTGGAACAAATGGGGTAGGCCATCATCCCCCACAGACAACCCGGCCAATATTCCTTTGGGTTTCAGATGCCTGGCTGGGGTGCCCCCAGTCCAGGGCATGTTCAGTGGGCCCACAGATCCGACCATGCTGCAGGTGGGATGAGGGTGTGATGATGTTTACTAAGTTACATTTGTGGGCATCATATTAGATTCAATATTTTCTATTTAAATAATGATGTAGGCTACAAATGCATAATTTAAAAAAAAAGTCTAAAAGAATTATTGTTTTTGGGATAAAATGTTCTTTATTTTTCAGTGTGTTTTTGAACATAACTTGTCAATAAAAAGGCCCCCCTCCCCATAGTTTGAAAGGTTTGTCAATGGCATGCCTCTACCATCCTGAACCCAGGCTGTAATCTAGCAACAGTGGCAAACATTGTTTATTTGTTTAGTTTAACGAAAACTCCGGTATATGTTGTATATCCAGTATTTTGTTAGCTGAGAAGGAAAATAATTTCGTGTTAACCGTTATTTCGTGTTAAGCGTGTAGCGTGTTCCATGGAATGTTCCATGCACGCTCTCTTTTTCTGATTGTTGCACGTTCTGTGCAGCTTGCTGTTTATTGGCTAATTTAAACTGTTTCTTCGTTCTGTCTTTTAAAATAACAGATTTTCTGTTTAGAGTTTCAGTCAGACAGTTTTGAGTTGAAAAACGGCACTCGTTTGGAGACGATCCTTTTCACTTACATTTAAATATTGAATATCTGTTGTGTGTTATCTCAAGTGATTCATTTTAATTCCGTTAATGGTAAATTAGTGATTATTTTATTTTTATCATCTTTACAATAAACTTTATTGGTATAACGATTTTCCGTCAAATACCAAACGTGAACCAGCCAGGACAACCGCCATAAGCGTTTTCGTGTTAAACGGATTTCACTGTATTAGTCAAATTCTCCTTATTCTTCTAATAAATGGGTATAATACTGCAGTCAACCTAACCCTTTTCCTTTTCTATTAAGATACTTTTATTGCAGTAGCAGTGAAAGTATCTTAACAGAGAACTACATCCAAAAGTCAGTAAAATGGTGTTGGACCAAAAAATAAATATATTAGAGTAAATATAAATAAATATATGTGATTAAAACTTACCCAACAATAGCAGTTTAAATTCTTTTTGAGTATTACGTCTCTCTCTTGAGAGTGCTGCGTCTATTTGACGACTAATTCTTTCTTGTCTATTCCGTTTAGTGCGACACCACGATAAACATTCCATTGTGTACAATTGTTCAGTTTTCTGGGATCATGAAATCCGTCAGTATAAATGGAAACACTCAGCCTCAAGAATTAATTCACATACTTTCATCTACCGTTCGACCACCATCACATCAACAAGATAAATACCGAGTAGGTAATTAAGTAATATTTAAGAGTTGCTGTTCCTCGGAAATGCCTCATCGGTATTTCCCACAACACCGCTCGCTCTTCGACAATTAGTCATCTGCCAAGTTGTCTTTATAACAACTGTCGAAAAGTTCGCGAGCAGAAACACCGTTGTTGGCAATGACCTGCAATACAAAGTTCACAGACAAGAACACGTATACTTTCTGATACTAGAAATTCAAAATGCGGCTTTTGTGTTCGGATTGCACAAACGAAAGGAAGCTGACGTAATAAGTGAAAGAAATAGATTGAATGGCGTCGTAGAACGCCTCTACGAGGCTACATTCTTTATGAAGGGACTTCTGGTATTGGTGATTCGTCATTGTACTATGTATTGATACTAAGGCCAGGCGCACACCATAGTCAGCACTGTCTCACGACAGTCTTTGTGCTCATTTTGGGCAATGAAAACCAATGGGTAGCCGCACACTTGAAAAAAGACGTCCATTAGATAAAAGACTTTCTATTGAAATGTATGCAAGTGCGCACAGTGCAACAAAAGTCCGGATCCCACTCCATTCCTCCTGTGTCATCTGGATATCGAAGAGAAAAATACACTACTTATTGTGACACTTGCTGAATCTGTCTTGATAAGTAATAAAAGGTGCAAATGTTTAATAAATTCCCAAAGATTGTCAAAACAATTTTGGGATGATCTTTCAATTTACTATAAAAGTATAGCCATTTCTTGTTCGTTCGCTCGCTCGTTAGGTAACAGGCAACCGCGGGGGAAGGAAAGAAACATAAGAGTGGACCCATTTTGTTCAAAATCGAGAATATCACTCAGGACCATTTTACCCTGTTTCAGGGTCCGTATTTTGCCAAAACAATTTAAGCACAACAGACGGTAGTCTAATAGGTTATTCCTCTTCCAATCTTTTTCAGTCAGCCGCCTGCTTTGGTTCCATCGATTTATAACAGCACACTCTGTTACCCAGGGAAGAGATACACCGTTAGCCGTCCCAGGACTTCAGGAACTCAGCGCCTGCTCTAGCACTTATGCCGCCCCGGACAAAAGGACAAATTGCCGCAGCCAAAATGGCGCCCCGGGCACAACCGCACTCACACAGCCAAAATGGCGCCCCGGGCAAATGTCCGAGTTGCCCCCCCCCCCTTAGAGCGGGCCCTGAGGAATTGTACCACCATTATACAGTACATCTCAAATGTGGAAAATTAACTCTGATCATTTATCATTTTACTATCGTCATTATAATGTTACCTCGTTGGATCCAAAAAGATTTTTGAAAGAGCCAGAGAAACTCCATGCACTTGTCTGTAAGAGAGACCCTTCTATACGGTAAAGAATAACGATTAGCAGCATTCCTAGGAGCAGTAGCTCATCCCCCGCCATTGACAAACATTCTTCAGAGCAGATTCCACTCACCCTCTCCATTTTGTTAGTCAGGGCCGGTCCGTCCATAGGTTCAAAGTGTGCAAAGAACGCGGGCGGCTGCCCTGATGGGGCGGCCGGCCGCCTTGTTAACTTGTAGACATTAACGAAAGTAAGTGAAAATATTATGAGGGGGGGGGGGGCGGCCTCGACATAACTGCACGCGGGCGGCCGAATCTATAGGACCGGCCCTGTTGTTAGTGGGTATAGAAAAAGGACTCATTGTCCCGGCAAACATACCTAAACGCAGAAATGAGGCTTCCATGCCAGTCCTCACACGAAAAATGTCTTGATTTCCAGTTAACCACGGTTATCCCAAACGGAAAACATATAAGGCATTTTTTCCTTCAAATATAAAATATACATACGTACAGTTGCGTCTAACATATAATTATGATTTCTCATCCACTATTTTGTCGAGTAAGCATACTTCCTCCGACTTCGAATGTGACGTAAATTCTGAATTCGTCAAACAAGTTTGCGTGGCACACCTATTACGTCAATATGTGTCAGAACATCCCAATAGGTTACTGGCGGAAAATGGACACAAGCTGACACACCGTCTACTTAGTGGTTGAGTATTTGATTCATGAGTCCATGATGGCCAGCGAAAAGTCTCAAGTTCTCCTCCCGACGGATGAGAAATGAAATTGTGATCCCATGTGTCAGCTGTACGTTATTTAGCCCTCTCTGCATGGGGTAAAATATACGAATAGATTGAAAAATTTCGAAGGAATCCGTCCACTTATGTGGACGAAGGAGAAAGGAAAATGACCTTAAATGAGTAAGGATCGATCTCAAAATATTGCCCTCGTGTTCCCGGGATAAATAGACAACTGACCCTACCATAAGAAGGGAAAGAGTTCTTTGACACAGAGGTACATACCAGAAGGTTCCATTCCATTCCCATCAGACGAATTTTGGGGCTTTCTCATCGGACATGGCCAGATGGAACGGAATCTACAACCAGTTTATCACTCAAGGACATAAAGTACAGGAAAGAATCACAATACTTGACTAAGATACCAAGAAATACTCATTTCCATAAAGATGTTATCATTCTTGAGTTATATTTTCCGTATATCGAACTCACATCGCGCTTAACTTGACGACATTGAGTAACCCACCACATTCAAAAACTTTTAATATACTTCCTTTCATACTAAAGTATCATACTTCATTAACATCATGTAACTTCTGAGTAGGAGCAGTTTACAATGGGGAAAAAGTGACGTGACTTCTGCGTATTCTGCCGAAATACGAATAAAACCTGAAGTGAGACGATGAGAAATTATTTCAAGCACTTCACTTCCGCTTATAGCATGGGTTTGTAACCACCACTTCCGTAAGTCGACAGAAAATCTGTAAAATACAGTAGAAGGAACAGACTGGAATGACAAAGTCGTCTTCATCATATCTAACCCTTTTCCTGCCTGAAGTAGGGTTGGATGCTCATCAGTCCCGATCTAAACAAAAGGACCGGGTCAAAAAAAAATAGAATTGTTGGACGGTATTTTACACTAAACTGGCTGTATATCTATCTTCTTTATGAGGGTGATTCATTTCATGGATACCAGAAGGTGGGCTCCTACACCTGGGAATTTCGCCGATTTATATTTTAATTCATGTAGAAAGATTGTTTTACCCCCGTGTGGGCCCGGGGTAGAATAGTCATATGGCACTTTCCCCTAGTGCATGTCGTAAAACACAACTAAACGGAGCAGACCCAGCCCTGGCCAACCTGGAACATCATGTTTGACCTTGGTCGATGTAGACTCCTCTGGGAGATGACAGTAAGTAAACGCCTACCCACGTGTTTGCCGTGCGTGGAGATCCGAATCCCTGGGGAAGGTAGATACTGGTGGTTGAGGGGGAGCATCCCCTGCACTGACAGGACGACTCTGACACATAGGGAGGTGGGGGTTGGGACCCCCCAAGTCCCCAACACGCCACTTTGGCCACTGCCTCCAGTGCTACCCGCCTCAGGGTGGCATGCTGGAGGCTTTCTAGTGATTCAGCACTAAGGAGATACCTGTTCATTCTGGCTATGGACGAGCTGCTGACGGGAATAGGAGAATGGACCACCCAGTACAGGATATTTGCTTTGTCGACGATATAGGAAAACTTAGCGACTCAAGAGAACAAGTAGAGAAGGGCCTAAATAATATTAGAGGGGCATAGATTACAGGAGCAATAGAAAAGGAAATGTTAAAGATAAGCATGAAGAAGACTGAGTATTTACCTTTCGATTGGAAGGACAGGAAAATAATAGTGACGTACTCTCTAGAGGCGAACTGGTGAAAAAGGTGCAAGAGCAATTGGGAGATAGAAACATTGATTCAATGGGTCACATCCGAGCCTATGTTACACTAACGGGTTGGGGAGTAAGCCAAGCAGCCATAACAGGCCGAACCTTTAGGAAGCTACTCGCGGGAGTTGAGAAGGTAGGTGTAGGAAAGGGGAAATTTGCAGCATCCAACGTTCTCTACCAACCACCCATGTTGGTACTAACGTGGGCTTGCGTTGCTTAACTTCAGTGATCTCACGAAACTGGTGCGTCCAACGCAATTTAGCCGCACAATGGGGGGGGGATGGTTTGAAGTGGAGACAGGCAAGTGGAGTCCTGCGTGATAGAGGAGTCCCAATCAAGTTGAAAGGGAAAGCTTACAAGGCAGTGGTTAGGCCAGCTTTGCTATATGGATCAGAGTGTTTGGCAGCGAGGAAGAGCCACGTAAATAGAATGTAAGTAGCCAAGATGGTGGTGCTACATTCCAAGCTACATTCCGTAAACCTTTTACGATGAGATAATGGGGTTTGCGTTTCTCCGCGGTTGCAACATTAAGTCGCAAGCCCCGCTCAGTGTCAAGCCCTAGTCCCCGCCCTAGCTCCAGTCGCAAGCCTCGTCATGTGACCATTTACATTTTATTCTTGCGATTGGTTGTCATTGGGGACCCAGCAAACTGCTTTCCTCAGGGGCCCATAATGCTGTTAAAAGCGCACTCCCTAGCCAGCGTGTCCCGGTGGGACAAAAATGGATATCCGATCCTGCCATAGGCGGGAAGAGGGTCAGTAATTGATTTTTTTGGTTCACGTCTTTCGAAACTGTCAGCTGAAGCTAATGTTGCATGAAATACGTCAGCACGACAGATAACACCTTAGCAGAATAGGTGAATGAATTCTAAAAATAAATCCTTGTTAGGAGACTTCCAAAACAGCTGGTAAATAGGCCAGAACATAATTACGGAAAGGATTTCTCTTGTCACATGAACACTTTGAGAGAAAAACAAGTCTCATAAATGTCGATAATCGCTACAATTGATAACAATAAGGATTATTCTTACGGAGAAATACGAAGCTCTCTATAGCATATTGAAAATATAAAATGTCCATTTGGCAAACAACAACGACCTCGTTAAGATAAACAATTTATACTTCAAAATTCTCTCCTACTTCAAATAGAGTTACAGCTCATCATGCCAAAACCCGTCATCCGTGTAAAGCAGCTTAATGACAGTTAATTCAGGGCTAAAATTTCTATGAAAGAAAAGTACGAATGTAAACTCCCCTTTTCTTACCACACCATGTCTTGACCTTCATGAGTTCCACGCATCAATAGTGACATGAAACAGACAGGGAGAGATATTAAATAAAGTAGGCCTACAGTGAGTACTGATAACTCCTAAATTATACCACGATAATGTTGTTATAAATCGCTGACCATCAACCGAATAGTAAAGACAGAGTCCTACCTCTCACTTGTTCAGGGATGCCGCGTCTTGAGTTATGATCCAGTTGAAGACTTGTAAGGGGCTCGTTGCATGTAGTTTAAGATCCAAAGGACCAAATCATAAAATGCCGCTCAACTATACCAAAATTATAATGATTTAAATAATTTAATTAGCAGTGCACCTAAAATGCTAATAGACATTATCTAAAAAAGCTGGACGTGCAATGTTTCTTTTCTGAATGATTTTCAACGCTGTAGAGCAGTGATTCTCAACCACTGTGCCGCGGCACTTTAGTGTGCCGTGAGATTCACGAGGGTGTGCCGCGAGGTCGGGTACCCATCTTGTCCCTCTGACTGGACACAAGGGCGATATATTGAGCAGTGTTTTCCCACAGCCGGTTGCCAATCAAAGCTGCAATTCCTATGCTATTTATCGTCTTTCTACTGTTCGTTGGGACATTCCACCGAAGACGGGGGCGAGCTCCTGCACCTGGAAATTTTGGTCCTCTACCCGTTCCATATAGAGAGGGTTCTTCCATGTGCAAATGCCATCGTACACCACACGGGACCTTGGTTTTACTTCTCACCCGAAAGAAGGTGCACTCAGGGCTTCTCTCTCGCCCGAAAAAAGCCAACCCACCTCGGTCCAATATTGAACCAAAAACTACTGACACAGTTACCGAGGCTAGCTTTTGCATAGGGTTAGGCTACAACTTATATATTTTCTTTGGCGTTTGTGTGCCTAGAAATGTGTCGTTGCTAGTGTGCCGCCAAATTTTGAAATTAGTAAAAGTGTACCGTGGCGAAAAAAAGGTTGAGAATCACTGCTGTAGAGGGACGCAGCCCATTTCATGGTCAAGATGAATTCAACAAAAAACACTTGAATTTTATAATTTTCCACAGCACTGTATGCTCTGGCATTTATTGCTGGATTAAATTATGACGTAGAAATATATATAACCAAATGAATACGAAAACATTCAGTCCATATCCTGACGAAGTTCATCAACTCACAGCCAAACACTCACTCAGGTGAACTACATGGCATTCAGTTCTGCAAGCCGATATTGAAGAATGGTGTCTTTTACACCAGAAAACACAACCTTTATATTTTCGGTGTCTATCCACACACAAAAACCGAGTCACCAAAAAAAAAAGAAAGAAATTAAAAGTCAAGCACATCGTCAGGCCTGTAATCAATAACCAATGAAGAATGTCGGCCTTTCAACGCCAAAGGTCATTTACAGGGAGTTTCTATAATTTGGGAGTCTATTTATCTACACACTTCTTCTTGGAGTAGACAGGGTTCTTTTAATAACAAAAGGATACCTCAGGGTTTATTTCCCAACGTGACTGGATGGATGCTTTCCCTCGTCATTCCTGTCGAAACTACCCACCTCAGTGTGGACAGGAACTACAAACCCTGAACTAAGTTAAACATCATCATCATACCCTTATCCAGCCTGCGGTAGGGTCGGGTCTGCGGGTTCTAGCCCTCCACTCTCTCCTATCTTCCACCAGGTCCCCGTCCACCCCACACACTCCCACGTCTGCTTCGGTCTCCCCCTGCCCTGAGTTCTTCCGGCCACCTGCATTCCTGAAATGGACCTAACGAGCTCTTCCTCCCCTCTTCTCATTACGTGTCCATACTACCTCATCCTATTCGCCCTCATATTTTTCGGCGATGCCCACCACCCCCAAGGCTACCACTAATATACTCATTCCTAATTCTATCAGCACTCGACTCGCTGAGGAAGAGTCCCAGGAATGCCACATAAATATTCACGGATCTCCAATTTTTTTCCACAAGGATAAGATTATTATTCAACTTATGTCTATCTATATTGATTACTTAATTCAATTCCGTACCTGTCGCACACGTTAGATGTGTGTAAATTATTTTTTCCTTATCCGAATTAAGATTCTCATACATTTTCTGAATGAAATCTCTAGCGGCTACAGCATCACTTTGTGGTCCTAAATTAGTATCATTAAGGAATATAGAAAAAAATCCATGTCAAATGAATGATTGCATACCACGGTACTCCGGAAAATAGTCTTCGAGATGTGAATGCCTTATTTTTTCTTCTAGTATATCCTTTTTATTTAAGAAAAGAATTACAGAAGCATTTTGTAAAAATTCGCATGTGATAACAGTCTGAAATAATGCCTTGCTCTCGTTCATTCGATTCTGAAAAAATAAAAGTAAAAATTTATTCTGATATTAATCAGTCTGTCAGAAAATTCATGATTCTTAATACGCCCAGCATTATTATGTAGCTTTCGTAAGTTATAACAGTTGAAATATTTCTACAGCTATAACTTATGTCTAAGTTACACTAACGGGTCGGAGAGCAGACCAAGCAGCCATAACAGGCCGAACCTTTAGGAGGCTACTCGCGGGATAGGAAGAAGTAGGCGAAAGGGATGTAAGAGGAGGAAATTTGCAGCACCCAACGTTCTCTACCAACCATCCATGTTGGTACTAACGTGGGTTTGCGTTGCTTAACTTCAGTGATCTCGAGAGAACTGGTGTGGCCAACGCAACAGTTTACATTTTTATAATTTAAAAAAAAAATGATAATGAACTCGGATATAAATCCAAATGTGCTCCTTACTACGTTATCAGACTCATACAAAACTTGATCATATTCACTCAACGCCGCTACAAACAAAAGTGACGTCACATTTTCAAAGCAATGGATCCATTTTCTTCTTTGACTTCGCTGTCCTCCTACGTCAACCAATCTACAAGAAAAGCTAATCTGTAATGGCTTAAGTACAGTAAACATCTTGATGGCGGGCAACGTATGTTTAAACAATGCACTGTTCCTAACAGGCGGGCCCTGTGCGGGGAATCCTTTTTGGGGGGTCCCCTAGGTTAATAGTGTTAAAATTCTGTTATAATAATGTCATTCTGCATGCATTTTTCCAATATATGTATGTGGCGTCGGGACACCTGACCCTTGGACAACTTTTTATTTTTCTTGTCATTGTGACCAGTTTTCAAAAAAGGTTCGCCACCACAGGTATACGGTATAGTATAGTAATATACATGGTTTACTTAGGTACACGAACTTAAGAACTTAAAGAGGTCTTATAGGCTTTTAATACAAAATAATTTCTATTAATATACCTAAAAACAAACTGATGCAACTTAAAAGGATATTCAATAACTCCTGTGGTAGGGACCCTTACTCGAAGAATATCCTGCAGAGTTGGTAAATAGGTAAGATCTGCAATTCTGTCTATGTCGTCAAGATAACTGAAAACGAAACACTGATGGTGATTCAGGTTTACAACAAGGAGAGCTGTCGCATCAAGAATACAGTTACTATTTGGCAGAATCAGTAAGTTGATATTCCCTCCGTCTGTTGTAGCACTCTTGCACACCGGAATCTTCCCATAATTGTTTAATAGCATCTACGTGATACTTGTCTATTATGCTAAGGGTCATATAGTCTACTCTACGAATTACTTCTGCATTTCTCTAAAAAAAAACAAAGGTAGAACGATTAAGAATTATGAAATAGACTGCACATGACTTGAAAGATGTCAAAATACAAACCACATTGTAAGGATTTTTGTAACGAATATTTAAAATGCGCATGGCTTGTATTATCGTTTGTATTGCAATGAAAACGTCTTGATAGACCAGCGTTGTAAAACCCTTTTTATCGTCATCTGAATACCCAGATCCATGGATTATACGCATTTGTTTTACAAACGTACTTTTCCCTGATTCACCCGGTCCTATATCAAGAAAAATTAACATTACGCTGTAAGAATTTCAACAGTAGGTATCAACATTCCAGTCAAATTCACTGATAGTAGCACAAAAGTAGATCACATTCAGAATAAAGTGCCTGATAACAGTATAATAGTTTTTTTTAGCTTTGTTTAAATATAGGTAATCCAAGGAAAAACGTTAGTTCGATCTGGTTGTGCCTAGTCCTAGAAGCCAAATACAAACAAAAATAAGTAGATTCACAACTTGTTAGAGCCGAGTTGACTGCGAACAAGGAGCTGTAAAGGTCTCTTGAGTTTTGGTTTGACCAGGAGTCAGAGGTCTAACGTTGTCTCTATTATATTAGTGTGTATTGAACTTTGAAGACACGAAATTAATAACTTTTTGATTCTATTTCTTTACTTTTTATTAAAAATAACAAATTTAAAAAAGTCTAGCAAAATAAGAAAAATTCGTCAAGGGAATTTGTGTAGCACCCTGCTGGACTGAACCAAGTGTTATCTTTTCTACCAACTTGTCTGTACTTCAGTTCCATTGTACAGTAGTCAGCAACAGAGGCTGAGTTTCTAAATTACCCGAGTCAAACTCGAGTTACTCCGGAGTGACTCCAAAGCGTTTCTAAATGGCTTACTCCGAAAGCCCCGCGTTTCTAAATGCGTTTTTTCACGTTTTAGAGTCACACTAGAGTAACTCCTTTTTGACTCCACTCAAAAAGGAGGAGTAAACGGAGTGAAAGCAGTCGACAGTTAACGAACGCAATCTAAGCAGACGAACAATTAGGCATATAGAGTAGGGTTGCCATGATTGTCGGACCAAAAACGTTCCTTAAAAGTATTTTTTCAACAAAATAAGAGTTTTATTACAACTTTATGATAAAAAAATAGCATAATAGATAAATGGTGGTCGAACAGTCAGTTTCACTGGCAAAATGCGATGTTTTCGTGTATATGCGCAGTACTGAATGCAATGATATCATCGGAAAATAATTGTACTGCATGCAAAAATTTTAAATCGACCTGGACAAATGACTGTCTGACATGGACACAGACCTACGGGACATATACAGTAACCCATATATATATCTCCCGCTATTAGGGTTGTATATATATAATGTCAGTGTGAATGAATTAAACAGTGTTCTGGGTGGACAAATGAAGATCTGGGGGCATAACGAGAAAATTATCGCCTGTCATCGTCAAATTATCGTCTGCCATCTTTGTAAATTTTGCTATTGTATCGTCCCTAAATGCATGACACCGGAGTTACTCCAGTGTTACTCCTGTGACGTCAGCAGTGACCCGAGTAACTCCAGAGTTACTCTAGCTGGAGTAATTTAGAAACTCAGCCAGAATACCGGCTTAAGTCAGTACAGAGAACACCTGTGAGCCTTAGGAAATTATGATAATTGCTAATATCTCAGATGACGTATTATAGAGGTGACTAACAAGCCTTGGCTGCAGTCATGTTTGGAGATTTCTTATCAAATTAGCCACTTTGCTCCAAGCGGCTGGAACCGCACACGCAATGATAAATAATAAGTTTCCTTTTTTTCGAACTTGTATCAGTAATGGATTTTTAAGTTCGATTCTGTCTGGGTAACGACAGGTGACTTTTACCGGGCGACTGTGCGCACGTCATGACAATGGCACATTAACAACCTCTATTTATAAGTTAAAGGATGAGTATTTTGAGCAAATGCTCCGAATTGTGGGTCTTAGCTCGAAAACGGGACATAACACAGCTTACCTTCATTACTAAGATCGTTGACCGGTGGAATCAATCAAAATGGACTGATCTTCATCAATGCTGTATTTTATAACATTGTGCGTATGCCAAACAAAATATCACGCTATTAACATTTGGTATTACTATACGGTAATTGCAACTATTTATATCCATCAACCAAATTTCTCTCTATAGAGCAAATTGCTTAAAAAAATGCGCCACAAGTTCGCAAAAGCTAGACAATCAATAATGGTATAATTAGAAATAGCAGAAAGTTACAAATAAAGACCAAGATGATATGCATAAATTATTTGGTATCAATCAATAAAGGGATCCACTACAAGTTTACTAGAAAATGGTCATTAAGTCGTTAAGCCATGAATTGCAGATAACTCACCCAATATTAGCAGTTTGACTTCTCGTTTAGCATCACGTTTACAATTGTTAAGTACTTCATCAAGTTCATTACTCCTTTTAGTCTGTTCATTCTGTTTACTGAGACAGCGCAATAATAACTCCATAGTTTAAAAAAGATGTGTGAGAGATCCCGGTCAGAAGGAAAAAACAGCACTAATTAAATGTTTACGTAACGATTAATGAACCAAAGAAGTCCCTTGGGAATACCACACTGGTATTCCCCACCACGTCTGGCTATCTTGTAGTGGTGCGGAATTCCAAAATTCACTAGTACGCGCTAATGCACGCTTTCACCCAAGAAAGGAAATTGACATCAAGATTTAATAACATTTTCCATACTTCCATAAACAAAAACAGGCTGTAACGAGTATAATGGGAAGTATTTCCTGCCACCAGGCGTTGCTCGGTAGTCGACACCCATCCTGAAGCTGTCTTTTTTGAGTGATACAATACTTCTTGTTATTTATTGTTACCTGACAAAATATTCTATACTTTTTACCTTTCAGGGAGTCAAAGTAACAGACATGGCGACATGCAAATGGAGCATTTTGTGAACGCCTTTAATGAGGTAGATTTGGAACTCAAGTCTAATAATGAACATTCACGAGCAAAACCTCAATGACCCTGACGCCTTCCTATAATAAGCAAATTATGTGTAGATTTAAATGTTTTGAGTTGATACAGGGCAATACTTCCTGTCACGAACGTTAGCAAATACAACCCAAAGACATACGTAGCATGCCTTCCAAATTCTGCTCCTACCGACTTACCGCCATCGCTTTCCCGCGTCGAGAATGTTCTATGAGTTGCATTTATTCCAGAATTCAGTGTCTACGTAATAAACGGAATACAGTGTTTGTTAATAATATGTTAACTAGAATTTCCCCTTACATTCTGACTAACATACAATAATTAAAATAATTTTTTAAATTTCTATTTTATTCACTTTGGCTATCATGAATCGGTCTACACATCCCCGTAGAACGACGGCGACATCTTTGCAGCGCTAACAGTGCTACCGAACTGATTGCTTGCTATTCACTTCACGAAGCTTTTCAAATTCAAATTTATTCCGTAGCAAAAAAAATATGCATAAACACCATATTACAAATGAGCAGTATTACTTTTTTTCCGATGACTTCAATAAGCTAGTATTAGGAGTATCTCTAGTATCTCTTCGGTCCTACCTATCATAGAAAACAATGGGGATTATTTGGAAGCAATGGTGACATTGCACTGTGCTTTGAGGGATGTCCTCCAGCCTGCTGGCCTACCTGAAAGTTGGTCTTGAGAGAAACTTTCACTGAATCCGCAATAGGCGGCCTTTACTGTAACTGAATTAAAGAAATTTTAGAGAGATGACATAAACAAAAAGTTAACATATTGCAATTAAATATCCTTTGTAAGTCGCATGCGATCTGGAATATCCCTGTTGCTAACTGTTATTGTGCAATAGGTCAGACACCATGCAATATTATAACCAACAAAGCATTAATTTACCTGCCAAAATTTCTAATTTGGTTGTATAATGCGGTGTTGGAACACATGGAGTAGGCCACCGTCCCCCCACAGACTACAGAGCCAATATTTCCTGCGGGTTCCAGACGCCTGGCTGGGGTGGCCCCAGTCAGATTATGTTCAGTGAACCCGCCGACCCGACCCTGCCACAGGCGGGATAAGGGTATGATGGTGATGATGAAATATCCTTTGTAACTCGTTAATTTTAACAAAAACCCAATCGAATCGTCATTGTGAAGGTCACATGATGATGTCACGAATTTACTACTGTACATCTTGGAAAAGTAAATACTGTATTTCCCATGTGGAAAGTGTACTTTACCAAGGGATTTACCCAGGTATAAGTGAAACACAGTAGCTATAAGTAAGCTTGACATAATTATAGCCCTTAACGACGTTTTCAAAGTTCAGTCTGATCTATCCAGCGGACAGTTAAACTTCGCAGGTGGACAATACCTGATTTACCTTGTCTCTAACAGCTCAAGATACCTTTGAAGGTACCGATCTTGCAGCATATCTCGATGACTCAGTAGTTAACATGGCTGATTCGAGTAGTTAACATGGATTCTTTGGACATGGATTCTTTGGGGTGAGAGGGAAGTCCCACGTCTGCTTTCCAATGGATGAGAAGTCGTGGTCCTGTGTGGTCTTTATGACGTCACCTGTAGGTAAAAAAGAATCCTTTCTACGCGAAGTGAACTATTATAACTATACATGTAGCTTGACAAAATATCTCAGCTGTAGAAGTTCGCCTAAAGCCCCCCAAACACGATCAAACATTTTGCGCAACGACTGTTTCTGCAATATTATGTTTGCATCCGCATTTCTTGCAGCATGAATATTCAATAGTGAATCCTGCTTCGGTGGTGCAGTGATTAGTGCGCTTTGTAACTGCGTCAGTGGTTCTAAGTTCGATACTAGACCAAGGTGGGTTGGCTTCTTTCGGCATTTGCACGTAAAAGAACCCTCTCTACTATGCAACGGGTAGATGAGGCAACATTTCCAGGTATAGGAGCTCGCCCCCATCCCGCTGGCGTTGGTGGAATTCCCCACCGAACAGTAGACGGGCGATAAATAAGCATTGGGGGCGAAGCTTTGGTCGGTAACCGGCTGCGGAAAAGCACTGTTCAATATATCACCCTTGTGTTCATTCAGAGTGACAAGATGGGTACCCGACCCTGTCATAGGCAGGAAAAGGGTTAGGACAGTGGTGGCGAACCTTTTTTTTTTTTGAAGGCGGGTCACAATAACACGAAAAATGCGCAAAAAGTTGTCCGCGGGTCAGTTGCAATCACTATTTAATTTTATGAATAAAAAATTATTATTATTAATGAACAAATTAATTTATTAAAATAGCAAATAGAGAACATCAGCATAATGCCCTTATCCCGCCTGTGGCAGGGTCGGATCTATGGGTTCTAATCCTCCAGGTCCCTTGTTTGTTGGAGTTTAAGGTCCCGTCAACTACGAGGTCATTAGAGACCCGTCCACTGTGTAGGTCTGATGCATATACTGCACAGACACTACACTAATGCGACGATTATTGGGTATTAGCAGTACCCAGCTTTCCCGAGCGACCACCCATGTCAGTACTAACTGGGCTTGTCCAGGTCCCTGTTCAACCCACACACTATGATACGATAAACTAGATATGATTCACAGTCGGGTCACAGGTTCGCCACCACTGAGTTAGGAGTTGCTTTTGCCTGTAAACCGTGCTGCCACATGGAATTAAGTTAAAACATGTTAAGTAGCGCTTTTCCATTAAACTTTCAGTATTTTATGCTAAATAACAATAATTAGTTTTAGTGAAAGGTCGCAGTGTGGTAATTAATATTAAAAACGTAAATTCAACAATCGCCTGTAAGGTAAAAATTCCAACCCATGAATGGCAATCATTTTTCCATTTTCGATATGAGAAGTTCAATTATTGCACCAAATAATTAAGTGATCATATAGGCTACTTCGACGTTTACCTGTAAATAACAGATCAGGTATAATTAAACAGTCAAATTAAGATTCCAAATGGATACTGAACAGTATTCAACAGAATCGCAATTACAACACCTGTGATGTTTTCACATTTTAATTCAAAGAAACATTTTTCCCAGTATAAATTAATAACACCTGTGATGATTCAATGCAAATATTAATTACCAGATCGAAACATGTATAGTTAACAGCAATAATGAGCTCAACAAATAGTTTATAGTTTTCTAATATGTCCAAGCTATGTAACCACTAAAACATTGGATAATAAAATGTTAAGATTAAAAAAAATCTGTAACAAAAGCATAAATCAGTGAGCTTTGCTCACAAATATTTGTCCATATTTTTTTTAAGAAAAATTTGCATGAATGGGAATCTATTCATTCAAACGTTTGACTTGATAACGTTATTAATTAACACACGATAATCATTAATTCCAATATGCTAAATTCAGTAATAACAAAGAAGTGCTGCATATTCATCGATGAAAAAACTAACATTGTAATTTGACTTTTTTCCACAATGTGTATGTGTAGGATTGAAAAAAGGGATAAATATATATTTATATATATAGAGAGCGAGAGAGAGAGAGGTCGATATAAAACAAATGATTGTGGATTACTTCAAGAAAATGAAACTGGGAAATAAATCTAAAATAACTAAATAAAAACGTAACTACAATAAAAATCACAATTATACAGGGTGTTCGTAAAGCCTCACAATGAAAATATGACTCGTAGACTTTCCGCTTTTGTCTCCTACAAATTTGAAATGATAACAGCTTTTATATTCAGTTTTTTTGGTTTTAAAACAGAAATAAAAATCTTCAAATTGCTGCCCTACATTAATCTTCCTAGCTGCGTGATTTTGCCAACACCCTATACTGTTTTTTTTTATATTATATACATGTAATTCGTAATATAGATTTATAAAAATGTTAACTAATGACAGAAATAAAAATTTCCGCTAGTTGCACGTCAAAATAATAAAAAAAAGACACATTGTTAGTACACAAAAATTTCTCGAGCATGAAAATGAAACAAAGATGTATGAAGAAAAAACAAATTTGTAGCACTGATTAATTATTGAATATAATACAATTTAATAAAATTAAAAAAAAATTTTACACAATAAATCAAGAAACACAATCAGTATCATATAAAAACTGCACTGTAGGAAAAGTAACTCAGTAACTGTTTTATAGACTTGTCAGACACCTTAACCCCTTGACGAAAATCAAAAAAACTTGCATTACCTATATTTTTACAAGCATTGTGAAATTTAAAAAGCAGTATAAAAAAACCTGCGTGTAAAGGATTAGCGACTATTTATCTTCAATAAAATGATGATCATCAGAAGTAAAATGATAACAATAATAATAATAAAATAGTTTTAAATTAATGAAATGGACGAAAACGAGAAGGACAAAGAAACACAATATAAATTTCATTCATCCATGCTCAAAAAAATCTCAATCGGATATATAAATGTCATTTTGTCATCTTATTTCTTAAATATGCCATTTTGTTTTCCAAGTGCATTTATAACCAAAAGCCATAAAGGTATAATTATATTTACATACTATGCATATAAATTCGTAAACAAGGCTTGACCGCATGTGCATAAAGAAAAACTACGATACACCATCGTCCTGCAGCGAGCGCACACAAATTTTATTTATTCTTTCCAAAAAAAAACGAAAAAATAAAGAGAAAAATAAAAAAATAATTTAAAAAAATACCTTAATCGGAAAAACAAATCAGATCTTGCAACAATGACTTCTCTGACTAGGGGTTTCAGGCCCTTTTCTAAGTGTATATGTCGTCGACATACGTTAATAGTACCGAAGACCACATTTCCACAATGTCTCTTGAACACGAACATCAAATTCGACTGTTCAAGGGTCGTAAATGGGGCAGGTAGCATCGTACACATACACAGCATACCACGGCTTCCTGTTTATTAAACGGAGGATGTACGGTAGGTCCTCCAATTTATAAGAGAGAAAAACACTGACTTGGGCCAGTTGCAAATCTACATAACTTAAGCTCAGAAAGCAAACGCCTCTTCTCAATCGCATTACTGAGACGGGCTAGAAAAAAAAAATTAAATTATAAACTGCCCGACATTTTTGGCCAAAAATTCAAAGATATGCCATTCCACAAGCTGCGTATGCGCCTGATATGGCACCGTGTGACTTTTTCCTATTCCCTCAGCTGAAATTATCACTTCATGAACACCGTCTTGAATCGTTAAATGCAAAAAAAATTAAAGTCGCCATAAAGCAATACGTGTTATGTTGTGTTACACTAAAGGATTGTGGAGTAATCCAAGCAGCCATAACAGGCCGAATACTTAGGGGGGGCTGCTCGCGGGTTTGAAGAAGGTAGGTGTGGGGGATATTGGAGAGGGGAAATGTGCAGCACCCAACCTTCACACCAACCACCCATGTTGTAATGTGGGTTTGGGTTGCTTAACTTCAGTGATCTCACGAGAACTGGTGTGTCCAACGTAACTTGGCCGCACAGTTTTGAAGACTATACCTGAAATCGATTACAAAAAGTGTTGGAGAAAAATGTTGGAATAGGTATATGAATTATTTTGAAGGGGGAGAAACAACTTTCGATGAATAAATTGTAGTTTGCGCTTTACTGAATCAGTCGCAATACTTTTTGATTGAAGGGTCACTACATTTCACATGTTGGTCACCTAATGCCCGATATTTTGGTTTGTTTCAGAGTACTAGAGACAGTGGCGTGGGGAGGGGGGCGACCAGGGCTGCTTCAAATTTCAGGATATTTTTATCCTGAAATTTGAACTAAAAATCTGAACCATTTTATTTCATATTTTTGTCGCATCTACAATTCGGACCGATTAAAATAAAAGTAGAGTTAACGAAGAAAATAGAAGAAATGTGGGGGCTAAGGATTTAAATACCTAAATAAGTGGGAGGCGAATTTGTCCTACGCCCCGGGCGGCTGAAACCCACGCTACGCCACTGACTACATAAACTCTTTGGAAACTAATGCCTATTTTCAATGTAGTTTCCATATGTTCTACGGGCATTTTCCCACAAACTGAGTAACCTCCGAGGGAACTGACGGTGTGAAGAAATTTTATCACATCGGTGTGTCAGTTCGGACTGACGTCAGTCTGAAGTGAGCGTGCGTGGGGTTGCTCACATCAGTTCTTCAAATTTTTTGTTCTGCGCATGCCTAAACATGAATAAACGTCATCTTTAAAAAATTGCACCATAGTAACGGTAGAATTATTGGTTGATGCGGACAATCAAATGTCACATGACGTGTAACGAAAAGGAACATAAGTACGTGACACACCAAACTGATCGTCTGTGTGCAATTCATTCCTTCACACCAAACTGAACATATCGATGTGCACACACCGAACTGACACACCAAACTGATCGTGTGTGGGACCTTTAAAGCTATGTCCACACTGGTGCGTCTTTCTGTTCAATAAACGCATGCGTCATAGCGCACAGGGTGTGGAACGAAAGGCATGTGCTATTGCATGCCTCATTGGAATGTTCAACGTTCAAAATTGCATTCATCAACGTTCCATTCCCAAGTGCATGCAATGTTGAAAGATGAAACGCAAGTTGAACCACAAGTGGAATTGAAAGAGGAAGACGAAAGCGCACCAGTGTAGACATAGGTAAACAACCTCAAAATTACTTAACCATTTAAGTGGGCGCAATGAGAAAATCACACAATTGGGTGCATGGGGTCACCAGAGACCCCAATATAAGTGAGCCCACGGCGTCACTCACTAGAACTGCATTTCTGCATGCTGCAGCAGCTAAAGCCCCACAGAATTAGAAATGGCAATCGAAAATGTGAAGCTACTGGGTATGGCAGGTTTGAATATATATGGCAGGTTATATATATATATATATATATATATATATATTGCATTTGAATTGGCTGTGACCCCATGCGCCCACTTAAGCGTTAACCAAACTTAGCTTTACCTAACCAAACCTAACAACACTTCACGATGAAGTCCACGAATATTCTACACTCTTTCTCCCATCATACACTCTGGCACTTTAGCGGGTACACGGTACTACCATCGTCTTTTGGTCCCCCAGCCTTCTCCCCTCGAACAAGATACATTTCGTTTCTGTGAATGATCTCGTGTAGCCACGAATATCCAGTTTGTAGGGATCTACTATTTTCTAGGCAGAGAAAAATGTCCAACAACTGTGTATCCACTAAAGTACGCAAGTGCCTACAGTTAAAATCCAGAAACCGTGGCTTGTTCGTTCCATAGAACGACCAAACGAACGAATGCATGATGGTATCGTTCCAATTCGCATCGAATTCCACAGACCGGGTAAAAGGGAAAGCGTAGCCACCAAACTACTGTACTTTTCATCTTTTCTTCTTGATAAAACACATTTAAAAACAGGGCCTGCTATCAACCAGTTCGAAACTACTAAGTACAGTAGAGACAAACGGGAAACAGGAAATAGAAACGAGAGGAAGTGAGGTAAGCAAACAGTTGATCAATGGTATTACTGAACTGGGTTGGCTGCAAACTGAACGTTACATGTTGGATTAATATAAAGCTATTTTAGTTTTGTCTGAATGATCTTTCTCTATGCCTTACTACTATTCTTCACAGAATCGTCATTTACTTTACATCAAATTGTTCTCTCTGTAGCTATAAATGTTTTTGCTCCATAGTTTTGGCTTTAAAAAGTGGAGGTCGGTCATCATTTATATTTGCAGTCATAAGATGACAACTTAAGAGGCAGAAATGAATCAAGGGCTAAAAGCAATTTTCCAATTTCCTTTTAGCAAAATATTCATATTATTCTATATAAGACTAAACAATTGTTCAATTCAAATAATTCTTTTGACATACTGTATACAGTAGTAAGAGCCAATGTGCCCACCCACTTCAAGCAGTAACCATCAGCATAATGTAACCAGCTTTTCAGTAATGTAATAATTTAAGCTACAATGGACTATCTATCCAAGTTGACCATTTCTTCTGAACCGATTAATTTAAAAGACCAATTCAGAATATAGCCACTATACTTTTCTGATTAATCAAATTCAATATAGTGACGTTGTGAACATTTCCGGGTTCCTCAAATCAAAAATTTCCACTATGATACTGGGAAGTTCCAGAGTAGAAAAGTTAAAAACCATTTTTCACTGATGAGGAGACCATTACCGAGAGTATTACAAGGTCAGGCCAGTTGTCAGTCACATAAAAAAATCAACCTCATCGTTTTATCCTTATCCCAACCATATGTTGTTGTTTGTTGGTGTTTTAGGGCCCTTCAACTACAAGGTCATTAGAGCCCCGTCAACAGTGTAGCTCTTATGCAGAGACTGCACACACTACACTAATGCGACGATTTTTGGGTATTAGCAGTATCCAGTTTTGCCAAGCGACCACCCATTCCAGTACTAACTGGGGTTGCGTTGCTTAACTTCAGTGATCGGACGAGAACTGGTGTGTCCAACTCAATTCGCCGCTATCCTACCCCCCACCCCCCCACCCATAGCGAGGTCGGATCTGCGAGTTCTGTTCCTCCACATTTCTATTTTGAACCAGATCCCTCTTCATCCCACAACCACCACCTGAATTCCCCTATCAATCTAGCCAACTCCTTGTCGCCCCTCGTCATAACATGCCCATACCATTTCGGCCTACCCTCTCTCATTTTTTCCGCTATGTTTCCTACCCCCTAGGCTTCCCCTGACACGTTTCTAACCGTGTCTGCTTTTGTGACACCACACATATACCTCAGCATACGCATTTCACCTACACTCATTTTGTTTTCATGGCTGTCTCGAACCGCCCAGCACTCAGACCCGCATAGCTGCTCTAACCATTGACCTATAAAACTTTCCCTAAAGCTTTACTGCGGTCCTTCTACCACACAAGACCCCATCCGCCTGCCTCCACTTGGTACCCCTACACTGATTCTATGTGAAATCCCTGAAACCCCTCACATAAAAAAATCAAAACAAAAATTAGAAATACATTTTCTTGAAATTCAAGTTTAATTGCTAATCAGGCGAAGTGTCAACTTATTTGAAGAGCAATCTCTGTATCCCATAAAATAGCAGCTCCCCAAATCATTACCTAATTATTAAAATGAATATGACATTCAAGTAAGGAAAACGATGGGCACATTACATTGTCTCTCTTCAGATCATTTACACTTAATTATAATAATTGCCAGTACTGAGCAGTTGCCAACTCTATTCCTGTAACATAGTTTCAAAAGACTAAGTATTTTATTTTATTTTTTTTTGTCTCATTTCTTTTTTTCTGTTAACATTATTTTGTAAGTATCTAATCAATAAATGGATGTCGCACAGGTAATTTGTCCATAACGCAAATGCTTCGATGATAACTTTACTAAACAGCATCGCATATTTAAACAAAAACATGAACCTTTAGATTGGTTATGCCTGTGCATATTGAAAATCAAAATCACACACATTCAAATAAAATTTAGCACGATTTGAGACCATCATTCTTCAGTAACAAAGGGTATCGAAGGTAGGAACAGCACAAATACTTTCACGATTAGGAAATTAACTCAAAACCATCTACACACCTGACAGATACTACAATAACTGTTCTAAACTCACCCTAGTCCTGTTCGCCCTGAAGCCACTACATATGCAATGGCAATACTGCAATTTAACTATTATATGGTGTCACCATGGCAATGTGTCATTGACGGCTAAGCTGTTTGTAGATAAGTCTACAACATGTTCAGTTTAATCGTGGCTAAAAGCATTGGGAAAATCCAGTTTTCTCAAGTAACATTTTAAGAGTAGTTTAGAAGTGGGAGAAATTGTGGAGAAAACCAAAATAAATCGATATGACATCGGCATACTATAAAAAGATAGTTGGGGCTGATTAGGTCCATGACAGAGAGGCAAATAACAGGATTTCAACGGATATGGGACCCCCCCAGAAGCAAACACGGGAGCAGGTTGCATGGCAGGACACAGAACTGCATGGAGTGGACAGGAACCTGGTGGAAAATTAGGAAGGACTCCACCCTGCTATATTCGGGATAATAGTATGATGAAACCAATTTGCCCATTCAGTTTTAACTGTACAGGTAAATCACAATGTCTTATCTCTACGTGTGTAGGTCTTTAATCATGTATTGAATCGCGCAGTGTTACTAAAAATCTGACAACTTAATATTCCGAAAAATAAATACATTAGCAAAAATTAACGGAGTTTCAGAAAATTGGGCTGAATTTTTTTTTAACATGATCTGCCTAAAATTCGTGTAAGAATAAACAGCAAAGAGAAAAACGTGACGGTACAGAATTTTATTACAATGATGATAAATGAATGCATGCTTTTAATTCGCAGCTTATAATCTTTCAACATTTTAACATTATTACTAAATATTTCAAATGAAAATATTTTAAAACATTTAATCGGCCGAAATTTAAGTTTTATTTAGTTATTTCAAAATATAAGAACTTTTTTTGGAAACTGTAAAATTTCACCATTTTTATATAAGTTCATGTTCAATTTCTGCTTTTACCAGACAACGAAATTTAGAAGCAATAATCCGCGTTATCAAAAAAAAAATAGTTAGTGAATATACCCAGAAATGCAATTTATGTTAAATTAATCCGTAAAATATCGAGATCTATTTCTATTTATTTCTCTTTCAGGAAACGGCCATCATGTCACGTCAAATAACATTAGGTGTGCTGCTGCTGCTCTGCTAGAGATTCCAGTCACAACAAAAGTTGTTTAAATATGTATATAATCAATACTGTCATGATATTGCAAGATATATATTTTCCAAAATATTAATAAATCAACAGTTTCAATTTCTCCAAAGAAAAGTGAGAAAATATTTGAAAAATTTAGCAGTACTATCACGTTTGTGCCGGCTAGTTAAAATATCTGAACACTCCATTAGAGATTGTTGAAAAATCAAGAGCTCTCAAAAATAAATGACACTTTTGATTATAATTACTTAAACTGTTTCAAATGCTTTTCGCAAATCTGGAATCACAACCGACCCCAGCACAAAAAGGAAGGTGCAATTAACAAAATTACTAAAAAAAATTTTTAATAGTAATTTCTTAAGATGGTTCAAACAGCCAACAAAATGGATATTCACTAAAAAGTATGAATGATGAGGATGAGGATGAGGAGCCTCAAGTTCCTCAAAGTTCGTCCCAGATGCCCTTAGCGACAAAATGGCAAAAAAAAAAAACAATAAAACCACGAATGTTGAAATAGATATATTACAAATGAAGGTTTAGGAGTAACACGAGATTACACTGCCGGGAAAGTACTGTAGAGAATTGCGGAAATTACGTGTCACCGCACGGAAATAAACAGCGCAAGCGCAGGTTTTGCAACACAATCCAAAATGAGTCTATTTTTGAAATGCGATTACTGAAAAAACAAGTCATATATAATTAAACTTTTTGACGTGACATGATAACCTTAAATCATGGTGCTCATACATCAGGGATGCTTTATGACTTAACCAAAAAAAATATTTTTAATGTTAGTTGAACTGCATAACGAAATTATCTCGTGGAAAGTATCTCTAAAATGCCCTTAACACTAAGTTTGCTAAACTAAAAATGCAAAAAAAAAAAACTCAAAAAAATTGCCGAAAAATAAAAATGTATCATTTTCGACATTGCTATGATTGAGAACTATTTTTCGCAACGTGCAGACATTTTCATCTTAAGAAAGCGAGGGTAGAGGTTTAGCAACAATTAATTCACAGCTACTGTGCAGTGGAGGTTAGCATTGCGGAGCACTTACAGCACATGCCTTAACCCAACCTTCTCCGCTACAAATTTCTTACCTCTTTTTATCATATCTGATAGATCACAAGAAGCGAGACAAAAATCGGTGTGTAATGTGCATGATTACTTACTACATACAACTACTATAGACTTGGGAGGGGACTAGGGACCCGTCATCACTGGTTGATACCATTTAGTGAGGCTCTCTGATATCCATTTTATATCACACCATCAAGCAGAAACAAAATGCTTTGAGGCACATTCTTCTTCCTCGGAAAAATTTTATTGGAATATTTCTAAAACAGCATAATTTTAAATAATTATGGATTTTTTGAGTTTCCGGTTTTGAGATTATCGTGTGATTTCTTTTTTCAAAGCATTTTAGTAAGGGGGTCCCCTATGATTCACAAATATGATTTTCAATTCAAATATTTTACACAACATTATTGAAAGAATAAGTTCAGAATCGGAGGAGATGAAGAAAAAAAATTGTTTGTGGCCTTGACGTAAATAAACTAGATACTATGTGTTCTGTATATTACGTTATTTGTGGAAATACAGGTTCCTAAATTACGCAAAGCAATCTCTGATTGGTGTTAACATGAGATTCGTAGGTAACACAAGGAGGTAGTTAAGATATAAAACAACGCGTGACTTGCATGCATATGTTGAATTAATTTTTTTTTAGTCTTTGGTGATAAACAACGCAAGTAAAATATTCAAACCTAAAAACCTGCGGATGATTACGATTTTATGGAATTATAATAATTCCGACAGCAAGAATGATAACCTTACACTAATAAACATTCAAATTACCAGTTCAGAGCGAGTTCAAAACTCAAAATTCAAAATGGGATGGTGATGACAGCAGGACTAAACTTCAACTAAGGCCCCCCCCCCCCAAAAAAAACACTTTTCTTGAATTTCAAAAAAGCTAAATATAGGTTAGTAAACAATCCAAAATCTACATCGGTTATAGTAAATCGCATGCAGCTTAGAAGTGGAACAAAGGCCTAGTCAATTAAAGGTAGGTGAGGAGTGTGTGTGTGTGGTGCATGTCCAAGAAGAGCAGGTTAAAATGCAGCACAAGGTCAACACAGTTCATTATAACATTTTAACGCCATGGTTCATGTCTTGTCCAATTCATAGCAACCAAAATCATCCTACGATGAATACTCAAGAAGCCAGAGTCGACTACTGCAAGTAATATTTCACATTTTCAGAAGAAAATCAATTAGTTCCTTACAGTACTGAGCCTACTAATACCAAACAAAAACAATGAATTAATGCAGTTGATGGACAAATATTGATCATAAATACCAATATTTAATTGAGAATTTAGGTATAATTTATAAGAGACACAAGGCCACTTAACATGCTACAGCCAAAAACTTATTGCATCAGTGTTGATGTTAATCCCGGAAGTTGATTCCAGGGCAAATTTTTTGACTAACACATTAAAACCTTAACCCATGACGAATTCAGAGGTGCCATGCTTTCAGTTTAACCCACAAATAGCAGCTGTTGGACAATCACTACTAAACAAAGAAGCAAAAAATCTGTCTACTATGTTCTTAATTAAACACAAGTTGGACAACAATTTGCAGAACTATAACGGGTTCCGGTATAGTTATGGAATCAGAAGTTAAATATGCTATTAATCAGAGTTGGCGAGATACGTGAAAAAGCTGTTACAGGTAAATACGTAAAAAAAATCTTTAAAAAAACGCACAAAATATTTTCTTGTTCAATATTTTCTTTGAATTCCTTTAAAGGAAGCAATTCAACAGTTTTCTTTAAATGGATGCAGAATACTATTACTGAGGGAAGGGAAAAGAACGTAAAATGTATGGAAGGGGTAATTCATCAATCCCCTTAGTGTTGACTTAATCCGAGTTATTAAGCGACAAATTGCTTGTAATAAAACCAATCATTGAAGGTAATATTATTGTGGCAAATAACTAGTGGTGTTCAAACTGATTTACGCCCCCTCTCCCACAAGAAAAAAGTTTGACCAACAATAATACATTTCAAATAAATTATTGATATATTACCAAACTTCCATCGAATTAAAGAAGCAAGGTGTTCATAAAGTGTGGGAAGAGAGCGGCGTTAAAACTTTGACCGTAAGAATTGATAACGTACAAAGAAAGGGTACGTACAAAATGAATTGCCAGCCAACATACCTGTAGTTCTGCATACTAGCAGAAAAAAATGAATGGGCAGTGGAGAGGAAATAAGGATGTTCCGTTCGCCTCTCTGCGTTGGCAAATTTCGGAGGTTTGCCATTGTATTAAGTAACAACCAGAAAGAGATACAGTCTTTCGCTTTCAGTATCGGAGAGCGTTCAAAAATGAAGGGAGACATAGAACTAGAGAGAAAATACCTTCATATCAGTTTAAAAATTTGCAATAAAAAAGGCAGGGTGCAAGAAACCCTTCCCTGGCAGGTGTGGATGCAAATATCACACACTTCTCTTGGTATTTTACCAAGTGACTAGGAATGGACTTACATCTTGCTCACTAATTAACATAGTCCTCTTAGTAGAAAGGAGGGGGCGTGTGGCTGCTGTTGGCGGTATGGTATATAGTATTAGTGGAGAAAAATGAGAGATGAGTTAAGAGCAACGGTTGGATACAATTTATCAAGTGGATCCTGAATGCTGCTTTTCACGTTTCTTTTCAGACTGATGTTTGTCAGCAGCTATCACGTTTTTTTTTCATTTACAAACGCCCTCCATCACTTCTTTTTTTTTGCTTAATTTGTTTGAGAAAGATATAGACACTCACACACAAAAAGTCGATAAAAGTTCAAAGGCGTGGCCGTTTCAAGAGTCAGGCCAGTGAAGAAAGAACTCCCAAAACAATATCCATTTGACAAACTACGGATTCAGACTTTAATCCAACAAAAAAAAAAATAAAACAAATGACTCCGAAGCGTTAGCCATCCTGAGGGCTCTAAAAAGCATACACGGCACAGCCATGAAACGAAATCGAGCCGAAGACACACTGAGACAAATGGATACTTGAAGAGGGAGGGCATTGAGGAAAGCCTGCAATCCACGGCAAGTTCTAGGTTTCGATAAATCTACTGTGAACTTACAACTTGTTGTCCTCTTGGGCAATACAGCAGCATCATTCTTTGTGTCCGGATTACTCTCTATGGCACATTGTGGATGAAGGGTTCATTTCTCTCAACAGGAGAAAGTTAAAAAAATCGGATGCCACTTTATAAACTTTTAGTAAGCATTGTATTCAGACAATTCTTTGCTCTGGGCACCTTGCTGCCATATCTTTTAAATAGCCAACGACAAAGTAAAATTTACAGTAGAGAGAAGATACTTTTGAAATGTACCATTGCATTTTCGTGGTTGATGCAGTGGCTATTTCTGTACGAAGCACATCTGTCTACAGAAGAGACTACACTTTTTCCGAGATGACAGTTCCCTCACATCCTTCCCAAAGTGACACGAAATAACAAAAAACCTCTTTGCCAGGGTCCAACAAAAAAACGAGATGGTCAAGAATGAAAGCCATCTGGATGAACACAATATCCAAATTCCACTCCTTAGGGTGTGTGTTTTGGCGATGGCTGTGAAATGATTTCGCTTATAGTTTGGAAATTAAAAAAGACAGGCAGCATCTTTCTGGTCACAACAGCTATGTACAACGGCTTCTTCAGGCCTCCAGGGCTGTGCTATGCTGGACGTAACCCACGTGACAACAGGGAATCCATAACGTGGTAAAATCCACTTTCAAATATGAAGACCAACTATGTCTTTACACCAAGTTGTACTCCTTTAGATTTAACTGAAGAATCGTATCTTTGACAGCTGCAAACACAAACCTGATATTTTCTGTGTCTACAAAACACATTAAAAAAGTAATCAGCTTTAAGATCAAACTCGAGTAAAATGTGAATAACTACACAGGGTAAAACAACAGCACATTCACAATCATTAGTAGGAACAGCACATGCTAAAGGCAATCAAAGTTAGGAATAAAAAAAGCTAATGCGGTGATGCCAAGAAACTTAAAAAAGTTTCAGATGATTCACAGTAACCATAGTATGCAGAATTATCACAGGGCCAAAAACAATCACAACTACCATTTTCAAATACAGCTTTGAAAGAAAGCAAAATTCATGAGCAGATGCATATGGATCAAAAGTTGACAAATGTTATACAATGGTCGGCAGTACTTTTAAAAATAAACGCACAATATAGACATGGGCAAAACCAATAATCCTTTCATGAGTGCACTTGTAGCTGGGAACACAAGCTTCGTAATTTCTAATAAGCTGATCATTCACAACAAAAGCTTATGCCAACTTCTGCCCTCGTGCAAAAAAAAACCCTTTGTAAACCACACTGGGTAAATTAAAGTTGGCGACTGCGTTGACAGTCTTGCGACCACACGGAGTTGTCAGTATCGTTTCTTTTCCACCCACTAGCTATCACGTCTCCTAGCCTTAAAACCATTAAAATAGAAAGAGGGCTTTGCCAGGTTATAATGTGGGTGGCCTAAGAGTAAGGTGGCAGAAAACATTTAGCATCATTAGATCATGGCTGTGTCTTAGAAAGGAAGGTCCACTACAAATTATGTGCAAATTAGAGATCGATCAACTGACCTTAGCATGCATAGTATGTTAAACCTGTTAATGAAGTTATCCCAAGTTACAATCCCTTAAGAAACGTTGCATCATAGTGTCTTTAACAGCAGAGAAAACCAAGCGAATATTCTCCGTGTCTGAACAGACCCAGAAACACATAAGCAGACAGCAATCATGCAACACGTCAGAATTAAACATGAGCAAATGACAGGCAATACGTTTACAATAAATTAACGATGATGCTAGATGACAAGTAATTCAAATAAGACATCATACCAGGCTATAATGTCAAAATTAATAGACTACTTAATTACCAGAAAACTAGAGTGGTTTAAAGACAAGAGGGCCAATCAACTCTTAACTGCTAATTTGTTTCTCTAGTAATGTTAAAACCATTCTTATTATCAGAAGGTAACATTAGAATGTAATAAAAAAAAAACTTGGTGGATAATTTCAAACCACTTCTTGTGGAATTGGAATTAGCATCATCATCATCAGCAGCAGCAGCAGATATATAATAAACATCTATCGAATACAAATACACAATGGCTTACCGGTTGCACATGTGAAGTGAGAGTAGATGATTTTTTCACTGTCAGGGTTGAGGTCAACAAACATCTTAAGAATGAATTCCCTAGCCGCTATTGCATCTTTTTTTGGACCTAGATAAAACAATTTAAGATAAAAAAAAATGTTAAATTATGAATAAGTAGCATACTAGAATCTATGTTTGCTTGAGGGTTAAATGCAGCACATTCGTCTCACAAGACATTCGAAAAGTTCTTTAAATATACCACTAATGTTGCTAAATGTTCATTTGTATGAATGGTCATACAATAAAGGTCGTTTCATAACCTTCTATAATCCGCTTCTGCAGGAATGGTTAATTAAAACAATATGACTAGATAATCTCATCTATCATGAAGTGTAATACACTTTGAAGACATGAATTTAGCATTTATAACTTTTCGATTTTGACAATGCAGAAATTATCGTTCCACTGCAACAATTATTGTGGAGTTAATAATATTAAATTTGTTCATATGGAGTTGTGCACAATGCGCTTAACCTAAACTAAACGTCTAATGCCATATAACAAGTGAGAAAAAGAGCATAAAATGACTCCAATTAACAATCTTTGTTAAGTATCTGCTCTCGGACTCGCGTCCAAATCAGGTTCTCACCCTCAAAACCAACAGAAAAAAACGTTCATAAGCTAACGGCTTGAAAGAAATGCTTTTGAGTTTCTTGCTTCACAAGCCACCTAAGCTAACAGTGCAATAGTATTGTGTAAATCAACTTAATTACGTATACAATGGAAGCCGGCTATTATAATCACGGATAATGTTATCAATCGACTAGTGCCATCACAATGGTTCAGTACCAAACCGCTTCATGGAAAGTTAGTCAAAAATAATCCGCAAATTATAATCAGACTTCCGATATTATCAATGCCTCACCTACACAAGTGTACATACAAAACAGTGTTGATAGAACATATTGTTAATTTTTGACAAAACGTGTTGCTCTATCATTACATACAAAGTGCCCACTGTGTGTAACCTGTTTCGATTTTTCAAATTGGATTTCGTGATCTGTTGAGGTCAATGATGGAAGGTAGAGTTTTAACTTTATAATAACTTGTGTTCAATAATTATGCTTTTTCTTCTTTTGCTTAATGCCATCTGCCGGCTTCTGCTATCGAACGTAACATGTCCCCTTGCGATTACAATAAGCGGCCTCCACTGTATTAGCACAATTCTACGAAAGACATTGCCTTTTTTTGGGGCGCATGACAGAAAAAGTTCTTGCAATTTACATAAAAATGCAAGTAGATTTTTAGGTATAATAGTTAGGTTGCAAACAATACATGTGCTTTAGTTTTGCACTTCACTTTAAATTAAACTCACCATCATATTCTGGAAAATAATCTACAAGATGTGAATACATTATTTTTTCTTCAAGAAGATCTTTTTTATTTAGGAAAAGGATGACAGAAGAATTCTGGAACCAAGGGTATGTAATAATCGTCTTGAATAGCGCTTTACTCTCTTCCATCCGATTCTATAAAAAATTGTCATGGGTTCAGAATGTAAGGCATGCACACATACATTAGTAGATGTGGCAAACTAATGACAATAACTTTTGTATAACACAATCAGCATTACGTGCTACTCACCTCGTTGTCAGATTCAAATAAAATTTGATCATATTCACTTAAGGCGACTAAAAATATGATTGACGTTACGTTCTCAAAACAATGAATCCATTTTCGTCTTTCCGACCGCTGACCTCCAACATCAACCATTCTGAAATATAATCATACAAATGGGTTCTATTTGTCACAAATCTATTATTAATAATAGTTTCCAGTTGATGCTGCAACAGTTTTTTTTCAGTATTGCTAATACCGTAAAATCTCAGCTAGGGTCCACGGACTATATACGAGTGTTGTAACCAAGGGTTCTCAATGAAAACAGCTCCTCACATTCTGAAAATTTTATTACACTCAACAACACGACTTTAAACAGTGCGTTCTTATTTATATGATATTGCAATATAAAAATCTTTCACATTTCAATTTCATCGTCAGAGCAATCCGACATTTCATGTCCCAATCCATTACGCCACTGGCTACATTAGGAATTTTAAAGCGCGGGCTATATATAAAACATATCCATCGCTAATGCGGACTATATTTGAGGTGCGGATTCTACGTGAGATTTTACGGTATTTTCTTCTGAAGTTGCCATATTGCTTCACGTTAGTTACCTCTATAGATATTAAATATATTAACATTTCTCCCGATATCACTTTCTACACGCTGAACAGAGGTTGGTTACATAAAAACGTGAATGCAGTGAAGTAATTTTTGAGCTAAAATACATAATGGGGGGCTTGACTGAAAATTATAACCATGACCAGACCCGATACTACTGAGATTCTTAAAAGCAAGTAATTTCTGCAATTTACGATATTCACACCGACGAACGTTTTCCTCTGTTCAAAAACCTCGTTATTAACATAGTACTAATTATTCACACAAATGCAATAATCCAGTTGCATAGTCCTTTCTCAATCGTATATTGCGACAAATCCATGACGCCTAATCATGCTCAGCACGTTAGTAATTTAAGTTTTCAGTTTCCGTCCATTTTTTCATCTCTAAGACGAATTAAAATCGATTGGTTTCCATGAATGGTCACCCAGAAAAACAAGTTTAAGGCGACCACGTAACACCAGGTGACCTACAATAAGAACTCTTGATAAAAGAACCTCTTCGACTAATTTACAGAGATTTTGCCCTGGCAAAAGTCCAAGACTATGCCAAAACAACTTAATAATGGAACCCTAACGCTACCTATCCTTATTACCACGTTTGGTAGTATAGCCTCAGTGGTAACTATTTCAGAATCTCCAACCCAATAACTATCATGTGTAAATAACGGTAGAGTGGGTCAGAAAGAGAAGACCATATAACGGTGAAATTTAACATCTACATCAGGAGTTGTAGAATTAATATAAGTAATATATAGTCAGTCACTTCTTAAAATATAATACGGGTGTTTGAAATCAACGATGTATTTTAGCTTTTGATAGATTACGATAACAAAAGTTAAGATCTACAGTTTTAAAAAAACAGACATTATGTAGAAATATTTTTTACATCATAGAAGACGCCTTGATAAACCTATTAAGTACGACCTGCTTGCAAAAAAGTGACTTACTTTTCCTACTACCCGACAAAGTGTAGTGCCTGTCAGGCCTTTGGCCAAAAGCTCACAAAACACTTAAAATTCCTCTAATAATTCTAAAGACATTATTTTACGAAAATTAATCTGCGTCACCCCGAAAACATGACAAGTTGTCATGTGCCAATAATCGTCTTAATCTCTCTACGATTACAATACTAATTATAAAAGACATTTCAAAGACTTCATTCAATGATGTCACTATACTGTTCTTGCATTGAACAACTAAATGCTAACCTTGTCCTAAAAACAATTCCATCTTATGACCCAAGTACACACATTATCCAACAAAAATTAAAACAAATTTTTTATCCTGTCACGATTTTGACTAAATCATGCACCTCAAGACAAGCAACAAAACGTGACGTCCTTGATACATCACTTGCCAGTAACTTCTCATTTTTTAAGGCGATCAGGTGACACCACAGATTAAAACCGTAGAAGGAGCCCTAATAATGCTTAACATGCAAAGCTCCTGAACTGATGCTTCAAACATTTGAATAATTTCTAAATTTCAATTCTGAGCAAAATGTCAGCTCATACAGGTATTACGTTCAATCACGTGACTGCTTCTTAATCGCGTTCGATGTAATTGAGCAATCAAACAAGCCAAATTGAACGAGGATTCTTACAAAGGTATCACACACACATTAACATTGTGGTAAGCAGCCTAAGCATTCATGAATTTTTAGATTGATCAGTTAACGAAAATTTTGTCACGTGGCTTCAATCGTGAAATAAAATATAGTTGAGACATTACTCAAGCCACAGTGATTTAAGCAACTATCCTTTTTGCCAAGCATGTGAAAATTTACCTGAAAATGATGGAGTCCAAATCAAATGGATACTCTATTATTCCTGTTGTAGGCACTCTTACTCGAAGAATGTCTTGTTGGTCTGGCAAATAGTTAGGATTCGCTATTCTATCAATGTCAATGAGATAGCTAAAAGATAAAAATATCTCATTAGATTTGCCATTTTTTGGACACAGAAGTTATCAACTGCACGCGATTGTTAAACATAATACAAAATTCCTTTAATATTAGCACTTACTACTTAGCTGAATCTGTCAGTTGATATTCTCTCCGCCTATCATAGCATTCTTGAATACCAGAATCATTCCATAACTGTTTGATGGCTTCTACATAAGGTGCCTCAAATGTAGTAACAGTTTCATAGTCTACTGATCGAACAATATCGGCATTTTCCTGGCAAATAAAAAAATTATTACGAAAAGTAATTTGCTTTAAAACTAATTCAATCATTTACTCACCACATTGGCGGGATTTTTGTACTGAATTTTCAGCATTTCCATGGCTTTAATCATACTTTGCATAGCCATGAAAATATTTTGATATACAAGCTTAATGAAAGTCTTCTTATCTTCATCAGAATAACCAGAACCATGAATAATTCGCATTTGTTTAATAAAAGTACTTTTCCCAGATTCTCCGGTACCTGTCCGAAAAATAACATGTTAAATTCTAAATAAATAATCATAGTGCATTAAAGTTCTGGCTAATCAAGAAAAGAATTAATATGTTTCCTTGGAAATGTATTCATGAACAATTGCGATGAAGTATGGTAACTCGGTGATAAACAACAAATTTTTAATGAATTATCTAAGTCAGACAAACAAGGCTAAGAGGAACTCAAACTACTCTAAAAAGGGAATATTGAAAATATTCATTAACAACACAGAGTTAACGATGACCTGTAACCATGAAAAGAATTTCCAACATCTATTTTTAAACACTTCAACAAACTATAGTTGGGAACAGCCCTAAGTCATTCGTTACAAAGACGGGGAAATCATAATCGCCTTACGGGAGCAGATGAACAAATTTTTTCAGTTAATAAATCTTACTTTAATTGTAAGGTTACCTTAACGATGCTGAGGCGACCAACAACTCCTAACCCTTTTCCTGCCTATGGCAGGGTCGGGTACCCATCTTGTCCAACTGCATGGCCACAAGGTTGATGTGTTGGACAGTGTTTCTCTGCACCCGGTTGCCGACCAAAGCTGCAACCCCCTATACTTATATCGTCGGTCTACTGATCGTTGCGAAATTCTACCAAAGCCGGGGGGGGGGGGGGCGTGATCCTACACCTGGAAATTTTGCCTCATCAACCCGTTGCATGCTCTCGCCCGAAAAACAGCTAGCACGGTACCTCTGCGCCACCGGGCAGCGTGATGAAAGGGCGACCATATTACAAAAATAGTGGAGATTCATGAGAGTTTCTACTATTGCGTTATGGCCCACAATATATAGTAGAAACTTACGAAATTGTCAAACGTGTAATTATATTTGTGGCACTAATTGTTAAATTCTGGTTCTATCAAGTGTTAGAAAATAGTTGCCTATTTAGCAGTAGAATAATAATATATTTTTAGTCAGTAAAATTAGTATATTCAGTTTTCAGTTCAGAGATTAATCATCCTTTAAAATATAAATGTTAGTTAGGAATGCAAGTTGTTATTTAAGACAAAGAAAAGTAAATATTCATACTTTCAGATTAGATCTCTTATTTTCAATACTCTTATGACCCAAAATAGGGGTGATGTTTTTGACTCTGATATTGATAAACATTGCTGCGATTGAGTGGGGTAATTAGAAGCAACAAGAAAGTTATTTTTAGTGGTAATTACAAAAGAAAACCTCAAAAACAACATTATAGTTGAAATTTAAACATGGAAGTGCATAGATGAAAAACCCCAACGGCAAAAGTAACCAATATATTTAAATAAATGGAAGATATCAAACGTAATCATTAATTCTGGGATTTCCTCACTCCAGAAGTAACAGTCAAGCATCGCATCACTATAACTACAAACATTCCGTGTTTTTCTAATAGCAAAGCAACCATTGTGCTTTAAAGGGTGAAAATATATACTGATAAATAAAATGGTTATATCAGGATCCTTCAATATAAAAAAAACATAATACACTATATGCAAAGTCAGGAGACGAAAAGACGAACGTAACATACTGCTTATGGTTTGAAAAAAAAAAAAAAATGAGTTTAGGCCAGGTCAATCGACAAGCGTTGAAATGAGCACGTCGTAGAGGAACTGAAAGGAGCATTTCCAGATCATTTGCTCCCACCACGGGAGTTTGCCATGAGCTGCACAATAAGTTATCCTTTCGTTGTGTTAAAAAATGGCAATAAAGATGAAGACGTTTAAAATGCTCACTTTAAAAACGCGTAGAAACTTGAGTTTATAACAACCCAATCGCTATATACTCTCTTGGCGTCTCATTTATTTAAATAATTCGCAACACATGCCTATTATGATTGTTCGTTAAATCATTTCAACAGGGTGACGTCCCCATTCGACCAAATTAAAGTCCTTTAAAGACTCGCACTTCAACCTTGGCAATTTAATGCAAGCGGTGGTTTCAGTACAATTACTAGAAAATCTGACGGACGTACTAACATTTTCAATTTTAACTGTATAACTAAATTCATAATAAATTCTCTAATGTCAACTGGTTATCGCGGTACCAACGTCAATCCACCTAAAATAGAATTTTTAAATATCTAAATTGGGCTAATCTCTTTCGTGATTAGAAATATTCGTCAGTATATTACAGTGATAAGCTGGATATTAAAAAGCTTCCATCCATTTCTTAATTGAAACCTACAGCACACGTCTTTGGCAAATGACAGTTTAGTTACTATCACATTAGAAATGTACTAACAATCTAAAATACGAGTTGATGACACTAACTAATATTGTAAACCTCAGAGTATTAACACATGATGAGTATATCAGTACCAATTTTCCAGTTACATACATTTTAACGTAACAGCAAAATAACCCTAACCGACCATTAACTTGTCCCATTCCATTTTCAACACTTCACATGAGCCAGTTAGGCCTACAATTATGTCGGCAAGCCATTGGTTTTCGTTAAGCGTTACAAATAATCGACCATATACTATGCATTTCCAAACAAATTACTTACCTAATAAAAGTAGTTTAAGTTCTCGTCTAGCATCGCGTTTATCTTTGCGCAACTGACGTTCTATTTCTTGATTAATTCGCTTCTGCTCCATAGCTTCTTCGCTGATGCATTGACGCAGCAAACACGCCATGTTGGATTTGGTAGCTTGAGTTGGCCGCTGATGTCGGCTTGAAGGTGAGATTTGCAATGCCAGCTTAGCAACAATATTTCGGTTTATAAAACGTTCTTCTACAACCAACTGCTAGGTAGAAAAGGAATAAAACAAAACAGCACACTAGTAATGCCACAGCGGTAATCCCCACACGCCACTGTGCCCGTTTGCTACCCACTCGTTGGGTGTGGTGGGAGAAGAACGCATAGAAGCCTTCCTCCCACTACATTCATAAATCAAATCATCCTTATGCTTGAGGGTTTCACACTGTCATAGCTGATTAGGTCGTTATATATTTGATATAATAAAAAACAAACTAACTATCCATTTTTAAAAAGTTAGCACATCAAATGCACGTTCAAATAACTACTTCATTGTCCAGAAAACAGGGATGAACACCAATGATATGAACAGCCACAAAAATACTATCCTACCTTCGTTATTATGGGTTAGAATGTACGTCAACAAGGTGAAAACGAGAGACGAATGTACGGATGCCGACAAGGTACGCCGTTTTACATAATAATTTATCTGCACCTGACCTTTGACCTCCGTCGTGCAAAGATAAGTTCACTTGAATTATAACTTTATGATAAGATTGAAAATAACATCAAAAATTCTTTAACGAACTACTGAGATGTATCAAACTGTCCACTTGACAACGTGAACTGACCTACGTACGGTGTTTTACATTTTGTGACATATGGATCGGCTTCATAGCCGATATACAGCATAGTTTTAAAGATGTTGGTGCACATTTTAAATGCAGTCAGAGTCTGTGTCAGAGCTCGATTTACGATCTTAATGCAGTACGTTTTTAATCGCGTGTCGAAACTCAATTTCCTAAAGTATCACATGGGAAAATTATTAAACTATCCCCCACGACTAAAATGGACAAAAAATTTCAAAAAATAGAGTAAATCCACCCTAGATACATTATACAGTATAAATACAGTGTTCCCCGTGTCATGCTTCAAATACATGTTATTTATCGAATAAATATTACAATTTGGTTTGGGCTGATGAGGGGTAGGCCAGCATCTCCCAACAGACAACCCGTCTAATATTCCTGCGGGTTCCAGACGCCTGGCTGCGGTTTCCCCAGTCAGAGCAGTCTCATCAAGGTGGGAGTGGAGGGCTAGAAGCCGCAGGCGGGATAAGGGTGTGATTGTGTGTAGGCTGGTGAGGAAATGGAATAAGGGTATCTATTGACGCAGCTGCTAATAAGTTCTGTTGATATACAGTTTGTGGAACGATTATATTAGAGAGTTAGTGGTGAAAGTCGACGAAACGAACGATACGAGGTCAAATGAGGCAACTGTGCATGCTCACGAAAAGCAGACCAGCAATTGAGCTTGCGTATTTGCCTCATTTGACCTCGTATCGTTCGTTTCGTCTTCGTCGACGTTCACCACTAACTCTCTATTTTCTCAAGCAACCCAACCAAGAATCAGCAGCGCTTCGTGCCGTGGAGCCCCAGTTGAGGACCGTTGTCGTTGAGTATCAAGTCGAGGTACCACTGTGAACTCATTCAATTATGTTCATCATCATCATCATCGTAAGAATTATCAGCCATATAAAAAGATTGCTAACAGAATGAGCTATAGTTTGGACTATTAAACAAAGAACGTAAATCTAAAGATTGAGTGTTCTGGGAAATTGATATACATAGTCCTGAAGTTTGAGTATCAAACACTGGGTTGTAATTAGGGTGGCGATGATGCGAGAGGATTTACTTTGGACGTACAGGAAACCATAGTAAAAATAGTGCCTTTAGCTGTACACTAATAGAGTATTAACTTAGGTAATCTAATAGATTCTGTTTTATAAAGCAGGCCATTAGGAATACATTGAGCCTCCGATTTTTTGTTCTAGAACGAAGATGAGCATTTTCAAATTTAGAACTTCTTATTGACGACTTCCGTGCAAACCACTGGATTTTGTTACCAGAATATTAGTTATTGATTTTTTTGAGAAATATATACTATTAAAGTGAAAATTAACCAAGAATTTGTATTTGTCATGGAACACATAGAAATTTGTGGATCACATTCTGAGAATTACTATTGTTACACTTATGTACTGTATGTAACAACATGAAGGGAAAAAATGTTACAGTGCAATTCGAAAGGTTATTTTTGTTGGAACTTAGTGTAATATGTTCAATGAACATGATTGCAAAGTGAATCAATATCCAAGTGGAAGATATTGAAAATTTAGAATTTCAAGGTTTTAATTCATAATCATACATAGAATAAGAATTATGTACATCTTTCAACTTAAACGATCAAATGTATTCTCTATTTTCTTAAATTAAATGATGGTAATGCACTCACTCTCAACCTAACATGGCATATGAATTTTATTAAAGTTCTCAAGGAAACTTAATAGTGCCTTAACTATCACCACGGATTTGTCCAAACTGTCATCCTTAAGGAAGCAACAAGAAGTAATTCGCATTTTATAGATTTAAAAAAATACAAGGCTATTAGGTGTTCAGTCTTACAACTTCGTTATATGCATATATAATCATGCGTGCTTATATACATATAACACATGATGCACAACACAGGTACATGACGTAAAGAGAAGTCCGACTTCAAACATCCTACATAAAATTCAGCCATGTTTGTTTTATCTCACCATAAGGATTTAGTGACTTTCCACGCCAATGAAAATTCGAAAGAACTTATATGCCATGAGAAGTTACTCTTTAAAATGTTTACTGCAGCTTTACAATCAATGTAACAGTCCATCATTTCTTAATATTTGCTGTCTGTGATGAAATGGACTCTAATCTTTTCTTATATTCAGCGGCTTCGTGTTCTTTTTTCCTTAATTGCTGTTCATACTCTCTAGCCTTGCGTTGAGCCTCTTCCAATCTTCTCGCTAACTGCTCACGATCTAAGTTTGCAAGATCCTCCTGAAAAACGATATTAGTGAATTTTCTTCAGCCATCAAAAATATACACGAGGTAGTCGTGAAATTGATAAATTCAGAGGACAGAAAAAGTGAATTTATTATCGTCTAAAACATTATTTTTGTGGATAAAATTAGAGACTGATATCCATTTAAAATTATCAAAATTGTAAAAATAAATAACATACCAAAGACTCATGCTTAATACCCATGTCAGACTCTAATTTCATTTTCTTAACTTGTGGTTCTTCTATTGTTTCATCAGCAGAATTCAAAGTAACACTCATGAGCTGGCCTATTAATTAAATTCTACTTTCATACATGTCAAAATATGTCTCAACACTAAATGGTACATTATCAACATTTTTACCTGCTGATTCTAAATCAGAATTCGACATGACAACAATTGGTCCGCTTGCACCGCCAGAAACAAGGGATGGAATTTGGGATTGGTCCGTCACAATGGTAATTACTTTCTGTAAAGGTGAATAAAACTAACTCATTAATATTAGATAACATTAACTGTAAAAACATATGCATAATTTGAGTATTGACGTCCTCTGTTCAACCTGATTTGACATATTTGCAACGACATTCTCAAGAGTTTGCTCCAATGTTGACGTTTCAATATGGTCAGTGTTTTGAGATCCAGATACGGATTGCTTTTTTGTCCAATTCAGTGCCAATTTACCAGCCTCTGATTAGAAAAACAGAAAAAAAATTCTTAGCTACACAAAGTTTTGCTATTGGAAATCCGTATCTATTGGCGCCATCAGCTTTTGAAACCTGTTAATGATATCGTCTGTCCACTTTCCAAAGCAGATGTTATAATTGTAGAATTATCACCAGGTAGCATTGTAATACCATGCTGTTCTAACCATTGGAGGGTTTCAGCTGCTGTAACGCCTGTTAACAGATAAACACATCAGATTTTGACAAATTTTAAAGCCTTGTATAATGAGAAATGACGAAATAATTCTAATGTCAGATCTTGTGCCAAACTATATACAACAACTGGTTGATCTCTTCATCTCCCTTAATATAATTTACTTCATTTAATAAAAACATGTAGTGTATCTCAAGATTTAGCATTATTAAGTTAAGCCGCTTATAGAAGATCGAAAATTATGGCTTCTGCATTACGTCATTATATGTATTACGATATTTAACAATAAACATACTATTTCCTGCCTGGGCTGTGAGTGGTCCCATCGTTTCTGCTAACGCTGCCAAAGTCGCCAAAACAGATGTACTACCTTGCTCTCCATTCTCTGAAATATGTACAGGAACTATACGGTTCCGCATTACACAAACAATGTAATTCAAAGGTATGAAAATATTTGGAACGTTAACCATAAGAAATTCACATGTTATCTAGATACCTTCTTCAACTTCACTTTCTTCTTTTATGTCATTTTTTATATTCGTCAAATTGGCATGTAATAATATTGGTCGAACAGGTACATTTTTGATAGTTTCTGAAACAGCATGTAATGTAACTTCTTGATCGTCGTCATTCGATTGTAAATCATCGTCGTCGTCATCAAGTTTCTGAGAAGCTATTAACTCAGCACTTGCTTCAGTTTCATCTAAAACAGTCCTTTTACCACTTTGTACAGACTGACGAACAGAAGACAAAGCACATGCGACAGCACAAGATAGTTTAAGTACCTTATGATGGTCTAGGTATAAAATATACAAACTACAGCATACCGTTAACAGTTGTACTAAATCAAGTCGTCCGTTATCCAGGGCCACAGTAATTGGAGTCTTGTCAAATTTACTTAATGCGTTAACGTCAGCACTATGTTCCAACAATACTTCAATCACCGGTAAATGGCCTCTTTCTACAGCCCAATGCAAAGGAGTCATCTTAAGCTGCAATACAGTCAGAAATTGCTTAACAGAAAAAGTACCTTCTTTAAATAAGAAAACGCTTTACCATATCTTTAGCTTCCACATCAGCACCATTTTTTATGAGAAGTTCAACGATTTCAAGATGCCCTTCCTGGGCGGCCACATGCAATGGGGTACGATCGACCTTGGTTCTCGCATCCCTACTTATGCCTGCTCTAATCAGTACCTCTGCAGTGTTTAGATGACCATACTGCGACGCCATATGTAAAGGGGAAGTCCCTAGCTAGTATTAAAATATAAAAGGAAGTTTCTTGATATACATAATCATGTGTATATATTGCAGCAAAAAGTAAATGTTTAGTGACACTAAATGGTCATAACCAGAAGTAGTCATCTGCTAACCCAATCTGTGGTGAAAGGGGCTCCATTCGTCATAAGTGCGCGAACTTCCTCCGTCTCACCAAGTCTAGCAGACTCCAAAAGCTTTTTCCCCAGGTCAACCAAAGACATACCTCTTTCTGAAAAGTTAAGTGTTTAATATTGATTACAAAAATAAACTGCATTTAATTTTGCTAAATGTGACAACATTCAATTCACTAGACTTACATATGTACATTCTTAAACCGCATGGACTTCATTACCGATTTAAAGAAGGGTTACTCAGTATTTTGACTTATTTGACATCAAAGTAGCCACTTTTTGCAAAAATTAATTAAAAATCGACGACCTCTCTTAAGAGTCAACATTATTTACTTGTAATTAATACACAACCTGGATGAGCGGGTCAACTGTCACATACTTCTGCAGATAAACTACAGTGTAATTTCCCTCACCTTTAGAACCATTTAATATCATCTGAAATTATAATTTGAATATTCCTAATATTATTTTAGGTGGGAATTATGGTCATCGGTGACCCTATACTTTTCTGATCTTTATCATGTCAAACCAGACGACTGTCCAACCAGAAAGCTAATTATAGCCACCCAAATGAAATTTCCTTCAGTTGCTATTACGTTTCAATTCGTACCTAGTTCTCAACCGCTTCTATTTTAATCGTTTCTGGCAAAACATTCACATAAATACTGTAACTAGTGTTTAAATCAATAGCTTATCCAGGGACGCAGGGCAATTACTTTTCGACTGAACAAGTTAACTGATCTGCTATTTTCTTCAACCCTTTAGAAAACGCTGCTTTCAAGTTGGACAATGAATAATTCGAAGCAAGATCAAGTAATTGGGATTCCTATAGCTCCAAACTCCCACCAACTTGTCACTGACACTCACTAGGGAAATATTTTATGTGAAGTATAGTTTATCCCCAATACCAATATGCTTATCTCTTCGTGTTATTAAACTATAGTACTCAGTATGCACTTTCATATGTTCGGTAAGCCGATGCTATATAAAGCCATCATACATACAGTACGTACGTAATGCTAACAAAATAGTGGACTTGATAAAATTGAATCGTAATTGTTGATACACAAGTTGCACCCCAAACTAAATTCGTCTTCGTACTAATTTTTCACGTCTACCTGGGTCTGGTATCCGAGTTTTAAAACCAAATAGAAATAGACACAGAAGAGGAAGGTAAATTTCACAGTAACTTTCCCAACTGCAATTTATACAATAAGTTGTATTATTATCATGTATACCATAAATATAATAACAGAATAATGACTAATTAGAATGACGGAATTATCGACTGGTTAGATGAATAGTAACTCATATCCGACCTTCAGACACATCTCATTATGCACATACAAACTTTCATATAGTAAATTTTGTCATGTTATGTCCATAAAGATTATGGCTACTAGTATGTTTACGATGAACCATAAATATAATGAATATTGAAATCCGAATACTATATACTGTACATTTCGGTCAACATTTTAGACAACGCTTATAAAAATCCATGACCGAATTAATTTCGTTAAATTTCGAGTTCACACCCTGAACCACCTAGCACCAATGTCCTACGGCTTAACTGTGGCAACTTGTTAATGATTATTTATATAAAAAAAGCACGCCATTTATTAAAAGATATAGTCGAACCAACCAGATGAACAAGACTGGGAAGTTTGTTTGGGCTGCACGGACTCCACCGCTTCCAGTAATATGATTCCCGCCATGTAGTTCCCTGCAAGCATCGTTTAATAATTTTCGTAATGAAAACATGGATACTTAATACAACGCAATAATTTATTAACATAAACTCCATTAAGTGACATAATAGCAACAGTAGTACTCTGACGTTTGAAACAATATACCGTCGCTCAATTTTAACGACATACAACTTTATCAAGTTAGAATTTCTATTTATCACAGGATGAGTCGCCATTTTGGCTTCCACAAAACGGAAGCGGCATGGACTGAAAGCGGAACACTGTTACTTATATCACTGACTGGATACTTTACAAAGTCTACGTTAGGTAGAAGTGTGCAAACCAAGTAACAAAGAAGTTTAAAGTCGTAATATATACTTACCTTCTTATATAACAACATAAAATTCCTTGACAGGTATCAGTATTCCATACCTCCGGAAGTTTTTTCTTTGTTTGTCCGGAAACATGCTTTCATTGCGAATGAAATTAAGGTTGTGACGTTAATGCTACAAAGCTCCAACCCAACGTCTGCTACGTGAGGTATAGAAATTATATCTTTTATTTGTGTAATTTGTTTACTTACTCAATAAATAAATATCTATACATATTATTTTCAACTTTCTTTTCGAAAATACATCAATATTGGTAATTCAGCAACGGACTATTTGGGACGTTGTTCGGCGGAGAATGAATTTCCACACACGTCAACTTCCCATAAATTAATGTATCATTACGCCGTTATCGTCCATGATTCAAATCTTATGCTCGTGTTTAGAAGATATTTGATAAGGTGGTGAATTTCTTGATAACGCAACGTTTAATTAATACTTATGCATGTCCTTTTTTTGACACAAATTCTATTTGTAGTAGTGTTAATATCTGACAATACCAAATCAGGGATGAAGAGTATACGTGCGTGTTCACGTGGTAGGCAAATGGCTATAGCTGGCCTTTCATATTACATAAATCTTTTTGATATTATTTAAGGAAATACATATAGGCTAGGACTGAAATTATTTTGAAATAAAATTGGGAAGTGTTAATTTTTAATATTTTCATCTGTTGCTTTACCTGCTCTCCCTTTGTGTTTGGTTACTACAGGAGGTCAAATCAACGTGTGCATCATGAATGTTATAGTAATGATCAGGGAATTGTAATTAATTATGCCAGAGTTGCATTTAGTAGTAGTCCTGTATATTCATGTGGAAGAATAATTTGTTTACATAATGCTATTGTTATTTCTTAGACACATTCTGAATACAGGTGGTAAGGAGGAATATGATCATATAGGGTAAACAGGGTTTTGGAGGGTGAAAGATTGAGATAGCAGAGAACTCCAATTATGCCCTGGCGTGGGTGGGATAACAGTATGATGATGCGTTATATAAATCCTGCAATTCCTTGAATAGAGCAAAGTTTAGTGTTTAATTTGGTATCATTATATGATGCAGTGTATTAATGATGCATTATATGATGCATCACAGATGGCAAGATAACGTCCAGGGTGATTCCATTTACCCAGTGACTTGGAACACCTACTGTATCAAGTAGACAGAACACAGGCTTAAACCCTGGGAAACAATGCAAAATAATAGTTCAGTATATAGTTTAGCAGCAAATTACGGATCCTGCAGGTTGTTACCAAAGAAGAATTTAAGAATTTGTGGTACGTGGCATTCACAATATTGTATCCAATAAAGCATTAATTTACCTGCCAAAGTTTCTATTTTGGTTGTATAATGCGATGTTGGAACAAGTGGGGTAGACCGGCATCCCCACCACAGACAACCCAGCAAATATTCCTGCAGGTCCCAGACGCCTGACTGGGATGTCCCCGGTCAGAGCATTTTCAGTGGACCCACAGACGCGACCCTGCCACAGGCGGGATAAGGGTATGATGATGATGTGGTACGTAACATTAAACCTAACTATCCAATTTGGTTTTATTATATCCTCCATTAGCAACAAACACGTTTTGTCTTGCCTAACGAGGTTTTTAGATGCATAGTTGGCTTATTGGAACATAAATCAGCCATCTTTAAATCAACAGGTTATTAAAAAGTTTGAGTGTGAACCCTACGTTGGTACATCTCTTGTCAACAGTTGTGGGCGCGTTTAACATTTACCAGAACAATTATAATCTCTAGGATAAGATTACTTGCCGTCCTCTCCATTATCGTTTGATATATAACATGTTGTTTGATGACAAACGCCAAAACTTGTTCTGGGTCTATTACCTTCGTAGTGGTTTGCAGCCTGTTAGGTATAAAGTACTTTGTTGGGCATCTCGATACCTCACTATTACGAATGACCATTGAAGTCCATGACTACACTTGTTTCCTGCCCGTTGGACAAGTACAATGTCAAATACACCCCCGTCCTCTTGATACCTATTCTCATCCGTTTTTTTTTTTTTTTTATCGAAAATGATATTTCGCGTGCACTGAAGAATTTTTAAATAAAATGATATTTAATAACGAAACATTTTTAGGGAAAGTGATGCAAGTTTATGAAATCCCGGACTTAATATCATGGGATTTTAACATAGTATTGCGACGAGGAATGACGTGGAACAAACCAAAAATGAAGCGCATTATTAAAATGGTGCAGAAGAACAATATAAACTATGATGAACAAAACCCATCATACTTAAATAATGATCAAATCACGGCTGTTTTTTAGCGTTAACTGTACGCTAATCCCTCATCTGCACTCCTCTGGTGTTACTGACATGACTGCGAAGTTCTGATGGTCAGTAAGGGAAGGTCGCAATTTGTGGGTACTTCTTATCAGTTGAGAAAGAGAGTCCTGAGAGGAGAGGGTGCGTAATTCCATACTTCCATTGCTGATCTATCTTGGGCGTAGGGCTGCAATTTTAAAGTCATGAACTCTGCTTTCATTGTGGGCCCATTGTTCTGAAGTGGCCTCGAGGCTTCCCGAGGTACCACTCGGAGTGAGCAACCGTGGTGAACCAAATGGGCATTTCTTGTTAAGATTGGTAGCCTAGTGGGCTGAGGACAGCAGACAAAATCCATAAAGGATATGGGGAATGCAGAAACTGCTGTACTTCCAAAACTCCCCTTCCGTAGGTCAACTACATAAAACTGATCTAATATTACTGCATGTTTTCAAGGCCCTGATGGAGATTCGCCCAACTAGAGGTACAGGGAAACCTCTCAACTTAGGAGAATGCATGGCAGAGCGTGATAGAATGTGAGCTTGATAGGAAACTAACAATCTCACACTATCATCCGACCCTGCCTTGGGGAAGGGGGGGGGCATAAGGATATGATTATGTTTTCTAATTGTTCAATTGATAAAACGAAGTACAGTACATGTTATATTAAATTCAGGCAAATTTTTTAGGGTAATGGAACTCTACTTTTGAAAACAGAACTCGTAACAACGTCGATATGGATACTGCTGTTCAGATTCTCAGTAGTTACAGAGGAAGAGACCGTGCCTTGCGGGCCACAAGTTATGCATGTTTTTTAATTTCTGGAGTAACCAAAGGAAAAGCTAAGGAGAGGCTGTGCACTTTAGGAACAGAGTTGAGTTCATGCAGGACAATAACACGATTATTTGATGATATAATGATGTTGAATTACAATATAAAGTGCAATTTTGGATTAAAAGTATACCTCTGTATATACACCTTTTTATGTTATTTTAAAGGTTTTTCCTTTTTGACTTAGTTGACCATTTTTTAAATAGGAAAAAGACTGGGTGTCAAGATGGCTATCTGTAATAATTAATATATCAGATCAACTGTTTTATCCTACTGAGCATATTGCATGGGCAGCTGATAAGCGAATTCTTCATTTCAACAGTGCATCATGGTGGTATATCTCCACCTTTTTTTGGTCTCTTTCTCTTCATTTTAATATTCTGAAGTGAGTGACAACTTAACCAATATCAGTTTTGGAAGTACAAATCTGAATTAGAATTGTTTTCTCTCTGACCAACTCTAGGGCCTTAAGGAATTTATTACTCCTTCGAACTAAGAAGAAAGCCCTACTCCAAATCAACGATACAAGGCAAGCTACATATATTTTTAAAGTTTTTGCTTAAATTGCATGTAACGTTTCTATGAAATTTCCCAGGGCCATGACCGAGTCGTTGTCGGAAATACACCAGATAATGCGGTTTGAATTATTATCAATCATTGAATATGGGGCAGACTTGTGTAATGCCATCCATTGGATGCCGAATAACTTTTTGTGGGGTGGGAAACTGAAGATTTGGCAAGTTGGATTGCTCGGTCTAATTTCATCGGCAATTGGTAGTTATAAGATGGCGTAAACTTTTGGGAATTTTCAACCATTTCCGTGCAACGCTGTTGAGAACAAGCCGCACGCTTAGGGATTAAGTCTTTCTCTACATTTAATGCTACATGGTGGACTCCATTAAATTACAAGTCAGAAATCCGCCTAGCTAGCAGAATTATGAACTACTACTCGTTTGACATCGTCAACCATGCTACGATACTTAAATGCTTCCTTCAATGCACTGTCAGAAAGAAGAGTGAATGACAACCGCCTGTGGCAAAGTACAGTATTTACCGTGAATATGTTATATTTTTATCATACTAATTTGAATTTGTCATTACGTTGAGAAAATAAAGTGTGCATTTATCCAAGTTTAAAGTCCGCAGCTAAATTTCAGAGTGACGTTGGTAAACTTGTCAGCAACGAAGGGAATGGAACATTGTCGTTACACCTCAAGACTCACCTAGTTTTAAAGACAGTGGATGATAATCATGCCGACTGGAGACTCGCTTCAAGCCTACTAACCAGCGGTTTTTACATGCAGGAAAGCTCGTGAGGAGAAAGTCGTGGCAAAGTGGTGGGCTAACAAGTATCGAAATGTTGCTAACTCGCGTCAGCCCAGACAGTTATTTGTTGGTGAGGAACTCAAATTGGCATGTGTATGATATGCAATATAACTTGCCTTAAATAGGGGTCGAGATGACAGACCCATTATAATGGTCATGTGAAATTTTATATGGCTAATTGGTACCAATAATAATGATTAGTAAGGATGTTGGACCGAAGGAACGTTGGAAGGCGGGCTTTGCCCATTTTCAGAGGTTGTAATTTATGTTGGTAGCGAGAATTTTAAATAGTTACAAGCACTTACGCTGTGATGAGTATTCTCATTCGCATAGAGTCAACAATATCGTGACGGAAGACACCTTGGAAAGGCTTACATCAAGAGCAACCCATCGATTGCGCGTTAGCCATGCCTTCCCAACCCATGTGAAAGAAAATGAGTGATGTAGAAGTTACATTTGGTGGGAGAGCCCTTAAACATGCAACTGTTTAAGTAACAGGTTTTTTTTTTACTTTTTAATTCAGCAAGGTAAGCAAAACTCATGCACTGAATATAAATTTGCATAGCAGTGCAGCATTTTCAAAATAAAGACAAACATTTATCATATTTTACAACTAAAGGAATACCAGTCGACAACTTTTTTCCGTCATTCATAGCAGTCCAAGGCCTGTCAAAGTCCATCACCTATAGAGATTAGGCAAATTTTTGCCATTAATTCAGCTGTTTTGGTCCAGACATTATAAAATTGTGCTTAAAATGGCATACTATCCCAGAGTTAAATAGCAGTTTTGGGTTTTTTTAACTTCATTCTTAAAACAAAAAATGCATGTATGAAGTTGCGAGTCTGTGGCATTATGTACTTTTAAAAATGTTATTCAGGATAGAATTTTAAAACTTTAAAACAAGTTGGTGCAGTTAAATTTCATTAAGCTAGTTAGTAAAAAACAATAACTAAATGGATCAATCGATGGATACATAACTGTAAAAAAAAAATAAAAAAAAAATAAAATAAAGTTTCTCAGAACACTCCTCGAGTGTTAAAATGCGATTAATCCATTCGTTTTTAATAGAGGGGATAGGAAAAGGGGGAAAGAATTCACCAACGCCTTTGGGAACCTTCCTGAGCAATATCTAACAAACCCCACTTGGTGGAAAATGCATTTTAAGACTGCTTTCAGCATTGGTAAAACAAAATAAAAAAATTCATCAACCAATAATAACCAACTTAGATATTAACCAACAGTAATAAACATTTTAGTGGAAAACAACGGTGCTTCTTAGGACCTAGTGTCAAAGGGGTAGTGTGGCACACAATGCTAGATTCTGTAGCTTTCAGTCTGCGACACCAGACATGCCATCTTGGCATTTAGTTGGCCCATCTTTATGCATCTAGGTAGTTATGCTGCAAGTAAAATATTGTTATAAGTATAGCCATTTTGTTTGTGGTCACGCACTTACTATTACAAACAAACCTGTTCTACAATGAAATCAACAGCAGTTACAAAATGCATCCTAGCGTGACCCATTGGTAGACTTACTATTTCTCATCAGTGGTTTGTGATGACTGAAGGCATCTATTGAGTGCTGCCATTGCCAACAACCCCTACAGAAGTATTGAAAACAGCTAGTGTCCCTGCAGAAATATGGCCCTTGAGGGATGCCACATAGAGAGCATGGAGAGTCCTCCAAGTAAGGGTCTACTTGCACCTATAAGAAGAACGAAAATCTTAGAATGATAACCACGACGAGCTAATTTTGACAGTCGCCAGTCTTACTTTTTTGGTAAATTTTGGCGTTTTAATTTCAATAAAAGCAGCAGCTACAGCTTTCATGTAGCTTTTGTGATTGTTGAAAGTTACCCGGCCAGAACCTGAATTATGATAACCACAGATTTATACTTTGAATAATTAGTATCTTTTTTAGGAATCTTTTCCATACCAATTGGATACTTGTGCTTATCAGTATCGATTCCAGCATAGATAACTCCTCCAAACAAGTCGTTCATAATATGGGCAAGTCCTTCAGCTGTTAACATGCCATGTAATGCTCCAACAAAAATTGTTTTGTTTGCATCTAGACGTTGCGAAGGGCATTTTGCATAATTGCTGTCACTAATAACCCAAGGGATCACTTGAACCTTCGTTAAAGATTGTGATTAGTGAGCGGCTGGATGACCTTTACAACTAAGCGATTAATTTTACCTCTTTAGAACGCATTCGTCTGCTGGAGATCTTAAAATACCAGTTGCCCCCATTACCAAAATCATGGGTACATGCTTGAAGCAATGCTTTGACGTGCTTCTCCGATTCAAACAGGATATAAACATAACCTGTAAATTAATTTACTTCAATGCATGCCCAAACAAATTTGTCAACATCCATTAATTCCTACCTTTTGGAGGATTTGGCGAGTTTTCCTTTCCAGGCCATTCAATTTTGATTGGTCCAAAAGGTTTGAATGCATTCATTAAAGCGGCTGAAAGTTAATTCACTAATGTCAGAAATGTTTCATTTCTCCGTTAACTACAAATCTTAACTCACATTCTGTGATGTCCCACGGCACTCCACCAAGAAATACTTTATGAGAGTAAGTAGGGTTTTTATACACTTTAATAGGCAAGTGTCCACTCCACGTACACGTGGCATCAAAAATTGCTAGAACAAGCATATTTTAAGTTTCTTCATAGTATTACTGGTAATCCAGACTTTGATGTTCATTTTGTACTTGCCAGCAGCACTACGATGAAGACGTGCAGCTCTATCCAAGGAACTAACTTCATTTGGTGGTGGAGCCAACACAGAATTTAGGGTTGCCCAACGCCGATCTGATAGCAATCCTGAAGAAAGCATCGAGGCTTCATATTCAGAATTTTCGTTATACGGAGAAAATGGTGGAAGTGGAGTCATAGGAGATACTGCATTTGAGGGGCCTCCCAAGGATAGGCTTGTCTGGAAGTGAGCAATCCCACGGATTTAGAGTGCCACTAATTTTTATTTTAGGAAAATTAAGGTGCGACATTTTTTTTTTCCTCAAGACAATCACCATTAAGTCAGCTATTGTGCTATCGACACTGCTAACACCACTACTTTCACTTCCGGATGGAGATCCACTGCGATAATCCATGCTCCTACCGCACCCCAATAAGGCATCCACGTTCATGTTTCCACTGAAAGAAAATAACGTTATTTAAAAAGCTTCAATCTGGGCTCATAGTTAATGTCGCAGACTTAAACTACCTACCTTTGATATGGCGAGCCTCTAATTGGTCTAAATGAACTAAAAGTAGGTGATGATGGCGGAGATAGTGCTCCGATCCTTGTTTGATGCATCACCTTTCCAAATTGATTTGAAAAATCCGGAAATCTATGAGCATTGTTGAAAGTCTGCCTCAGTTGTCCAGACAATGATGATTGAGTTAACGATGAATGTAGACCAAAGCTAGCTGCACTGCTGAGACCAAAACTTTGCGCTCCTATATTGGGCACAAGACAATACACTAAGACCCACGACTTTTAAAATAATTTCAGTAACATATGCTCACCAGTGTAAGAATTTAAAATTGAGTTCAATCCTAACAATTCCGCAGCAGTAGCCATGTCTGCAAGTAATTTTATTAGTTCAGCGCATGTGCCTCAAGTTTAAGTTTGAAACAAAATGGGTTCACAGTTGTCTATGGGGAATAAGAGGAAGGCGCAAAGTTGAGTGAAATTTAAATGTTTTACCTGGTGCATTTCCTTTCGCACTGATTGAATCTACACTCAAGTCTATGGAATTGTCAAGCAAGGCGTTGATGCGATGTAGAACTTCGTAGTTACACAAACTCTGATTTCCATCACCACCAATACTTTCTTGCGCTTTGTCACTCAATAGGTCGCAATTGGCACCCGCCTAGATGAAGTAAAACCAGAAATGCAACCACTGAACAACTGGAATCCATCAAGATGTGTCAGTGATTTTAAAACCACCAGATTTTTTTTCTGCTTTGTTTCCATTAATCTACGCACCACAAAGTGAAATGCGATTGTGGCGGAGGTGCAAGTTATTGTGTTTAAGAAGTGGCTCGCGAACCTTTTTTCTACTATATACGATCTCTATTAACCACTTCTCATGAAGTGCATTCAGACGTTTCAATTACAAATTCATGACATATGGCCCAAGTTTAGTACGCAATTCGGAGTCAAACAATTCCTCGCCGTCACGAGCAACGATCACCTGTGTACCAATGCATGACTTTTTGGTAAAACGGACAAGTTAGCTACAAAACCAAAGTTTTACTCATCGTCTTCGTATTAGTTCCATTCATATTTAATTTACGCATAACAAGTGATAATCGCACTCCAAAAGACAGTCCATACATATCATATGAATATTATAAGTGGGTTAATGGTTTACCTACGCATACAGAAACCAGTTAATGAAACTTGTCTACAAAAAGTACTGTAAAAGATTATTCAACCTTACAGTTGAAACAAAGAGGGAAAATATTAGAACTAGTTCGATCAATTCAGGTAAAAAAAAGTTGAAATTTAATCTGAATTTGGCCTAAACCAAGTCGATGCACTTTTCTCTCCCTCGTCTAGTAATAACCTTTAGAAGCACCCAACTATTTCAGAATTCTGAACTAGATGGGCATCAATCTTTCACTAAAATATGCGCTTTCATTTTACGGGACTGTCAACGAAATATGTCTCCTGCCCTTCGTAAACCGGAGGGCATGAGAAGATGACCGAATCAAGCCCAACACTTGTTAGCGTACATTTAAAGACCAAAGTAAAGCACTCAAAACACCGACCTTCTCTAAGCATTGTCATGGGCGAAGTTGGTAAATTACACGAGTACGGTCTGACCAGTCATCTAGTTTCCAAGGACTACGAGCACTTTCTCTTTCCCACAGTAGTCTGAGCAATCGGCTCAAAAATCATTAACTTTCAGCTATAATTTAGAAAACCTAGGAGAAAATGCTAAATTTTAGTAGCCAACTCGTTATTGTACCGGTACTAACGCAACTACGCCCCGTATCAGATGAGAAGGTACGTCTTAAGAAGTTGCAATGCAACTCCTAACCCTTTTCCCGCCTATGGCAGGGTCGGGTGCCCATCTTGTCCCTCTGAATCGACAAGGGCGATATATTGGACAAGTTTTCCACAGCCGGTTGCCCACCAAAGTTGCAACTCCTATGCTTATTGTCAAGTTAGCGTTCGTTGGGGCATTCCACCAACGCCGGGGGGAGGCGAGCTCTTGTACCTGGAAATTTTGCCTCGTCTACCCTTAGCATAGTGGGTTCTTTTACGTGCAAATGCCATCTTGCACCACATGGGACCTCAGTTTTACTTCTCGCACTCTGGGTCTCTCTCGCCCGAAAGAAGCCAACCCACCTCGGTCCAGTATCGAATCTAGAGCTACTAACGCATTTACCGACCGTGCTACCCACTGCGCAACTGAGAAGTGAAGTTAGTGCAGTATTTCGAGACATGGCCAAGGTTCCATGCATCCACTATCGATGGGTTGTGCGAGTTTAGGATGTCACCCATGAAATAAACGTAGGGAGGACATCACATTTAATTGTTGTACCACAATTACTGTACCTACATTCCAGAGGATGGCAAAGATCACAGGTGGAGAGGTGGGCTGTGGGTTGTGTGGGGATCGAGTGGAGGATGTCAGGCATGTGATCCTGGCCTGTCCAGCGCTGGGCCACTGCAGGATGAGTTGGGGAACCCCCACCTTGGAAGAGGTTCTGGGGTTGATGGGTTCTGGTGTGGAGCGGCTGGAGTGGGTGCGAAGGGCAAAGGTACTGCTAGGGTGCTGGTGGAGATCTAGGCATATGGGCCTGGCATGAATAATCTCGCTAGCAAGGTATCAGTCACAAAGGATTACATATTCATATTCCACCTCAGGAAATCCTTGTCTGCCAAGGAACTACTATTACTAGCGCTTGTGAGCTTTCATGTTTCTCCACGCATATTTACAACTGAGAGGCGCATCTACTCTAACGACAAGCAAGCAGTCTCCAAAACACGGGAGTAAGTCGGGCCCAAGCAAGGAAAATTGACTGCGTTGCCTGCAATTCTTTATGCAAGCGAAAATCTTGCTGCACCAGTGTTTACGGTCTTGGAAAAATTGAGATCGACGAGTAATTGCGACTCATCGAGATTTCTCTACACATTTCTTTTTCTGGAATGGGCTGGAGTTGCATTTATAGAGAATGAGAAGCGTAATGCGGGAACGTTAGGCTGGGAAAGTTTACTGCATTGCATTTATGACCGACACCACAGCCGAAGTAGGAGGAAGTAATCAGAAACAGTTTGCCTTTCGATTGAATTAACATCCACGTTTGATATAGGCTGGGATCCCATAGTTATGACAGGTGGGATGTCACGCGCTACTGCACATGACCAGCTACTTGAAATTAAGTTGAAATTTGTCCATGATTACCCCGTTTACATTATCAATCTAAATCGCCGGCTGGAAGTGTCTTATGCCACAATAACAAAGGCATCGTTCTTATTGCAGGACGTAGACTTCCATCGGTTGCGTCAATTATATATAACCACTCTTTCCTTACATTCCAATGAGCGGGAATTATAAACACTGCATTATCATTAAGAGATATGAAGTTAATGAACCACGATGTAGCCATTCCTACAAATTTCTTGCGTTTGCAAGACAGACGCCTACGTTGAATTTTTTTTTAAGGAGACTAAACTTGTGGATGCCCACTAACCCACATTACCTTCAGGGCAAAAACCTCGCGTTTACACTTCTCCCTCCGTCTTTAAACTATTGTCAGTCATTCAACCACCTTCATGCTTACATAAATACAGTGGCTTCCAATTTCCATAATGCTCTATTTTGTAACAGATTTTTCTATCTCTTGGCGACCAAGGCCACTCACATTTTACCTGGTCAACAGCCTCCGTGGTCACCTCTCAACTTGCGATTGAAAGATGAGACAGCGGAGAGGAGGAAAGGAAAGAGACGAGAGGAGAAAAAAATCTGGCTGCGCGGACCAGTAGCTCCAAACTTTTTTTTGTACTCGCGAACCGGCACAGAGGGGGGAGGAGGGTAGAGAATAATTCTGCGCATCGGGAAGTAACAAAAGTTGCGACAGACTAAAGGACATTTGCCGAGAACCAGCATTCCGAAACACCACTGAAATAGTCCATACATAAGCTATTGTACATAGATTAATGCTCATCGTTACCAGTAAAGTAATCCACGTTTTATAAAGGAAAATACGTGGCAGTTTCATTTCAATCACTTCTGCAGCGTTAAGAGCTCAAAAAGACGATTGTGAAGAACAAGCCTTGAAAGAGCCAAATTTGGCCATGGATACAACACAGAATGAATCTAGTACCGTATATTACGCATGAAAAAGAAATATCACTTACTACCAACATGTGCAGTATCCGTCTGTTCTTTCCCATCTCGTACAATCTGCTGGTATACGATAACCAAGTAAGTGTTACTTGGTATGAATTATTTAAAGTTTGGATAACGTAGCCACCAACTAATTAACTGCAAGATTAAGGAACCTTGGCAAGTGATGGTTCATTCCCCTGCAAGTTTATCAACGTGTACATTCATTGTGACAGTCAAATTGGGCGGAGTGGATTGTATCTAGAGGACAAGCAGGCAAGGAAGGAGAAGTGATGACTACAAAATCCAGAGCTACCAAAAGTTACTGTTAAGGAAAGCAGGCCGCTGCCCTCTCCTATCGTCTGTGGCCTATAAACCTAATAAGTATATAGAGAAGACTGGTTGTCATTACCCCCTCCCCCCACACCTTTCACAACTAGAAGATTATGGTAGGAGATTTCCCCTACCATATGTTTAGTTGCGCTACTACGCACTTTCCAGGTATACTCTCCTACTGCACCATTTCTGCATTTTTTTTTTCTTCTCCTTTCAGAAAATTGCATAAGAAAAACTGGTGTGGTGCATTCCCCTTCGTTTAGTGGTCACTCACTGAGGTACATGCCCCCTTTGCTGTTAAAATTCTAAGAGTAGTAAAGTAAACGGCCAAGTGGCAGTACATCTACATCACGTAACCCGGTAATTAATTTCTTACGTAAATGTCCTCTTCTATCCTTTTCTTACTAAACGCGTTCACCGACCCATAAACTCATAGTATTTGTCAGTGGATTAACAGTAAACTCCTACAAAATTAACACAATCTTTCAAAATTATATTTCTGTAAATGAAAGAAAAGATCAAGCTAGTTCTATTATTAGTCATCCAGGTGTTGGCTTTTAATCTGCCGACCGAAGTCCAACTCTGCTCATACGTAGCTTAATTTTTTCTCCTAGCTCAAAAATCACCAGACTTTGTTTGCTTTTATTTCAACTACCGATACGCACGTTTATTGCTCTATTAATATATTTCAATTACAAAGTTTCAACCCTTTAGAAGGTTATTACTCCGTTCAAAACTAACTGATCTACAATTATAAGAAAAAACCCCTTTTACAAGGTCTTATGGAAGCTGTCTAGCCACAAAACAACTTCAGGTTTTCAGCACGAGTCAGAAACCTGAACTATATAGCTGCAGTCTAGCTTGAAGATTCCTCCAACAACACCATACGTAGGCAATAATAGTAGTACTCGCTTTAACACAAGGGGGCGAACCCTTAACACGTGGCTTCTTCAGACTAGACATGCAGACACGCCATTCAAACAGTACAGGGTAATACATTATGGAAGAACCAGTAGTACACGTATCGGGTCTCTGCAGAACTTATGTGAACAAATAAGTGTTAAATGTCTTTATCTAATCAAACTTCCGGAGAGTCCAAAAACAGCGTTTCCGATCGACTATTAGATCTGCGAGTAAAGTACTCATTTTTTCTGAACATAACAAACCTATAGTAGCTTATATATGAAGTTCAAACGGGGTCACTCGCTAATGTGCTTCATTAACAAGACAAATTTGAATTTCTATTCTCACATTACTTCGAAATGGAAAGATTCGATCCCACAACTTCACCATCATTAATAAACATATGGAAGTATTTCGCTTCATTGGGACAGACGCAGAAAATTGTTCTTGCCCTTTCTCCCTCTCTTTCTCAATCGATACCCTAGAATAGAATGTACTCACATATTCCACTGCGCGAGATGTCCACCCAGTAAATGCTGATCTATATATTTACGTTGACTAGTCTCCTCTACGTATGCACTAAATTGCACAAAATACTATTGCTAACCAGTTTTTACTTTTTTTTCCTTCCAGAGATTTCAGCACATGAAGGAATAGTCGACGAGGGTTAAGAGAAAAGGAAGAGTGAAATTCAGATCCAATATTAGATTTCAAGTACGTCGCATCATCTTACCTAAAAACACCATTTCACTTCATTTCCATTATTATACGGCCGTTTAATGATAATAAACATATAACTTACTGACTGGACAGGCATTTTCAGTTTCAACCACACACAAACTTAAAAATTATCCGCTGTAAAATGCCAAGAGGTATGACGGTAGAATGCGACGTCGGATATATATTTTGGAAAGGGGCGAAAAACGTGGTCTAAAAACTTTTAAAGGGAATAGACGGACTCCGACACTAGTACTGGAACTAGTGAACAATATTCGATCTGTAACATGAACAGCTGAATCGTGGCTCAAATTTGCTCAACAGAGAGACCTATAAACACTATCAGCCCTATATACCATAAGTGCAATATTACTCAAGATATCATTTACATACCTAAGAAATTGAGTCGTACTCCATTCGATGTTGTGCACCAACGTATTACACTTATCGTCTGCAAAGAAAATCTCATGCAATGCAGCTGCTCATTAAAGAGTATCTTGAGCAAGCACGTGGCAGTCGTCTCTTTCTATTGGATGATTGAGGCCGTTACCCGCGACCATTACTGGCTACGTCACTTCCTTTGTCACTGACGTCTTTTTTTTTATTATTATTTTTGTTTATGGTACGGTTATAGCTCTATTGCAAGAATATATTGGTATGTTGGAAATAATGCTAGTTACTAACTGATGATGGGAAAGAATTTTCCAAAAGCATTATTGAACTTCACGTGATGTAAAAGTTGTTAGCGTAAATCTGTGAAGTCTTCATCACCTTGTTTTAATTGATTCATATATATATTGGAAGATAAAACGTCGATTTCTGTATGCCATTCACGTACTGTATACTGTTTGTTGTCAAACTGGTTTTTGTACTTGTGGAGAAGAGAATAATCAGTGCTTGAAATATATTATGAATTGTAATTCAATTGGGTAGTTTGTATTGGCTCTGTGGTAGTAAGACTACGTTAAAAGTAATGACGTGTGCATCTCCTCCTTCTCGACATGCGAGGGAGTGCAACGTCACGTCGCATTGCGACTCCATAGTTGCGAGGACATTCACCGCAATATAAGCACGTGTCTTATGACGTTTTTGAGGTTGTTACAAACAAAAAGCAGTTGGACTTATTAATAAAAGATTCACCTTCATAATTAAACGTTCGTTACGCTACATATTATTAACTTCCTCCTAAGACTACTTTTTCTAATTTGCCTGTAGATTTTATTGAATCGTCGATCTTGCAGAAAGAATGTTAAATGAAATAAGGTAATTAACGAGCATATAATATCGGCTGGTAGTTAGTGAAGCATTTATAAAAATACATTCCTGAATGCAAAACTATAGGTTGCAAAGTTAAATCAGCTTAGTCGTTGCTGGTAACACGCCCAGGATAATTTAATTTAGCGTTTCAGCAAAAACGGTACCTTTAAGATCACAAAAATAAATTTTCTAAACTTTTTAACTAATTCTACTTGAGCAAAACAGGCTCTCACACATTAAAACTGGTTTAACATTTGAATTAATTTTTTTAAATATTACTTGAAATGAAGATGTACGTTTTGCTTCTCAAATTATATGATTATCTGGAGTAACTTATTACGTCTCAATAATATGATTTGAAGAGCAAGAGAATACGTCAAATTGATCCGTTATTGCAATACAGTAATTGTTTGTACTTCTCATACTATCGGTACTCATTGCACATGATGAGATGATGAATATGTTGATCTGTTCTCTGTAAAAGCAGTTAACGTTGAACACATTGATACCAATTAGGAAATTAATGCATGTTATAAAGTTACGAAGCGCAACGTTATACAGAATCCATCTCCATAATGGTATTTCTTTTCAGCTTATATACTTTTTTATGTGTTTATTTACGTCAGTTCTTAATTCATGACAAATGTAACTTGAGAAATTGTGAAAAAAAAACAATCACTTCACGCGATACAATTCAGTCTCGGTGAACCAACACAAACAACCCTAAGCAGAAAAGTACAGCATACTGAAAATAAAAAGTAAAGCTTTTGTAAAACATCATGACCATCTACATAATGAAAGTGTGATGACGGATACTTACTTTTAGTTTTGGATAGTCATTCATTAATATTGTAACAATGCCCACATACGGAACGAACCTGAAATATACATTAACTTAGTAAATAAAAGTTAGTATTAGTTAATAATTATAGGTAATGAAAATAAGTAGTTCTAACCCTCGAGCTCTTCCTACAACATCCTTCTTCTCCAACCATAATTGTCCTTGTGCATACAACCCCCTATCATCCACTGAATTATTGTCGCCTTTTGTAAGAAATTTTACAGATCCATCCTCTCTATCGAAAATATTTGCAATTATGCTTTTAAGATTCGGCAAAAACCTTCCAAACTCGTACATACTTTTCATGTAGTTTCAAAACTCTATGAACAATAGGAATATCTCTCCCTTCTACTTTAAACACTACAATATCTCCAACTCGTATGGGATCTTCGACTTTATTCGTCAAAAACAATAAGTCTCCCCGATGAAATGCTGGTTCCATACTACCGCTATAAATAGAGACAAATAATTTCAGAAACATTCACTTGCTAATTACAAAAATGTTGAATAACTTTCTTCAATGTAAAATACGTAAAAAAGTTAACCTCGCAATTGTAGCTTGATTAGTTACCTGAGAACCACAACAATAGGGCTTTCGCTACCTGTGAAGACCATTAATCCTTTCCATATCATTAATGCTGACGAAACGATCATCATGAAGTTTAACACCTGATATAATAACTATGCAAAGTTCCTTTATTAGTCAGTCGTAAAGTCAACCTTAAAACATGGTTAAATTTATTCGTACACTTGACAAATGCAACTTGTTTGCAGGGAAGAAGACACAAAAGTACTTCTTCATATTAACTTCGATCTGTTGTATAATTAGGTATGATATTCCACGGATAATTCCATTCAACCATGGAAGTATTTCTCCAGCAATGACACGAAGCCGGACGCCGTCACCTATCCAGATGCTCATATTTCAGAAATAGAAATTTTAAATTACCTGTCGTTTATTCATCCGTCTAATATCGTCAAAATACTCAAATATACCAGCGTCTAACATTTTTACTTATTTAAAACGATATCAATGCAATGTAAAAATATGCGGTCAAAAATTAAGCAATTTAAAAATAAGCTTTATCGCCGAAATAGTTAAACCGGAAGTCGTTGTACAGAAGCTTGCAAGGTCTCGTATGTTGTCGTCTGCTATCCTTAAAATAACGGTGACGGTATTTTTAATACTACATCTTTATTCATTTAGAATTAATCATATTGTTTAATTTGAAGTCAAATTTTAATTAATTTCGCGAAGAACATTGTTGATTAAGGATACTGTGACAGCTATATGTTTGACAGCATCGTTTGTGGCGAGGACAAGCGACATCTAACGGTTGAAATAATAATCGTTGTAGAATGATAGTGAGCGCCACTATATAATGTATGAGAAACGTTGAGTGCTTGCGCAATGTATTGTTTAGTCGTTGATAGAATTAGAAGAAATTTGTCAAATAGATTTATTAATCCGGAACGGGCAGACGGGTCATAAAAGTACCACGTACTAACACGGTATTTACACAGAATTCCTAATTGTAACGTTTATTAATTGTCAGGACCGGAATATCCATGCAGTGCAGGATAATAGTAATTAACCCGCTGGAGATAGGCATATTGCTGTACCATTTGTAACAATGTGGGTCGTATCTGACCCATCCTTCTTCTATCCTAATTTCTTGATTTAAAAAGAGTATAAACCCCAGCTTTTTATGCAAATTAACGCCATTTACATTGATACAACACAATTATAAGAATTTTACTCCATTCCTAAAATTGTCAGATAATTTTTCCTATCGCTTTCAGATACACTGTAATTCTGCAAAATGCAAAAAATCACAAAAGTAATATAATTTCTCTAAAAAGCAATAAAATCCCAAACATTTTTTATAGCTAGAAGTAGTAACTTTAAAATAAAGAATAATAATAAAAAAATGTTGAAAGTGACAAGAAATAATTTTTATTGCAATTTCCATAGCATTTAGCTGCAAAATGCCCTAAAATATCACTTTTAATCATGCAGAAATTTAATTTTTTTCATCATGAAAAGACCTCAGCTGGTTCAGTTCAGATTACAAGAAATAGAAAAAAGAGAAATTTGGAGAAAAATATCTAATACTTTCAAAAATTCTCCCAAAACTTTGTAACACTAATGGCAAGGTGGGTCATATCTGACCCACTATTTCCAAAAATAATTTTTTATAAAAAAAACTGTACTTAACAAAATTCCTGGCTTTGTCAGTAGCTAGGCAAATTATGGCCCTGAGGTTACCTGAAATCTTATCAATATTTATAAAGTGGTGCATGAGCTGCATAGGTTTTACTATGCTCTATGGGTCGGATATGACCCACCTTGTCTCCACAGGGTTAATAATACGATTCTCAGAAAGGTGGTTAAAAAATATTTTTGTGGCATGAGAGGTTGGTTAAATACTGCAAGTGAGGAAAAGCAGAATAGTTTTTACTTCTTGTTGGTGTTTTAAGGCCCTTAAGCTACAGCTGTGACTAGAGCCCCGTCCACTGCTTAGTTCTAATGCATAGTCCCTACATACACTAAGCTTTTGAGACATTCGGTTATTAAAAGTGCCCAGTGTTCACAAGCGGTCATCCATGCCAGTATTATCTGGGGAAGCGTTACTTAATTTCAGTGATCAGGCAAGAACTGGGGTGTCCAACGTAACACTTAAGTTTGCTACAGTATATACTGTACGTTTGGTATATTAGGTGACGTTTATCAAAAATCTTTTCAATTGACGTACAGTCAGTGTAAATCTTAGATCAACGATTAAGTTGTACACAGGGGCGATCCAGGGGGCAATGCAGAAATTGATACCCCCATCCCTCAGTGCCTCAGTGGGGCGCATATTTCAACTCATGCAAGATTAAACTTTGCAACGAATGAGGCATTTTTGCATTGCTATCTCCATTTCTATATTGCCACTACAACAGTTACAAGCCAAGGGGCAGTAGAGGATCTATTGTAATTCCTAGCTAGAATTTTATGAAAGGAATTCTAAATGTTTAAATATATAAAAATATTTGAGGCTCACTTTTTTTGAACTGCTCCACCCCCTTCATCCTTCCCTGACTGTACAGTATACACAGTAAACTGTGGCGTAGGCTGGCATCTCCCCACAGACAACCCGGCCAATATTCCTGCGGGTTCCAGGCGTCTGGTTGAAGAGCCCCCGGTCAGAACATTTTCATCCAGAATAGGGGTTAATCTTAGATTAGGTACATGGAATGTGGGAACACTTACAGGCAATACAGGGGAATTAGTATGCTGAAGCACAGCCGGATTACTGAATCTCTTGTGCAAGAAACAAGGTGGAAATGAATAGATCAAAGGCGGTTCATTATGGGTACAAATATATATATTTTGCTCACCTAGTGGCGCGCCAGTAGGGTTTGGCGCTTATGTGCAACAACTTAGTTGGCGACCTTATCTCCCCCTCCCGAATTGAAAAAGGTCTCAACAATAAACTGGCTTCCTTTTTTTAGCTTCGTTGGTGTTTTAGGCCCCTTCAACTACAAGGTCATTAGAAACCCGTCCATTGCACAGCTCTAGTGCAGAGACTGCACAGACACTACACTAATGGGTCGATTATTGGGTATTAGCAGTACCCAGTGTTCCCAAGCGGTCACCCATGTTAGTACAAACTGGAGTTGCGTTGCTTAACTTCAGTGAGGAGATGATAACTGGTGTGTCCAACGTAATGAGCCGCTCCCTAATAAACTGGCATATGGCACACATTTTTTCACAGCCTCACTAAGGAATGGTGACTTAGGAAAACAAAAAATAATGAATAGTGACTTGACAGTCTAAACTCTAATGAGTAGTGGCATTGGTCCTATTAATGGTTATGGCAGATCAGGGGGCTGGATCTAAGAAGCAAGTGGAGCGTCAGGCCGCTTTTAATATCCTGGCGCCTGTGTGCATTGCACACTGCTGGCACGCCTCTGGGCTCACCCTAGTGAAGCAAATAAATAGCAGGCGTGTATAAACGAAATTCTGTTCGTATCCCATCGGTTTGGATAGAATTTTAGAATTCAAAATTGGGATTTTCTTTTGAATGAATTGTAAATGCAGGGATGTTGTCTAAGAAATGGTGTTTATTTATTATGTCACCACGCAGTAGTATGTCAGCCTCCTTAAAAGTTCAATTAGAGGTTAATTGATGTCCTTAGTTGGCTTTTTGTTCGCTGTTAATAGGAAATTTGGTTATTGCGTTATTTAAATGCAGTTCATACTCGTCCTAAGAGCATGTGAAGTTATTTTAAGGAACGGTTTTGCGAGATTATCAAATTATGCTTCTGAAGTGGAAGCATAGCCAAAAGTAATCGTGGCAATGTCATCCACATGCATTACACCGACTAGCACAGTATGCAAAATGTATCTGAACAGACAGCGGTCTAATCTAAAAGTTCCCTGGTCGTTTGGAAGTACCTGATTTGCACAACGCCACACAGATCCTTGTTACATTATGGATGCTTTGCAGAGTTACTTAGGGTGGGTGATGCAAATTTGTCTTTGGTGCCTGGTTGGGATTATTATGGCGTCAAAACATGTGTGGCCGAACTGGACCTGTTGCAACTCATACGAATAGCACGAAAATGTAACATAGAAAACTGTATATGATTTCAAATTGAAAACTAACACTCGCACTGAACGGTTGGAATATTTGAAGGGACTGAAATGCGAGATGTTATTTTAGATAAGGTACAGGAGATCAGGCCTGCAGGAGATCGAGAATGATTAGTCAAATCTGTTAGTCTTCAACTTCAAATACAGTCCATACGTGAATGAGAAATGACAGCAATGCCCAACAAAAGTTAAAATATGTCATGAAATATATTAATGATGTTAAAAAAGCGAAGTAAAGGATCCCCCCCCCCCCCGCCGAAGATTAAATTCAAAGAACTCGGTTATCTATTAAATATTTACTATTTGTTATTTCGTACTTCTTCATTTCCCTTCTGACAGACAGTGCATTTCAAGCTACCCTCAATACTATCTCGCCCGAAGTCACCTGCCTAGACCAGAATCGAACCTACAATAATACAACAATGGACTTATCAACCACTTGCTCCCCCATTTAGTCACCTAGACGCACGTGGGTGGACATATTACTCTTAAAGTTAATCCTGAACAACATCTTAGTAGATATAGTGTATGCATAGTGCAGTGCTTCCCAAACTTTTTGAAGGCGCGACCCACTTCACCCGCGTTCCGCGACCTTACACACTTAAAATCTTTTACAAAGTGGACAAGTTCGGGAAACACTGACATAGTGTTCTTAGATCAGCCGTGGCAGCGTGTGGAAATTGCAATAATAGCATCTGCTAACTAAAGTACATGCATGGCGTGGTTGCACTAGATGCCATAAAGCTGATTCTCAACGTGTCTACATCACAGTAATCAGGGACAGATCCAGAGGCGGATCAGGGGGAGCACTTCAGAAAAGTGCGCCCCAACTATTTTTAAATATTCAGAATCATCATCATCATCACACTCTTATCCCGCCTATGGCAGGGTCGGGTCTGCGGGTTCTAATCCTCCACTCCCGTCTATCCCCAACCAGGCTTTCATCCACCCCACATGCAATCATGTCCCTTTGTATAACCTGCTCCCACGTCTGCTTGGGTCTCCCCCTGCTCCTGATGCCACCCACCACCTGCTGCCCCATAATACACTGCATGAGCTCCTCCTCCCCCTTCGCATCACATGCCCATACCACCTCGGCCTACCCTCCCTCATCTTTTCTGCAATGTCTCCCATCCCCAAGCTGCCTCTGACATACTCATTGCGGACTCTATCAGCACGAGACACCCCACTCATGTAACTCAGCATTCACATCTCAGCCACTTGCATTCTCCTCTCGTGGTTCTTCCTCACTGCCCATATAGCATAGCGGGCCTAACTACAGTTTTGTAAACCTTGCCTTTCAACTTTATTGGGACTCTGCGGTCACACAGCGCACCGCTTGCCTGTCTCCACTTTAGCCATTCTGCATTGATTCTGTAACATCGGAGTCGATTTCCCCATTGCTCTGAATCACTGATCCTAGATACCTAAACTCTTTCACTGGTGGTAGCACCTCATTTCCACAACGAACTACACCCCCTTGGTCCTGGCCGCTCCAACTGAAAGCTAAGTACTCTGTTTTCATGTTTACCTTCAGTACTCTGTTTTCATGTTTACCATGAGCCTCCTCTTGGGACTCCTCTAACCTTCCTACATCATCAACAAATACCAAGCACTAGGGGGCCCATTCCCCTACTCCTGTCAGCAGGGCATCCATTGCCAAAGCAAATAGATATGGGCTTAGAGCTGATCCTTGATGAAGCCCTACCTCCACCTTGAAGCCACTGGTTTTGTTTGTTTGTTTGTTGGAGTTTAAGGTCCCGTCAACTACGAGGTCATTAGAGACCCGTCCACTGTATAGTTCTAATGCATATACTGCACAGACACTACACTAATGCGACGATTATTGGGTATTAGCAGTACCCAGCTTTCCCGAGCGACCACCCATGTCAGTACTAACTGGGCTTGCGTTGCTTAACTTCAGTGATCAGACGAGAACTGGTGTGTCCAACGCAACTCGCCGCTCCCAAAGCCACTGGTCTTCCCCCATGCCGTCCTTACCCTAGTGGTGGAACCATCAAAATTTGGTTTCTGATATGCCCTTCATCCACTCCCTTTTTTCTTAGAACATCCCATACAGCCTGTCATGGGACACTATCATAGGCCTTCTCTAGGTCAACAAAGATCCCATGCAGGTCCTTCTTTACTGCTCTGTTTCTCAACCATCTGTCGTAGAATAAAAATGGGTTCCATTGTTGACCTACCAGGCATAAACCCAAACTGGTACAATTTCTGAGGCAACATTCTATGACCCTCTCCCACAGCTTCATAGAATGGCTCATTAGCTTAATGCCTCTATAGTTCCCACAGTCCTGGGCGTCACCCTTGCCCTTGAACAGTGAGACAATCCAACTCTCCCTCCATGAAAAGCTTCGCCAGCCATGTAATTCCTGTGGTCCCCAAGCTATGCCAAATATCAATGGGAATCTTATCAGGACCTATGGCTTTGTGACCTTTCATCTTGCAGAGAGCCCTGACTATTTCCACCCCACTCACCAAGTCCACAGCTACTGAGGTGGCAGGGGTGTTGTTCCTGACCCTTTCACTGGTATCTGTGTTTAAGAGATTATTGTAATATTCCTCCCACCTCTTCTGGCTGGAATAGGACCCCACCATTCCTATCCTTGATCGTTATGGCACTGGTGACATCCTTACTACTCCTATCTCAGGTCTTGGCTAGTCAAAAAACTTCCCACTCACCCTCCTTAGTCCCTAAGCTCTCATATAAAGCCGCATACTTTTGGTGTTTGGCCTGGGTGATGGTCCTCCTAGCATGTTTCTTTGCCTGTATATACTCTGTCTTTGAACCCTGGTCCCCCATCTCCTTCCACCTATGAAATGCTGCCGTCTTCTGATGGACAGCTGCTTCCACCTCCTCATTCCACCACCAAGTCTGTCTACTCTGGTATGAGCCTCCTACTCTAGCTGTGCCAAACATCGCCTTTCCACATTGTGTAATCTTCCTGGCCACCCTGTCCCACATGGCATCGGCTGACCCTTCCCAATCCCAGTCCACCTGGCTAATAATCTCCTGCTGGAATTCATGTGCATTTGATGGTAACTTCCACCACCTAATGACTGGTTCAACTTTCCATGGGTGGTTCCTAACTGCACCCCTCACCAGTACCTCAATCATGAGTAACTTATGCCCACTTTCCTTCTGGAAATCCTCACTGGGGAGCACCCAGAAATCACAAATCTCGGGCCTATGCTGCATCTTGACCATAAAGAAATCAATCTGAGACCTGCCCTGGGGTGACTGAAAGGTGATGAGGTGCTTTTCCCTCTTCTGAAACCACATATTGGCCAATGCAAGGCCATGTGCTTGTGCTGCATGAAGCACTTTTTGCCCCTCTACTAAGAGTTGGCCATACCCCCATCCACCATGGACAGCCTCATATCCTTGTCCCTCCTTGCCCACATGGCCATTAAAGTTCCCCCCCCCCAATAATCAGACGATGAGATCCATTTCCCCATCTTATTTGGTTTTCTACCGACTGTACCACCTCATCAAACTCTCCCCAAAAATCCCTTTTGGGGGCCTCATCACAGCCTGCTTGGGGAGCATATACACTGATGAGGTGGAGCCCAATACCTTGCCATACTAATGTGACTAACATAATCCTGCTGTTAATTCTATGGACAGCTGTGATCCCCTGCTGCAATTCCCTACTCAATACAATACCCACCCCATTTCGCCCCTCCTCACTACCTGTGTACAGTAATTTGTATCCCTCACTCAGAGCCCATGATTGGTTCCCCTTCCATCGCGTTTCTTGGAGGAAGGCTACACTAACCTTTCTATGCTTCAGGGTATTCACTAATTCCCCTGTTTTTCCTGTAAGGTTCCCCACATTCCATGTCCCTAACTGTAGCCTAGTCCCCTTACCTAGTAGGACAGCTCTGCCTAGGGGCTCCCCATCCAGACGCCTAGAACCCGCAGCAATAGTGACAGGGCTACCTGTGGAGGGTGCCGTCCTACCCCACAGATTTTAAATATTCAGAATCTCTCAGCATAAATGCAGCTAGCCAATTACAATAAGTCCTCTACTGCCCCTTAAAGTCTAGACAATGGCCTATCTTCAGAGGCTTAGCCGACTGCAGATTGGAGGGAGCGGCTTATTGCTTTGGATACTCCAGTTTTCGTCTGATCACTGAAGTTAAGCAACGCAACCCCAATTAGTACTAACATGGATGGCCGCTTAGGAAAATTGAGTGCCGCTAATACCAACAAGTCGTCGCATTAATGTAGTGTATGTGCAGTCTCTGCATTAAAACTATGCGGTGGACGGGGTTCTAATGACCTTGTTGTTGAAGGCCCTAAAATACCAACAAAAAAATGCAGATTGGAGTGGCAGTATACAAATGGGAATAGCAAATACAAAATGCTTCATCAGTTTCAAATTGAATCGTCCAATAGTTGAAATATGCGCCCCATTGAGGCAATGAGGGGGAGCAATTGCTGCATTGCTCCCCCCCTGGATCCGCCCCTGACAGTAATGGTATGTATCACATGCCAGTGTAACACTGTTCTCAGACTAACAGTGCACTAAAGCACATTCCCTTTATTACTCAGAAGAGGTTTAGGGAACAATTGATGTAGAAATGATAACTTCATTTACGGAATTTGCTAAACTATTACCGAAATTTAAATGAAAATGCCGATATTCATATTTAGAGATTTACATTTGAAATAGTTTTAAGATACTTAACACGATTAAAACATAGTAGACTGTGACTTATTTTTGATAGGAAACAACTCGTAGATTTCAATCGCAGTTTCAAAAAAACATGACACCTTTTGAGCACTTGTGTCTGACACTACCAGTTAGTGTATTTCGACATCATATCTTCATCTTTCATTCTGTCTCTCTGTGATGAAAAACAGTCGACTTCATATGTCGATTATGAGCTAGAAGAATACATTTAATCTGAATGAGCTGCAATTTATTTCAGTTTTCTGCAAACATTGTTCGTCATACGAACTTAGCGGTTTGATACCCATGCTTAGTGTTACTTCAGCACACATTTCAAAGGCGTGGGGGAATTATTTCAGTTAGATTCACCATGTTAATTAGGATATTGTATGTTTGTTTAGGTTTACTTGTTTTTGCGAAACAACTGAAATGTTACCAGAATGATGTTTACGCACAACAGTGAGTATATATTTTTTACCGATGAGGTGTGCAAAATGTTTGTGAATGTTAAAAACCATTCACTAGATCAAGGACTGAAGGAGTTTTGGCGGAAAGCGTTCCAAAACCTTTGTCTATGTTCTAGCTGTTATAGGAACATAAAAGAGTGTTTGCTGTTGGTGGGAGTTTCTGAGCAAGTTTGATGAAAAGTCATTCGTAAGGCTTTCGTAGGTTCTACACACTAATTCACATATTTCTATTTTTAATAACTCTGTTTATAACTTATGCTGAATTTTTGTTTTTCTTTAAAATTAATTTCAATGTTTTTCTGAACCTGTCCCTACCCAACTTCATTCACTGGGAAATATATTGTAAATGAAATGGAATTGCTCAAATGCTTTTTTGATGGCCCAGTCTTCTAATAACTCTATCAGTTCAGTTTATTTACGAATATTAAAATGTATATTAATATTGTGAATATTCATTTCGGAATTATCATTCGTAGGATTTTACCATTATTTTATTATCTCGTTCTGAATTGCAGGCCAAAAATTATTACTCAAGATGGTCATTTGATTTTTATGACGGCAGACAACCATAACATCACGTTTCAATCAAAAGGCTCCGGTTCTATCAACATAAATGGAGATGATTTAACTGCAATCGTGTTATCTGTGAGCACTTTTACATACTGTAATTCAATTATTTTCATTGTCTTCATAATATTGGCTAGCATTTTAAAAGGCTTTTAAATTTGTTTTAACATAATCAGTACCAACTTACAATATTTACATTTATATAGGCAAAAAGAAGCATAGCAGAATTAAGTCGTATCAAAGAAGATGATCTTGTAAGGAGTACCATTAGTGAATCAAATTTTAATTTACATTTACTTCAATTCCTTCTTATTAAATTTATTCAGGTTACATTGCAATCTGGAGTCTCACAGATTCAAATTCAACTTAATAATCTGAATCAGTTAATGGATAGAGTCAACGATATAGAAGCATCAATAAACAGACTGCAAGATCGGGTAAGTATTAACTTATTTCCAATGAAGAGTTTTGCCGTTATGTGCTCGAGACTAGTACTGGGTTTATCAGATGTCAAAACATGCAGTAGCACGTACTACACTGAACTCATTTTTTGTACAGAGTCATTTGTTTTGCAACATTTGAGATTTACTATTGTGCCTACTGTTTATAAAATGGCACTATCAGGTGCGTTTTTACCGATTCCTGGGCATCCTTGTCCTTGAAGTGTATCCCAACTCACCATCCTTTTAAACAATCTCCATACCCCATTTATTGTGTCCTTGGGCTTCTCTACATCTCAATTGGAATTCTGATAGGGATTATTGACTTCTGTAGTCAGTGTAGTTCGTCTCTCTCAAGACTGACTACATGGCAGGGTCCTTGGTTACAAAGGCGACGATTCATGCAGCACAAAGATTGTTTCCTTTTGCAGAGATTGTGCTTCTTCTAGTAGGTACATCATAAAGGTGGAGCTGGCTCTATGATTTTAAAATTTCATATAACTTACTGTATATTTAACTTAAGTTTATATCAGAGACTTAACATACAGTGATAGTTTTTCTTTTTTTTTCAGGCTACAAGAAGAAACAATACTGCGATACAAAGAAATATTTTAAGAAATCAACAGAAATTGAGAACAGACGTAGGCCAAATTCACTTATTAATTCAAATTTCTGTTAGCCAAATATACTCTTTAATGGCTTTTCTATATGAAAAAATACCTATTTGTAATGAATAAATTTATGGAATAAAGTAGATTGAAAAGTAATACGTTTTCTATTTGATACAGTTACGGCAGCTTACAACAAAGGTTAAAAATATAGAAAAAGTAATGTATTTTTAAATATTGTATCATCTTCACTATATATATTTTTAATCCGTAACTATTTCTATTAGTTTTTACAAGCAGATGACTGTGCAAGTAACCCATGCAAAAATGGAGGAACATGTACTGATGCGTACAAGGGGTATTCGTGTAACTGCCCACCAAACTGGGAAGTAAGTAATCCCATGAGAATTATTAGGAGCAGGCCCCGATAAGCTGTCCTTCAGATTCAACTTTTTCGCTGCCCTGGTTAAAAATTATTTCTGCTGCCATTTATATATAAATGATTTTTTGACGCCGAATTTTTAAAAGTAGCGCCCCCCCCTCCGGGATCTGGACCTTATTAGAAGACAGGTCGAGTGAATTTAAGGACCACTGAAAAAGCTTGTGACCTCAGGTTACCATCTTTTTACTTAGAAACCAATCCGCGTCACGCCCTTTTGTTTAGTGGCCACTTGAAAACTTACGATTTTTTTGGGATAAAATTTTCGAGTAAAAGTTTTCATTTTTCAAACTACTAAATTAGCATTCATTGTTCTAGTCCATTTATCTTTTATCATTTGAACTCCCTTATCTAGTCTGAAATTTTATTAGCATGTTACAGGTCAATATAAATTAAATTTCTGTTTTTCATGCTTATAGGGCGCTACTTGTGAAATGGATATCAACGAATGTGTTCAATTTATAGGAACAACTCTTGGTTGTCAAAATGGTGCTACTTGCTTTAATACAATTGGCAGTTACAGGTAAGAAAAGCCGTGCATCAAAACATTACATTCAAATTACGTATTTCATGATGTTTCTTTTTGAAGTTGTCAGTGCCCTCCAGATTGGCACGGTATCCATTGCACAGAAAGACATGATGACTGCAGCACGGCATCTCATTTAAATCTTTGCGAGCATGGCACATGCATTAATCAGCAAAGAGTTCAGCAAGGACAAGTGAGATCTTTTTGACTATCTATTGAAGTAATACATTAAGGAATTAGGCATATTAAAAATATATATATAAAATCAAATCACTCACAGAGTCGATATACGTGTATCTGTGATGAAGGATGGACAACCGACGGACACAATCCAGCCTGTAATGTAGACATCAATGAATGTGATGGAGGAAACTCTCGGTGTTCACAGCATCCTTATGTACAGTGTATTAACTTACCGGGCAGTTTCAGATGTGGTCATTGTCCATCAGGTGGGCCTTATATAGAAAACAAATATATTGACTTTATGGTCAGTATTGATATTTGAGACTTTAGGTTACACCGGTAATGGCTATTCATGCTCGGATATTAATGAATGCTTAACAAACAATGGCGGTTGCTCACTTGTTCCATACGTTCAGTGCATCAATACTCAAGGCTCTCGCCAATGTGGTCCCTGTCCACCAGGTGAAGTTTAAAAACGTACTTATAAATGAAACAGGAATTGTACTAATGTATTTATTTAAACATATAGGTTTTCAGGGTAATGGAGAAACGTGTACCTATGTTGGCATTTGTCAAGTAAATAATGGAGGATGTCATAGATTAGCAACGTGTGTCGAAAATCCAGGCAATATAAAATTACTGAAGTTCAAAGCCAGTCTGTTCAAAGCAAAGATTTCAAATCATAATTATTAAAATATTTATTTTATCTTATAGCGCTATCAAACTCTCAGCGAGATTGCTACTGCCCTCAGGGATACTCAGGACCAGGTTATGGTCCACAGGGATGTGTTTACCAAGGTTCAGGTAGTGGAACACAGCAAGGACCTTCTGCTGGATCAAGTAATGCTTGTGATTCAAATCCTTGCGTGCGAGGTACTTGTGTGGTAAGCTGTACTTAGATGAATGGCGGCACGAGCGAATTGCGAACGGTGATTTCCATTTTCTTTGGTTCAGAACATTGGCGTTCAAGGTTTTCGTTGCAACTGTCCCTTGGGATATACGGGAATACTTTGTGATATGGACGTCAATGAATGTTCTAGTAGTCCATGTTTAAATGGAGCAACTTGTGTCGATCAACCAAATGGGTACCGATGCTTGTGCACATCCCGTTTCTTTGGAACAAATTGTGAACGAGAAGAAGACGGTATATAAATTAATATATAAAAAAATACGTAAATATAACCTAACTGACTTTGTTTTATTATTTTGAAAAGCCTGTGGTGGACGTTTAACGCAGCAACAAAATGGAACCCTTCATTATCCTTCAAATCCAAGTCTGCAATATCAACATGGAAAAAGTTGTGCTTGGATTATTACGACGACTAGTAGTAAGGTTAGCAATGAGTATGGTTAATAACAACCCGTGACTTAAAACTAATCCCCAGATCTAGTATACTATTCTTTGGAGTTCGTTGATTGTAATTTTTAATGAATTTTATAACTTTTCAGGTGTTAAACATTACCTTCACGGAATTTCACTTGGAAAATTCTACTGAATGCTCGTATGATTATCTTCGAATAAACGACGGCCCAACGGCAAATTCCCATCCCATTGGTACTTTCTGTGGTCATAGGCTGCCCAAAGGAGGCAATATTATAACTACCCATAATTCTGTTTACATGTGGTTCCATTCCGATCGTACAATTAGTGGTGATGGGTTTGGATTTAGTTGGAATTCCATCGATCCAAGTACAAATACATTCATTTTTAAGTCAAAAAGTCTATGTTTATTATAATGAATGTTGCGTGATTAGCAATTCATATATCATTGTAGTTTGCGGTGGTATATTGCCTACTGCTGAATATGGACAAGTCAGTAGTCCTGGCTATCCTGGACCATATCCAAGAAACAGGGATTGTGTCTGGGTTATTAGTGTGCCTGTTGGGAAAAGAATGCAACTCACTCATGCTACTCTGAAACTAGAGCATAACGAAAATTGCAGTTATGATTTCCTAGAGGTCGGTGTTTTCAGGCATTGTAATATGTGTTTTCTTATTGAATTTAGTGGACTATTATTTTTAGTTCATTTCGTAGCGTGAACTAAGTTTGCGTTTATTCCTTAGATTAGAGACGGTGCTAGTGAAAGAGATTCCGTTTTGGCCACATACTGTAGTACTATGAATCCTCCCCCTTTAGTGACATCTGGTTCTTTCGCTCGTCTGTATTTCCACACGGATGGTTTTTTAAGTGACACGGGATTTCAAATAACATACAACAGCATGCCAGGTAAAAGAGTATCTTGACTTTTTTCATTTGTTCTTCAGTATTCACATAAAGCAACAACTAACCTTTTCCCGCCTATGGCAGGGTCAGGTAATTCGTCAGTATTCACATATGAAATTTAAATGTAAATTATGAATATTTAATGTCAATTTCAATTCAACAGTTACCAATAAACGGGACCGGTGCTATGGTCTTCAGCGCCCGCCTTCCAAATCTCAAATAAACGCCCCATCCCGTTATTTTGAATAATGATTATATGCCTATCATTTTTTAAACATCCAAAAGGCGCCCCTTCGGTATTGGCACCCGCCTGCAGTACAAGCTCTAAAGGCCCTCTTTCACCGGTCCTGTCAATAATAAGTTATCAGTAGTTAGATTTAGTGGAACGTACACAATTTGTCCTCACATAGGACTAACTACTATTACCTTAAAACCGTTTCACTGGAATATTTTCTACCAGAAAAAAGACGGGTGTCACTTATACATGAGACTTAACTCTGGAATTCAGAGAGAACATATGTATACAGTAGATACTCAAGTGTCTTTTTTTATTTCGTAAATTTTATAGGTATTCATGGATGTGGAGGGATATTAACCAGTGATCAAGGTGCTTTCAGCACACCTGATTTTCCAAATCAATATCAACATAATTTGAATTGCGAGTGGTTAATTAGAATGCCAGCTAATGAACGAGTCCGCTTAAAATTTGAAAGCATGGATTTAGAGTACCATTCGGGTTGCAGATGGGATTACGTTGAAGTAAGTTATAGGGTCATTTTTTGTGAAACTTTTATAATACAGACAGTAAAACCCCGCTATAACGATCTCGGATGTTACGAATGGTTTCCAAGGTCCTGGCAAAAGGATAGGAGTTTGTATTGTAAAAAGATTGGATATAATGAATTGGATAGAACGAATTTCCTGGTAATAACGATGAAAAGTTATAGAAGTTTGGGTAATTTGCTTGGATATAACGAATGATGGACCTTATAAATAATTTTTATTAGATTAGTGGTGCGTGTTATACTTTAGGTATAACTTAAAAATACTCTAAAATGAGGATTAATTGTTGAATTTGGCCTAAATCAAGTAAGATTGCAACGGAAATTTCTTATGTGAAATTAACTTTTATAATTAAATAAATTTCAATTTTTGCCCAGTGTGGCCTACTAGAGGAATGCTTTACCGATGCTTACATACTCCTGCTTTAGAAGATATAAGACGTTATAAACATAGATAATTGTTACACCTGGTTGATTGCTTTATAATTTTTATAGGTTTTTGATGGATCAGATGACTCCGCTCTATCATTTGGTCGAATCTGTGGGCGACAGTTGCCATCAGTATATGCATCTACTGGAAATGCATTATTTGTTAAATTCAGTTCGGACCACTCATTTAGTCACGGAGGCTTCAGGGCTACTTATGCATCAGGTAAATAAGTAAAAGTTAGTATTTCAAGGCTTCAATCAATTAATTTGCTCATTATTTTTAATTATCTATAATATCGATTGTTACAGTTTGTGGTGGCGTTTTCACTGATTTACAAGGATTACTGCACTCACCATATTACCCCAATCCTTATCCACGATCCAAAGAGTGCGTTTACTTAATTCATCTACCGCCAGGAAATGCAGTGCAGCTATCGTTCGTGGCCTTTGACATCGAAGGACCTAGTGCATGGTGTTACTTTGACTATTTAGAGGTATGATGGACCCTGCATTATTTATATGTTGTGACAGCAAAATGTTACCGCATGGTGTAAGTTTCGGGATAGGAAATAAAACCTAGTGCTGGATTTACCACTAGGCTAAGTAGGCTGAAGCCTAGGGTCTCAACATTTAGCGGGCTTCAAAACTTAAGAAAAAGGCCTCAAACTTGAAATAGCTTAGGGCCTCTCAATATCTAAATCCGGCACTGATAAAACCCAATGCATCCCTGAATGTGTGGCCTGATCAAAGCAGTTGTGGCATGCTCTAGGCATAACTTACTAATAAAACCACAAGCTTATATTTTCTTCCTCCTACCATTCAATCCCGAAAGTATCTCCCATCTCTCTTCTCTCTTTCTGCTTTCTCCGTCTATATCTTTCGGTTTTTGATTGATTCTAGTGGAGGATCAAGCATTTGGAGAGCCCCAAGCTCAACCTAGTTTTGAGGCTCCTTTTTTTTAAACACTAAGTAACACTATCGGCAGAGGCGGCTCGTGGGGCAGGCAAACCTAGGCGGCAGATTTCATAGGGGCGGCTGATTTCCGAGGTACTTCCTTTCCATGCAGTCTATCAGTCATTTAAAATGTTCATAGTCCTGGGGTTCCCAAATTTCTCTGATTGGTTGGGCCTTCTCTAAATGTTGGTATTGGGAAAAATGCCAAGCACGTGAGGGACGCTTGGATAATTTAGAACTGTATTAGATTCAATGGGGGCGGCGGCGATGGACCCACTTACCTAGGGCGCCTGAAACTCACGAGCCGGCCCTGACTATCGGATCAATTTATTGCTTAATAATTTCTGAGGCTGCAATGATCTGCCACTGCTTGACTCTCCTGAGCTCATGGCTACCTGAAATCTGCTTTAAGTGGAAATATGCTTGTTGGTAAAGGATATAATGACATAATGTCTTGTTCTCTGTAAGTCCGGTAGCAGATCTAGGTACAGTATTTTGAAAACCTGCATTTGAGTGTGTTAAAGCATAAATCGATAGCGTATTACTATAAAATAGATGTTCACAAATTTACCACAATAGGAATTTTCTTTTTAAGATTCGTGATGGAGAATCAGCAACTTCTAGGTCGTTGGGTAGGTTCTGTGGCACTCAAATACCAGAGCCTATTACGTCAACTTTCAATATTCTACGGCTTAAATTCGTGACGGATGCATCACTGAATAATAGAGGATTTTTAGCTAACTACACGTCAATAAGTACAGGTAATGTCTTCTGTAGCATTTTAATTACTTTAATCTGTTTAGAATTTTAATACGGATTATCTTGCTATCGATCTCTACCAATCTTTATCTACGCTGATTAGATCGGTTACGATTCTTGCAAGGAACGAGAAAAACCTTACTTCAGATAGAATTGTCATCCTTAATTTTTTATATGTTACTATCATATTTCAGAACAAGCTTTCACAATTTTATGTAGCTAGTGCAAAATTACGCAAAATTTATTAATCACTGTGCAATACATAGTATGTCCCTGTGAATGTGGAGCAATTAGAGCAATTCTCAGTGAATGGAATGAAGGAGGGCTGTTATGCATTGCTGCGTTAGAAAGCATGTGATGCTTGCCATGTAACACCTATCCGTTGATTGTATTAAATAATTTTTTTCTCTCTCCTCAGGTTGTGGAGGAATAATTCTTAACGCTACAACCGGTACTATCTCATCCCCCAATCATCCCGAAGAATATATGCACAACTCATATTGTCGGTGGATTATTCGACCACAAGCTGGTTATGTTATCCGTTTGTCCTTTATTACATTTATCTTGGAGAACGATCGGAATTGCAACTACGATTACCTAGCTGTGTACGATAACACAACAACGGAAGATGACAATAAGTTAATTGGAAAGTAAGCAATGATATGTTAGCAACATGTTTAGCCTCAATTGTGAGACCAACCAAAGCTGCAGCCCCTATGCCTCATTTACCGGTTGCATAGTAGAGGTTTGCACACGGGCTGCAGCGTTGGACGGCAGCCGGGTGGGGAAAAACGCCGTGTAAAATATATCACCCTTGTGTCATTCAGAGGGACAAGATGGGCACCCGACCCTGCCATAGGCTGGAAAAGGGTTAAGAGTTGCTTGTTATCATAATGCCGTAATGTCCGTCGGAATTCAGCAACCATACAGTCTAATAAAATGCTATTCAGTATTAGAATGGAATAAAGGTTTTAGCGGTGTATCCCGTTTCTAGGCCGCTGATTTGTTGCGGGCAGCGAGAATTGTTCCAAAATCTCAATTGATTAAATAGCAATTTTATTTATTTATGAAAATTCAGATATTGCGGCCATCAGCTACCTCCATCTTTGATTTCATCGGATAATTTAATGTTCATTGTGTTCCATACTGATGACAGCGTATCTAGAGATGGATTTTCACTTCACTACATGGCAATAAGTGCTGCGTCTTGTAAGTATTATTAAAAATGGTATTTAACAATGAATTATTATACAGCAAGCATCAAAAGTGGCGGTGGGAGTTGTTAATTCAGATTAATTAATCTAATTGAAGGGATTAATTTATTCGTTTTCGTTCTATGCATTTTCTTTCATTTAAACTCATAGTTTCTGAAAGAAGTGACCGATTTTGGGATCCCACCGTATAAACCTTCCTTAGGGCTACTTTCCCACATACGTGGAGTTTTTGTGCCATTTAATGTAAATTTTTATATTGATTATAGCATGTGGTGGAGAGTTTTACACCCGAATGGGCCGCATTAGGTCTCCTGGATTTCCAAATTCATACTCTCATGGGCGTACTTGTATATGGAAAATAAGTGCTCCAGTTGGTCAGCAAATTCATTTGAATGTGACCTACTTTAACCTAGAACAAGGTGCTGATTGTCGATATGATTCTTTGGAGATCAGGTAAAGTACATTTTGAAGTTGTTGTCGTGAAGTATTTTCAATTGAAGTAGAACACATTATTTTTCAGAAATGGTGGCTATGAGACTTCACCCCAAATTGGAAAATATTGCGGAACTCAAATACCTAAAGAAATTCTTTCACACAGTAATCAATTGTGGTTGAAATTCGTATCTGATGCTTCTGTCGTTGCGCCTGGATTTGACATTGTGTGGGATGGAACGAAAACAGGTTGGATAACAATAGTGTTTGACTATGGGTTGAGAGATAACTAATGATTTTCAAGTGATTAGACATGATAACCAGTATTTAATTTAAAAAGGCAATTACGATCATAATTAGATACCAACACAGATACACTTACAACACCAATTCCATTTTTTTTAAGGTTGTGGTGGCGAGTTATCAGCAGCAAGTGGCACCATCATATCTCCTGGGTATCCTGTAACATGCACTATTGCATCTTCATGCATGTGGCGAATTAAAAGCAGCCGTGGGAATTCCATCAAGTTACGTTTTCTGGATCTAGACATTCCATCTTCACCAAATTGTAATTTTGGAGGAATTCAGGTACCCCTTGGTTTTAGTTATTATGGTAGTAATAGTAGAGTGTATAGTCTATCTCGGTTATTTAGTGGGTTGCGTGCTTGATTCGTGAGTCCATGGATGACTTCTTTCGGCCGAGAGTAGTCCCAAGTATGTCTTTATGTTCTCTTATGATGTCACCTGCCCATAAAAGAATCCTTTCTACATTATTGACAAAGCAAAAGTAGATCGCCAAATTTTCCAGAAGTCGCTCCCGTCCAACAAGTCGCTCGTGTTCCAGGTGCAGTGGCGTAGCCAAGGGGGGGGGGTTGGGGGGGTGACCCCCCCCCCCCCCCCCCCCCTTGGGCCTCGAATATAACGAAGAGGTATACACCCTATCGAGTCATATCCCCCCCCTCAGAAAATCCGGGTTCAGGCTGTCGACAGTCATATCCCCCCCGTTCAGAAAATCCTGGCTACGCCACTGTCCAGGTGTCAAACGACGTATGGATTCTCGATTCTGCCATACGCGGGAAATGGATTAACTTCCTTTTGTTTCCCCTTTCATGTACATAAGATTGTTTTCATAAGATTGTTTTGGGTGTTTTAGCGTAGATATTATAGTTAGGCCTACTTCATTGGCTTACCACTATAGTATTATCCTTTGTTAATCAATGGTAATGTCATATTCTAAACATCATCATCACCACACCCTTATCCCTTATCCCGCCTGTGGCAGGATAAGGGTGTGGCTCCTCCTCCCCTCTTCTCATTACGTGTCCACACCACCTCAATCTACTCTCCCTCATTTTTTCCGCGATGTCCCCCTCCTCCAGGCTACTTCTAAGATACTCATTCCTAATTCTATTTACGTGGTTCTTCCTCACTCCTCACTGCCCGGCACTCTCATCCATATAACATAGCTGACCTAACCACCGCCCTGTAAATCTTCCCTTTCAACTTGATTGGGACCCTCCTATCACACAGGATTCCGCTTGCCTGTCTCCACTTCAACCATCCCCCCATTGATTCTTTGGGTCCCCATTCTTTTGAGACGTTGATCCTAAGTACTTTACCTGCACCTTTTTCACCAGTTCGCCCCTAGAAAGTTCCCCGTTATTTTCCTGTCCTTCCCTATTGAAAGCTAAATACTCGGTCTTCTTCATGTTTATCTTTAGCCCTCCCTTTTCTATCGCTCCTCTAATATCGTTTAGGCCCCTTTCTACTTGTTTTCTGCAGTCACTAAATTTTCCGATATTGTCGGCAAATGCCATGCACTCAAGGACCCATTCTCCTACTCCTGTCAGCAGCTCGTCCATAACCAGAATGAAAAGGTATGGACTTTAGTGCTGAACCTTGGTGCACCCCAATCTTCACTGGGAAGCCCCCAGTTTTCCCTCAAGGTGTCCTTACCCCGGCTATGGACCAATCATACATATCCTGAACTAAAATCGAAGGCCAACTATTAAAACATACTCTAAACTCCGTAATGGCCAATTGACTATCCTCATTTAATAAGAGATTATGGTCAAAGTTGAATTGAAACTAATTTATTGGTAATAACACTAGGCTATAATGATGCAAATGTATTTTTTAAAACTAGGTTTTCAGAGGCGCCAGCTCGAGGACTCAACTCATTAAAACGTTCTGCGGTACTGAAACTCCTAGTGACATCATACTGTCATCAGAAGGCTTATTCATAGTAGCTCGTTGTGGTGCATTTGTTAGCAGAGGTTTTCAAATTGCATATAGCACAGGTAATGTAATGGTTGTCTGTTAGTTGTACAAAGGGACTAGCCGACTTACAGAGGGCGATAAATGGTGGTGTCTGAAGGTTATTCAAGTAAAGCAAAATATATAACTTTAAATTGGGAAGGGGCTGAATAGGAGGTTGAAGTAATGAAGGGGTGAAATAAGGTATGAATTTAAATACCCAGAGAAATATACTGGGATGTAATCCGTAGTTTTAGTCCCGGTTAGGTTGAGTGGAGAACAGGAGAGTGATTGATATGAAAGGAGAGCCTCAATGAAGCTCAGGTTAAAGTTCTATAGCAGTGGTTCTCAAACTGCTGTTTACTAAACATTTTTTTTAACAAACAATTATTTATTCAGAAAACGGTAAATGTTAGTTATCAAATGTACATTCAAAGGGACGGAGGGACATGGCAATAATCGCAAATAGCCCAAAATTTCATCTAAGTGACCCTTTCACGATCCCCTAGAGCTGTGTTTCTCAAACTTTTCTGATCGCAGCCCACTTGCATGAAGTGACCTGACCAGATACATGTATAACAGTAAGATTTGTGGCCCACTAGACAGCACCTTGAGAAGTGATGCCCTAGAGGACCATGAATCCCAGTTTGAGAACCACTGTTCTTAGATTCGTGGTGTGTCCTGTATGCTATGCGAATTAGCCAGGAAACTAGAAAACAGGTAGAAAAAAATGCGTTTGTTGCTTGTGTCGTTGGTGTTCTGGGGCCCTCCAACTACAACGGTCATTAGAACCCCGTCCGCTGTGTAGTTTGATGCAGAGTCTGCACAGACACTACGCTGATGTGACGATTTTTTGGTAATAGTGGTATCCATTTTCCCCAATCAGCCACCCATGGTAGTATTAGCTGGGGTTGCGTTGCTTAACTTTAGTGATCAGACGACAACTGGTGTGTCCCACGCAATTCAGTCGCTCCCTGCGTTTGTTGCAATATGCACTGTATGTGGTGTGCTAAGGATAAGAGAAGTTTAGGAGTGGGAGACGTTGTAGAAAATATTAAAGTGCTATGGGCGTGTAATGAGGGGAGAAGGAGGGGATGGAGGCTATAGGCACATTCATGAAAGATATAGGCAGTAGACAGGGTATTACAACATGACATAGGAAACGATTGAAAGGGTTTCAGACTTGGTACCCTACGCCTGAAAAGTAGTTATTTACGCTTGTGTCGATGTCGTCTTAACAGCATTATGGGCCCCTGGGCAAAGCGGTGTGCTGGTGCCCCTACGACAACCACTCACAGGAATAATATGTAAATTGTCATTTGACATACATATATTAGCATGGGGCCCCCGGGCAAATGTCAAGCGGACCCATACATTAAGACGGCACTGCCTTGTGTATTATGTATTCGTTATTTAATAATTTTTTTTTCAAATATTGTTGTACTCAAATAGAATGTAATAATCAGCTACGTGGACGCCGAGGAGTATTAGAAAGTCCGAATTTCCCAGGTCCTTATCCTAATGATCGCAATTGCACATGGAGAATAACGGCTCCACGAGGTAGTAAGGTTAACATTTCATTTGCTGTTTTAAATTTGGAACACTCGGCGTCTTGTCAGCACGACTTCATTGAGGTAAGCTGTCTGTATGGGGCCCTTTCTTCTTTCCGAAATAACCATTCTTTTTAACGTTTTTTTTTTAATTTTTATTTTATTCGTGTAAAATTGAGATATTATTAATATTTATTAAACAACATTTGAAGTGTTATATTACAAAAATCTAATTTCCAAAACCAACCAAATTTGATATACAGTATATGTTTAGCTTAAAAAGCAGTTACTTAATTAATTCTTTCTAGCTTTGACAAAAAATGGTCACAAGCTTTATTTACATCCATAACAGCCTTGTACATAAATAAGGACTGGGGTGAGAACTAGATCAGACGTGAAATTCTGTTCTTTGCACTCTAAAAACTAAATGGGGTTTAAAATGTACCGGAAACTAAACTGCTGTAGTACTTAAACTAAACCATTTGAAAATTACAAAAATACCCAATACCGTACTTCATGAATGCTGTTAATATGATTTCTACATTTACTAATGTTTAAGGTACGACAAGTAGACATGAACCGCACGACACTGGGTCATTATTGTGGATCAATGGAAACACCTCCTCATCTGTTTTCTACTACAAATGAAGTTGAAGTTCAGTTTATGTCCGATTACACTGTTGCTAATAATGGTTTCTTACTAGAATGGGTTGCTGATGGTAAGTGCTGTTTTCGATCATTCAGTTTTTAGAAAGATCGAGAATTAAATTCTTATTCAAGTGATTGTATAAATGTGCCTTCGTAACCCATTTCTGCCGCCTTGGTTGAATCTTAATCAGTGAGAAGCCGGGCCCCTCTCGATAGGGTCGGGGACATCCCATCTCGAAATTCATTTGTATTACCCTAAATAACTTTAAGTACACCTATCAATTGACAAGTAATAATATATACGCACCACTTATGACTGCCGAGATAGTGGATATGAGGGTTGAACACCCAGCCCATTGCTGATTAGATGGTATTTCTGACTGGTGAAGGGCTCGCGCTGATCTACGTCGACCTACACTGCACTTTCAGGAGGCGGAGTAAGAGATATATCGAATGAACCTATTATCACCTAGGGCCTAGGCTCTAGAACAGATGTGGGCAAGCTATGGCCCGTGGGCCAAATGCAACCTTGCGAGATTATTTAGAAATGTCCAAGAGTGGCCAGAAATGGGATAATTTGAAATTATTATTTGGGAAACATCTCACTTTATATTAAAATGTTTCATTAAATATCATAATTCCACGGAATAAATTAAATTAATTCTGATCGGTACCTATATGTTATACCTTAATTGAAAACATTTTGTATGTACTTTTTGTAGGCTGTGGAGGAGAGTTGAGGAAACCTTCTGGAAATTTCACTAGTCCTGGCTATCCCTTTAACTATCCTGTTAAAACTACTTGTGAATGGGAAATCGAAGTTGCACCTGGAAATTCTATTGAACTCACAATTCAAGAATACGACATGGAAGGACACGATAACTGCAACTTTGATGTGCTAAGAGTAATTAAGATTTTTTTAGAAATTATACTAACAGTTTCATTTACATTTTGGAGAAGCCGGAAGATGACAATAGTTAGCTACCATGTATGAATGACAAAGGTTAGGCCTAACAGTGGACAGACAAACAAAAAATGTTAGTGAACATTGCATTCAATCTCATTGAGATGCCTATACTCAAATTAGACTACAGAACAATTCCAACTTTTAACACTTGTAAGTCCTTGATTGAAGCCGATGATGTGAAAATTCATTTGCTTCTGAAAGCATATGAAGGAGTGGAGGTTTTAATAAGGCGAAGTTTAAAAGATATTAAATTACAGTGCCGTAACGGGGGTATGAAGCGCCTGTGGCAAGTGTCTAACTTTCGCTTGCCCGTAACCCAATAATGATTAAAAAACTTAAACATTTTGTGCCCCAAACCCAGTTGCGCCCGTGGCGGCCGCCTTCTTCGCCACGCCCTCGTCACGGCCCTGTTAAAATATACGAATGTAATTAATATAAATAATATATTGTGAGATTGCACGTTTCTATTATAGGTATATAGTGGAAGTAATGCAAATTCAATACCACTTACTTCTTTATGTTATTACCAAACGAGTCCCGTAACTATCTTGTCACCTGATAACCGCATGTATGTGCAATTCATCAGCGATGTCTCAGTGTCAGCAAAAGGATTTCGAGCTTCTTATGTTTCAAAACCGGGAGGTAATTATGCCAGTTCTTTTCTCAAGTAACATTTGTATGTTTATATCATGCTGTATTGAATTAGCCACCCGCCTCGATGGCGTGGGAGGTAGTGTGCTTGCTTGAATACGGCGTCAGTAGTTCCATGTTCGATACTGGTTCGAGGTTGGCTGGCTTCTTTCAGGTAAGAGAGCGGCCCCGAATGCGCCTTCCGCCAAATGGGAAGTAAAGCCATGGTACCGTATGGTGTTCGATGGCATGTGGACGTAAAAGAACCCGCTCTACTATACAACGGATATATATGGCAATGTTCCTAGGTGCAGGAGCTCTCCCCTTGGCGACGGTGGAGTACCCCAAAGAATCGAAATAGGCCGACGATAAATAAGTATAGGGGTTACCGGTTGTAGCTTTGGTTGGCAGCCATGTGTCCATCCACAAGGGCAAAGATGGTACCCGACCCTGACATAGAGGGGAAAGGGTTAGTAGTTGCTCTTGCTTTGCTGAATTGAATTAGCCCTTCAATACTTCGGTAGCTTAGTTGATAGAGAGCGGCTGTCTTTTGAATTCAGTGTAGGCCAACACAAGTTTTCCTATAGCTGAGAATGTCTTTCGTTAGGTAGGAAAGTCATAGTCTCAGCTGTAGTCATAGTGTCAGATAATCGTCCACAGACTGAACACTTGAATCGCGTATGACTAAACTTTCCATATTAAGGTTTCATTGTGAGACTTAGGTCCTGATCCAGCATATTTGTTCCCACCGGGCAAATAAATGCGAAGTTTGTCCTCCCCAGATCCAGACCTGGTGCCAGAAGTGATCGTCGGTTATTGTTTGATTTTAAATGGTCTGCAGTAATTTGTCACCGTCGTCGCAGGGCAAATGCCCCTCCCATATGTGGGCCTGGTGAGACTGTTTTGCTATCTGATTCTCATTCAAACATTTACGCCCCCCCCCCGTGATTTCTAGGCAGAATATTTAGCACCAGAGTGTACTACACCTCTACTCGCGATAGCGTGCCCGAGTGTGAGTGGGTTCTTTCAGGCTTAGAAGGAATACTCAAGTGCACCTTCTTTTGGATGGAAAGTAATGTAACACTGACGTCCAACCTTTCGCTTAGTAATTCTTGGCGTCTCCATCTTTTTTTTTCTGTCGCCCCTTCGATTCCTGATTTTGGTTGCGGTTTTGCGTGTACCCGACCTTGCCATATATGAGTAAAGGGTTAGGTATGAGTTTAGGACTGAAGAAATATATTATTAGATTGATTATACAATATTTTATATCTATTACTTTTAAAAAAATACAGGATGTGGCGGGCAGTTCACGACACCATTGGGCACAATCTACTCTCGCAATTTTCCCAATCACTATAATGCAAAAGATGACTGCACATGGTTGATCAGAGTTAATCCTGGACACACCGTGTTTATGGAATTTACAAATTTCAACGTTCCTCCACCGTATGGATGCACAGATGCTTACGTAGCGGTAAGATTATAAGTTAATATTACAGTAAGAAACGGAAATGTTAAAAGGGTAAGTTATGGGATAAAAATCTTAAATTGTTTTACTAGTGATTATGACATAATCCACATATTCCGTAGCTCGCATTATTTATGCATTAAAAAGCGACATAAGCGTGGCATAACGATATTCCGACCCCTACTGTACAATAATTAAAAATCGACAGCGACTGTGAGCCTCCCAAGAAGTTTTAACAAAATTGTTTTATAGATATATGATGGCCCCACTGAAAATGATACCTTGATAATGAAGCACTGTGGCCCTCAGTTACCCCCTTCAGCTAATTATACTTCTACGGGCAATCAAGTGTTGATTAGGATGAAAGCGAATGTTACACAAACTGCAGAAGGATTCAAAATGAACTATTATACAGGTAAGTGACGATGGAATAATTATGCGTGTAGGTATGATTTGAACCCTACTGCCAGTTTCTTTGGGCGCTTTTAACGGCATTTTCATATTTTGCTAATGCCTCACTTTCTGTTATAATATAGGATGTGGAGCTACGTTGTATGCTGATGAACCTGGTGAAATATCATTCTCCAGAGGTGTTGTAAAGCTACGACAATTATCTCAGTTGCAAAATCTTCGGGAATCTTGCACATGGATTATTCGAGCTAGAAATTTAGGTACTCTATCTTAATTAATATCTAATTTTGTTGTCATTTATTTTGTAAAATGTAGTCAGGGGCGGATCTAGGGTTTTCGAGGCTTAGGGCTTTTTGAAGTCCATTGATTAAAATAGAACAAATAATCATTATTATATTATTAATATTAACTATTTTTTTGCTATACGGTAAGTGCTCTTTGTTAATCAAAAAGTATTAAGAATTTATGGTAATAACTCAATTTTTGTGGGCCCTTGACACTTGGGGGCTGAGGGCCTAAGCCCTATTAGTTCCTATGTAGATCCACCCCTGAATGTAGTGATACCAAGACAAACTTTGCGCTTATGCTTTCCACATTCGAGCTATCTTGTGTAGAAAGTCACTTTTACTTACACCACATGATGGAAAGGAGCGTTTCTGCAACGATAGTCTCTTTACGGTGATAGTAAGGCATCATGTAAAACTGTAGTAGCCTATTTGGTAGAGTGTGGTGGAGAGAAGGGTGATGGAAGACCCAAAGTCTGATCAACCGGTCGAGACTCAATGGGGACCACTTCACTAAATAGAGCTATAAATTCAGATGAGTAAAGACTGATGCGTGAATAATATAGGGGTGACTTTACTGACTTATATTATACTCTCCTCTGGAAATATCTGTTAATTTATAACTATCTCTTGTTGAGTGATTTTGTAATTCGAGTTCCATGTTTTAGCGTATTAATGTTGCTATGACCCAGAAATTTTGAGCCGTCTTTCCATTTCTAGAGGACACAATCACTTTTACTACAACTCAATATTTCATCTCTCCATGGGCTACGGGAATATCTTGTATTCGAGTTTACGATGGAGAAACAAATAGTAGCCAAATCTTACAAACTGTGTGCAATAACACAATACCGCCGTCTGTTACGTCATCCGGGGCATCTCTTCGCGTTGTTGGAACGAGTTTCTTTGGTTCCAGTAGATTCAGAGCAGTGTATCACGAATCGTCGATGGGTATGCAATCAAACATTTGAAATGCTTCTTAATTATCGATTTTATGACTCATTGTCAAATGTTGCAGCTTGTGGAGGTGAAATAAAAAGTTTGCATGGTTGGTTTGCCAGTCCTAACTATCCTCACGGTTATCCCGTTCAAACTGAGTGCATTTGGATAATTAAATCATCTCCTGGAAACAAAGTTATGCTTGATTTTAGGTATATTATAACAAGAATAACGTGCCATTCCTTAGATTCATTAACTGATGATTTTTAGACAATTTCTATTATTTTTGAAAATTTTAGTGACTTTGAGTTGGAAGACAGTGACTATTGCAATCAAGATTATGTAGAGATACGAGAGACTAATTCATCTGGTCGATTACTTGAGAGATATTGTGGCACATCTATGCCAACTTCTAATTCAACAGCATCTAATCAACTATGGATCAAATTTAGATCAGATGATGAAGGAGTTGCCAAAGGATTCCTAGCGTCTTATTCCTTAAGTATAATTGTTTTAGCAAAATCATAAACTGAGCTTATATCTTAAAATACATATTCTAGCAAATAGCTTTATTTATTTTACATGTTTTCTCATTAGTGCGCAATTCTGATATAAGAGGCACCAATGGACAAATAGCCAACCCTTCCTATCCTCATCGAGATAGTGGTCATACACAAGCTCTTACTTGGACAATTACAGTGCCTGCTTACCAATACATAAAAGTTCAATTAATTGAATTTTCGATGTCAGGATATCGATTGCATCTGCAATGTTTAAAGGTACATTGTTTTGAGATGAGTTTGAGGTGAAGCGACTTTAGATTTTGATGATCACTCCCTTGGTTTGAAAATATTGCATATGGAGTATGATGGATCATCATTCACAGTTTAACTAAAAGTTCAAGTGTTGCATTTGGAACACTTCGGATGTTTAGTCCTTGTTTTGATTTCTTGTAATAACGTAAGTTCCGATTTGTTAAGACCATTCTTGCGTGATTTAATATCATTGACTTTCTTAAAAGATTTATGGTGGCGTTGACACTACTGCAGCCTTGTTGAAGGAATACTGCGACAGATCCACAAGAGAACCAGTGTTTTCTACCAGCAATACAATGCATATTACTTTAACCCCGATGCGTTCAGCAACATTCCTATTTTTGCTGGAATGGCAAGCTATAAGCAACTTGCCATTTGTTCCATTTATACCCACCTCACCGATACCATCCACATCAACCGGTAAATTCCTAGTATGATAATAACCTAATCCGTATGTACTAATCTAACCATTTATTAAAATTTACCACATTATTTTAGTAGCTGGATGCAATGGTGATATTTATCTCAACAGCTCCTATTTTGACTATTATGGTAATACTTTTGAATTGGTATCTCCTGGCTATCCAAACGGTTATCAAAATAACATGCGTTGTGAATGGATCTTTACTTCGGAGTCATTAATGTCTGTGGGTATTCGTTTTTCTCATTTGGAAATGGAGAACTATATGAACTGCAGGGCCGATTATATAGAGCTGTGGGGAGGTAAGATTTTATTTTTACTTTAATTTTTTTACGCAGAAAAATGCAGAAAAAAATTATAACGAACATCAAGGGTGAACCCAGGTAATGATTTTGCGGGTGAAACCCCTATCATCTTCCTAAAAGTCGACCTCTGGAAAAATTGACCATTGAGAGAAGTAATTTGTTACAGAACAGTACTATGAATTAAAAATGGTTGCGCACAAAAAGATTTCCGGGGACCCCCCCCCCCCCCCCCCCCGCGCGAATTTTTTCCTGGGTCGATCGTGTCAAACATTATAATCCTATGTGAAATTTATCTGTAATAATTCGACAAGTTTCTGTATATCCTCTTTACCATTTATGGCAACTGGAGTAATAATTTACTTTTCATCTATCAGTGTATATTTATTTTTATTATTAGCAACAATGTCAGGCGAATGGGAACCGTTGGGTCGTTATTGTCTTCGTTCTTCGGAGAATTTCGTTCAGAGGAGTTATGGAGGAGCATTGAAAGTCAATTTTGCAACAGACTGGTCTGTAACCAAAGCGGGATTTCGAGCACAGTTATTTACAGGTTGAGTATCAATTTATTCTTGTTGAATTATTTTTTTTCTTAGGCTCTTCCAGTTTTCCTCAACTTTTACCCACACAGACTTAATTTTTCAAAATTGTTTTCAATGGGATGTAATTTTTAGGCTGTTATACACTAAAATGTATAAAGTATGCGAGGAGGTGACTCGAAGGATAACTTGCACTCACCAAAGACCTTGTCATAAAATTTTATTTCCCAAGCTAGGAAAGGACTATTTTTTGCCAGCAGCAAATCATAAGTGTTATTCTTTTTATATTTCTGAACAGTATGTGGTGGAAACTTCAGTGTCCCATCTGGAGTGATAATGGCACCAACATACCTACAATCGTATTACAACAATATAAACTGCCAGTGGCTTATAAGTGTAAGGCCCGGCCGAACTATTCAAGTCCGTTTTGAAGAATTTGAAGTGGAGGGCGACAGTCCGGCCTGCAACAACGATTACGTTATCGTAAGTGCTAGTCTGTAATTGCCACATTCACATCAAAATGAACTTTTTCAGATCGAAAAGAACGTTTCTAAACCACACAGAACTTTTTTTAAACTATTCAAAATATTTTGTATATCAGATTAAATATTTTCCAATTTATAGTTAACAAATTGCGTGTTGCAACAGCGATGGATGACTTTGTCATCATATTAAGAAGAGATGTTGTGATATCTTTTAATGATTGTCATGTCTTGATCTGTTATCTCAACAGCATGCAGATCATGTACGAATACTAATTTGCCCTTTGCAGGAAATAAGTACTTTGTGTGGTTTGGAACACGTCGGTTGTTTCCGTGCTAAAATTTGAAATATAAAACAAATTTCATCTCTATTCCTTAAATGTTTTGATTGAGTTTTAACGATTATAATTTGTATGTATACCATTACAGCTTCGCAATGGGATGACTCTTGAATCACCTTTACTAGGTGCGGGAAAATTTTGTGGCACTACTATTCCCCAACCACTTGAAACAATGAGTAATCATCTTTTCGTCCAATTTAGATCTAATTACGCCGTATCGATGAAGGTTAGTGTCATCAATTTTAAATTCGGATTAAATCACTAATTTATGATGTGCATTTGGAGTAAAGCGGGCTTTATTTTCATTCTAAGGGATTTAAGTTGGTTTTTAACGAAGTATCGATTGAATGCGGAGGAGTACGATATGTGGGCGATAATTCTCCGTCTACTACAATCGAAACACCAAATTTCCCTCAAACATACCCCATTAACTGTGATTGCCAATGGAGAATTGTAGGCCCACCTGGGAAGAGGCTTCAGTTGCACTTCGAAGATCATTTTGATATTCCATATGAGCTGGAGTGAGTTCTCGATTTCTAACATTATGCGAATTTTATTATGTAAGAAGTGTACAACCAAAATATGCTAAGCTTGGGCACTACCAGATGAAAATTCAATAGGGCCAATTGTCTTTTTTCCCGATTGGTACCTGGAAAAATTGCCTATCATAAAAGACCTGGCTGACAACTGTACAGGACTTTAATATTTTCTTACAATATTACACCTACTAATAAAGTCAAATTTTTTTACTTACCTGGAAATAATTCAGTGTGCTCAAACCACTTAATCACTGCGCCGCCAAGCACAGGGGCATCTTAAAGGGGATAGTAATCAAGAAGGCCTATCTACAGTATGGTTCAGGTTTTTTTCTTTAAGAATAAGTTATACCGTTCCCTACATCCAATTTTTCAAATCTGCAACTTTAATTAAGCGTTTTAATTAGAATAACTGCCCCATTTAATTGTCCCATATGTAAACTAGAGAGTAAGAATTCGACTAATCGAATTCTCGTGATCAGGGGCCTACCCACGTATGGGTTTTACAAGCTCTGGAAAACAGACCTAAGAGCGGACATATAGCAAGAGAACAAAAATTTGATTAATTCCAAACGAGCATGTTGATTGGCGGGCGTGTATACCTGGCAAAAAAGCGAACCGTTTGTTGTAAGTTGTGCACTGTAAAAATTTTCCCCAAGGAGGACCAAAGCTGGAGACAGTGTTCTGAAGAGGGGGGGGTGTTCCAGGAATCGAATCATCTTCTGTATTCCCCTCTGAGGGCGCCTATCACCCCCTCCCTTCTTACAAATGAGCAGTGTGATTTTCCAAGTGTATTTAATTGATTTGACTTTTTGTCTCTTGTAAATCACTAAAGAAGTTTGTAATATATTGCACGAGTTTGGCATGGGTATATTTTGGTTCGTAGACATTACTTATTTATATTTTCTACTTTCTCAGGAGTAGGCTGAATTTATGACGCCATCTTGAGGAACAAAATTTGAATAGAATTGCAAGGGGTTAATAACTTAACCTACTTTTAATACGTTGACGTTTGCGTTTTAGCTGTCCAAATGATTATTTGTCAATTTATGACGGTGGAACCATCAATTCCGCTCGACTTGCCACATTATGCGGTTCTCACAGTCCTCCAGGAACTATCCAGACGACGTCGAATGTCTTGTTCGCAAAATTTAGTAGTACCACTAGTCATCCTTCAACAGGGTTCAGAGCCAGAATAACTATAGGTAAGTTCACATCCTCATCACAACTATAACTTCTTAAGAGTTTTTATTATAAATAAATAACGTTTCTGTTGTTAATAAATATAGGTGATTGCGGAGGAACAATCATAGCTGATGAAGGACTTCTTTCCAGTCCTAACTATCCTCATGGTTATATAGCTGGCTTAGACTGCGAATGGATTATTCGAGGACATTCAGGACATTTCTTGCTTTTCAATTTTGTTGACCTTGCGACGGAAAGCAGGAGTAACAACTGCAGTGCTTCTGATTTCGTTGAAATAAGGGAAAGCAACTCTACAGGTATAACGTTGGCTGCTTAGCGTCGCTTTTTTAGTTGATGAATTTAGCTTTCAATTGGAAAGGACAGGGAAATAACGGTGACGTACGTTCAAGGGGCGAACTGGTGAAAAAGGTGCAAGAGGTAAAGTACTTAGGATCCACATTCCAAAGCAATGGGGAGATAGACTCGGATGTGACTCATAGAATCAATGAGAGGTGGCTGAAATGGAGACAGGCAAGCGGCGTCCTGTGTGATAGGAGGGTTCCAATCAAGTTGAAAGGGAAGTTCTACAGAACAGTGATTAGGCCAGCTATGCTCTATGGATCAGAGTGCTGGGCAGTGAGGAAGAGCCACATGAATAGAATGCAAGTAGCCTAGATGCGTATGCTGCGATATATGAGTGGCGTGTCTCGAGCTGATAGAATCAGGAATACGCATATTAGAGGTAGTTTGGGGGTAGTGGACATCACCGAAAAAATGAGGGAGAATAGGCTGAGGTGGTATGGACACGTCATGAGAAGAGGGGAAGAGAAGCTAGTCAGGTGTATTTCAGGAATGCAGGTGGTTGGTAGCACCCGAGGTAGGGGGAGACCAAAGCAGACGTGGGAACATGTGGTCCGCAAGGACATGGCAGTGTGCGGAGTGGACAGGGACATGGTGGGAAATAGACGGGAGTGGAGGGCTAGAACCCGCAGACCCGACCCCGCCACAGGCGGGATAAGGATATGACGATGATGATGATGAATCCTATAGCTACTACCTGCATGCGGTCTGGAATATCCCTGTTGCTTACTGTTATTGTGCAATAGGTCAGAAACCATTCAATATTATAACCAAAAAAGCATTAATTTTCCTGCCAAAATTTCTATTTTGGTTGTATAATGCGGTGTTGGAAGACGTGGGGTAGGCCGGCATCCCTCCACAAACATCATCATCATCATCATCACACCCTTATCCCGCCTGAGGCAGGGTCGGGTCTGCGGGTTCTAATCCTCCACTCTCGCCTATCCCCCACCAAATCTCCCCCCACCCCGCATGCCTCCATGTCCCTTTGCACCACCTGCTCCCACGTCCGTTTTGGTCTTCCTCGACTCCTGGTGCCCCCAACCACCCGTTGTCCCATAATAACCCTAGTCAGTTCCTCCTCTCCCCTTCTCATCACATGCCCATACCACCTCAGCCGACTCTCTCTCATCTTTTCCGCAATGTCTCCCACCCCCAAGCTACCTCTAACATAATCGTTTCGAATTCTATCAGCTTGGGACACCCCACTCATGTAGCGCAGCATTCGCATCTCAGCCACTTGCATTTGCCTTTCATGGTTCTTCCTAGCTGCCCAACACTCTGAGCCATATAACATAGCGGGCCTAACGACAGTTCTGTATACCTTACCCTTCAACTTTATTGGGACCCGGCGGTCACACAGGACACCACTTGCCTGTCTCCACTTCAGCCATCCTGCATTAATTCTATGGGTAACATCAGAATCTATCTCTCCATTGCTTTGTAAAACTGATCCCAAATAACGAAACTATTGCACCACTGGTATCCCCTCACCCCCACAACGAATCTCACCCCCTTGCCCCTGGCCACTAAAATTGAAAGCTAGGTACTCTGTCTTCTTCATGTTCACCTTTAGGCGGGTCTCTAATGACCTTGTAGTTGACGGGACCTTAAACATCAACAAACAAACAACTTCACCTTTAGGCCCCCTCTTTCCATTGCTGTTTTAATGTCTTGTAGGCCCTTTTGTGCATCCTCTTTGGTCTCCTCAAGCCTTCCCACATCATCTGCAACTACCAGACACTGAGGGGCCCATTCCCCTATTCCCGTCAGCAGATCATCCATTACTAGAGTAAATAGATAAGGGCTCAGAGCCGACCCTTGGTGCACACCCACCTCAACGTTGAAGCGTGCAGTGTTTCCCCAAGCTGTCCTCACTCTGGCAATGGAACCATCATACATATCCTGCACTATCCTAATATGTCCTTCATCAACCCCCTTCTTCCTTAAAATGCTCCATACTAACTGCCTTGGGACACTATCATATGCCTTTTCCAGGTCAATGAATACTGCATGCAGGTCCTTCTTTGCTGCTCTATACTTCTCTATCATCTGTCTTAGGATAAAGATTGGTTCCATGGTGGATCTACCAGGCATAAACCCGAATTGATTTCCGCGGACACTAGTTTGGTCTCTGAGGCGACATTCTATGACTCTCCCACAGCTTCATAGAATGCCTCATCAGCTTTATGCCCCTGCATCACCTTTGCCCTTGAACAGTGGAACTATCCAACTCTCTCGCCATGCAGATGGCATTTTGTCCCCATTGACTAACTTATTGAAAAGCCTCCCCAGCCATGTAATTCCTGTGGTCCCCAAAGTGCGCCAGACATCCATGGGAATCTTATCAGGGCCTACTGCTTTTTGACCCTTCATCTTTTGTAGGGCTCTGACTATTTCAGCCTCACTCACCCTGTCCACTGCCTGTGAACATCTGTTCCCTCCCTGTAGGGTGAGTGGGTTGCTGTCTGTGACTGTTCCACTGTGGGCAGCATTTAAGAGGCTATTGTAGTATTCCTCCCACCTTTTGAGTACCTCTGCTGGTTGGAAAAGGACCCTCCATTGGTATCCTTGACTGTTTTGGCTCTGGTAACATCCTTACTAGTTCTATCCCTGGTCTTGGCCAGTCTAAACACTGCTGTCTCTCCCTCCCTTGTCCCCAATTTTTCATATAAAGCCTCATACTTCTGGTACTTAGCCTGTGCAATGGCCCTCCTGGCATTTTTCCTTGCCTGAACATAGTCTGTCCTTGACACCTGATCTCATATTTCCCTCCATTTATGGTAAGTTGTCTTCTTTAATTTGATTGCAGCTTCCACCTCCTCATTCCACCACCATGTCTGCCTACCCTGAGAAGTGCCTCCTACTCTACCCATGCCAAACATTGCCTCTCCACATCTCCTAATTTTCCTAGCAACTCTGTCCCACATGGCATTGGCTGACCCATCCCAATCCCAGTCAACCTGACGAAGAGCCTCCTGCCTGAATTCATCTGCCTTTGTGGTCAACTTCCACCACCTAATGACTGATTCTCCTTTCCAGGTATGTTTCCTAACTACCCCCCTCAATAGGAATTCTATCATGAGCAGCTTATGGCCACTTTCCTTCTGAAAATCCTCACTAGGTAGTGCCCAGCAATCTTGAATCTCTGCCCTATGTTGCTCCCTAACCATGAAAAAGTCTATTTGGGACCTCCCCTGTGGTGACTGGAAAGTGATTAGATGTTTTTCCCTCTTCTTGAACCAATCCCTCCACAGACAACAAAGCCAATATTCCTGCGGGATCCTGACGCCCGGCTGGAGTGCCCCCAGTCAGAGCATGTTTAGTGGACCCACAGACCTGACCCTGCCACAGGCGGGATAAGGTTATGATGGTGATGATGAATCCTATAGCTACTAATTGTTATTTTAATTTATTAGGACTGCGTTTAGGAATCTATTGTGGAAATCGTCTTCCAGGAGTAATACAGACAGCAGATAATGTTGCCTACATACGATTCAGAACGCAACAAGCTAGTTCATTGATAGGATTTAAGTTAAATTTCAATATAAGTATAGAAGGTATGCTGTTTTATTAAAGGTTGTTGGGAGATGACTTTATGAACGTTTGCAAAGAGGTGGCAATCACATTCTTGTACACATAACGTCTCTCTTCATCTCTGCAATTCGTTAGCACTTCCATATTTCTAACTCTTTTCATTGGTTTCAGAATGCGGAGGAGAGATGATTGCCCCAAATGGTGTCATTACCAGTCCTAATTTTCCTCGACCTTATCAAAAACGTCGTCTCTGTCGTTGGGTGGTCCGAGCTATGGTAGGAAGGAAAGTGAGAATAACGTTCACCCACTTCGATCTCGGTTCATCATCATGGGCATGCACCTCTGGTGTACACTTATTTAATGGACCTACAGATGAATATCCTATATTACCACCATATACATTGTGTGGAAATGATATACCAAGTCCCGTAGAATCATCGAGTAATTCAATGACCGTGGTATTCTTTAGTTCTAACACAGTCCTGGGTACTGGATTTCGAGCGGTCTACGACACGGACTTAGAGTGGGGTAAGAAATTCAATATTTGCATTTTCGGTAGCGTTCTTCCAAAAGACATAAAAGGAACGGCTATTCCAAATTGAAATTTAGAGGGAATTTTTTTAAATGATAAAAGCACAGAAGAGAATATCTTTATAGTGAAATTAGCATATAACACCTGTAGAAAATCCACCATAGTATTATTTCATCGTGGCTATTATATCGCTTATTTTTATTCCAGATTGTGGCGGTGAACTACCAGTTCCTTCCGGAAACCTGTCATCTCCAGGATATGACAACGGAACTTACTTACATAACATGCACTGCAATTGGAATTTGATTAGTCAGAATCCCAATGCATCGTTCCTGTTTCGCATTCAGGAGTTTCATTTGGAACGAGCATTTTCAGGACGATGTATACACGATATACTAGAATTTCGAGGAGGTATGATATAAATACATTTTGTGGTTGTGGATACTGACCTGCCTCGGTGGTGCAGTAGGTAACTTTCTCGATTAGTTGTGTCAGGGATTCCAGGTTCGATACTGGATCGACATGGGTTGGATTTGGGTTTGAAAGAGATGCTCCGAGTGCGCCTTCCTTCGGATGAGCAGTAAAACTGAGGTCCCGTGTGGTGTACGATGGCATTTGCACGTAAAAGAACCCTCTCTACTATGCAGCGGGTAGACGAGACAAAACTCCCAGGTATAGGGGCTCGCCCTCCTGGCGTCAGTGTAGTACCCAAGCGAAGAGTAGACCGACGATAAATAAACTGGGGCTTGTGTTGGAGCTTTGGTCGACAGCCGGCTGCAGAAAATCATCGTCCAATATATCAGCCTTGTGTCCATTCAGAGGGTTAATTTGGGTACCCGACCCTGCCATAGTCGGGAAAAGGGTTAGGAGTAGGAAGTGCTTTGTGGTTATGGGTCTAACACTATTATAAAATAATACGGTCTAGATGTATCAGTCCACGTATTTGAAATTTGAAATGTCCTGCGGGTTTTATGACAACTCTTTGTTAATGTGTCCGTCTCAGCACGCAACAGTAGCGTGTTGGGTTAGTGGGCCCGTGGTTTCAGGTTTGATCCTTGCTGAGATTTGGCAACCCTTTCGAGTGTAAGAGAGGCCTCCCTCAGAGGCCGCTTGTGCGACGAATGGGAAATAAAATCGTGATCCCAGGACATTGGGCTAGCGACCAACACTCGCTAGAGCAACGATGAACCTCAGATATGTCAATCACTAGCCTACACATCAATTAAAATATTTTGAAATTATATAGGATCAGATGAAACTGGCATGTTATTTCTGTCGCTTTGTGGCAATATATCTGTTCCTCAAGTATTTGTGATACCGTCTCCGGAAATTTATCTACACTTCAGAACCGATTCAAGTATTGCACATACTGGATTCTTTTTAAGCTATGATACTGTTGGTAATACAAATTATCTCATAATGAAATATGAAATTTGTATGAAATGTGCCCTTTAAAAAAATTCTTTTCCTAGTTAACTGTGGAGGGCAGATTCTAAGCGGTGACAGTTTTATAAATAGCCCTGGTTACCCGTCAAATTATGAAAATGATGTCCATTGCACTTGGACAATTGAGTTTCAAGAAGGGCAGCAAGTTTCAGTAAGGCAATTTAAACGCCTCTATTCATTATTTGCTTTTCTGATGTTGATTTGCATTCAAGTATGTCACCTGATATGTTACAGATCACATTTCAAGAATTTCTTCTTGAGAATTCTGCTAACTGCACCAAAGACTACGTTATAATTCGTAATGGAATTACTACCTCATCTCCTTCCATAGGAGGACGTCGCTGTGGAAACGTCAGACCTAGCGATATTATTACTCAAGGCCATACTGCTTTAATCGAATTTCACACTGATTTGGAGACTTTTGATCGAGGATTTAAATTACTCGCAACACCTGTCACAGCAGGTATGACTTTTATACTGTTTCTAAAATTCATTAAAAAAGAATTACAAATAGCTTAATAAGTTAATTAGCTTTGTTCCACTCCTTTCTGACCTATATACTGTACGTCGGTTTGCTCTATCCTTTCATCTCATAACTGCATAAAGATGACTTTAAAATACTAGTACAGTAACTGTGAGTTTCTTGTGATTGGGAACCCTAAGCAGATATTTTTGTCAATGATGGATCACTTGTTATGTAGGGTAGGCCGGCATCCCCCACAGACAACCCGGCCAATATTTCTGTGGGTTCCAGACGCTTGGCTGGGATGCCCACAGTCAGAGCAATCTCATCTAGAGAAGGGGCTACTCTTAGATTAGGGACGTGGAATGCGGGGACCCTTACAGGCAGAAAAGGAGAATTAGGATTCTAAAGCGTAGGAGGATTAGTGTAGCTTTCTTGCAAGAAACATAGGTGGAAGGGGATAGCTCAAGGGTCCTTGGGGAGGGATTCAAGCTTTTATATACTGCTAGTGAGGGGGAACAAAACGGGGTAGGAATAGTATTGAAGAGTGAAATGCAGCAAGGGGTCACCCTCGATTTTCAGATTAGGCAGTGATAAGGGAATGAACGTTTATTTATTGGTGGGGACTTTAAAGGTCATGTAGGCAACGATAGTCAGGGATATGAGGAGGTTCATGGAAGATGGGGGTATGAAACAGTCAGTATGGAAGGACAGAGAAGAGGGACAAGCACCTGATCGCATTCCAGTCGCCACAAGGTCACAGATAGATTTCCCAGATGTGACCCATAGAATCAATTCGGGATGGTTGAAGTGGTGACAGGCAAGCGGAGTCCTGTGTGATAGGATGGTCTCAATCAAGTTGGAAGGGAAGTTTTACAGGGCAGTGGTTAGGCCCGCTATGCTATGTGGATCAGGGTGCTGGGCAGTAAGGAAGAGTCACGTAAATAGAATGCGAGTACGACTACTTGCATTCGATGCAAATGCTGCGGCATGTGAGTGGGGTGTCGAGAACTGATAGAGTTAGGAATGAGTATATTAGAGGTAGCCTTGGAGTGAATATGAATATGTAAGCCTTTGTGACGGATACCTTGCTAGTGAGATTTTAGACGCTAGGCCCATATGCCTAGATCTCCACCAGCACCCTAGCAACACCTTTGCCTTTCGCACCCATTCCAGCCGCTCCACTCCAGAACCCATCACCCCCAGAACCTTTTGGTGGGGGGGGGGACATCGCGGAAACAATGCAGGAGAGTAGGTTGTGGTATGGACACGTATTGAGAAGAAGGGGGGAAGAGCTCGTTAGGTCCATTTCAGGAATGCAGGGGGCTGAACGCACTCGGCGCAAGGGGAGACCAAAGCAGACGTGGGAGCAAGTTGTCCGTAAGTATATGGTAGTGTGTGGGGTGGACGGGGACCTGGTGGGAGATAGGCGAGAGTGGAGGCTAGATGCTGCAGACTCGACCCTGTCACAGGCGGGATAAGGGTATGATGATAATGGTAATGGATGACTTCTTAAAAGAAACACCTTCAATAAATTAGTCTTCTGTATAGTGAAAACTTATTCAAAGCATGCATTAGGTAAGAGTTTAGAAGTAATGCTAATTAACTTATTCCGTATTTTAGGTTGTGGAGGACTATTTCATGGTTCTTCTGGACAGATTAAAAGTTTTCACTATCCAAGCAAATATTCTAATAATGAGGAATGTGAATGGATTTTGGAGGGAGAGCCTGGATTCGTTTTCAAATTAAATTTCATAGAGCGATTCGACATAGAGATGCATTCTTCATGCAGCAATGATTATCTTGAGGTGCAAGATTGTGAATTATTTGTACGCACACCGAAACATGCTTACCTACCTACATGTATTCTTCTTCGTGTTTTAGTTATTTGATTTTAAGGACGGCCAGTGGTTGTCCCGTGGACGCAAATGTGGAAGAGAAATGCCACCTATGGTGATAAGTAAAAGTAACAAATTTCGTCTTTTGTTCAGATCAAACGATGCAATCAACGGGGATGGATTCAAAATCAGTTGGATTAACGGTAATTCATTTCGTAGCTCTATTATGCTGTTGATATGCACTGCCCTTGCACATACCGTTCAGTACTGGTAAGGTAGTGTGCGACATCCAGTCACTTATAATTTTGCTTTGGTCGCTTTCAGTCTCCTATGCTTTAGGGCAGCGATAAATTCGTTTTTCCTTAAACCACCCTGGAATTATGACTGTCAAATCATAATGGAGATATTAATTTTAGGGATAATTTTTTCTGTATTTTTCTGACTAGTTTGTGGCGGTGTTTTTACTGATAACGAAGGCACGATTCAAACACCGAACTATCCAGGAAACTATCCCAATAATCTTGATTGTGAATATCTAATAACTGCAGATACAAACCATTATCTATCTCTCACTTTTGATGAAGAATTTGGATTAGAATGTACGTAACATGCAATATTTGAATTTAGAATAGCAAATGTAATGGAATCTTGACTCCCGTAAATTTTTCTAAAAATCTTTTTATTTTTTCATCTTTTATGGTTTGTTTAATATGCACTTTACAACTACCTTAGCAAGCCCTCAATGCAAATATGACGTGCTGGAGATTTTTGCGGGAAATGACACACAATCGGAAAGTCTACTTCGTAAATGTGACACCGAAGCACCTTTACCTATTTCACATAAAGGTCCTATTTTAGTTCATTTCTTCAGTGATCCGTCTGTTACCAATAAAGGATTCCGGATGAGATACGAACTCTCAGGTGATATTGAGATTAGGCCTGCTTATTTTATGTCGAATTAGACATTAGTGTTAATACTACTATTTATTTGGCTTGCAGAATGCGGAGGTTTCTTCACAGAACTGTCTGGAGAGATCGCATCACCACTGCATCCCATGACTTATCATCCTAATATGAATTGTACGTGGGTAATTATTGGATCACCTGACAAGGTTATCAGCCTCAAGTATGTATCCAAGTCTTATACTTTTGTACAAAATCATGTTTACTTCAGCCGAAAAGTCGGTTGCACAGCACATTTAATTTTTGACCTGTATTTAGGTATCGGTATTTTTTTAATTTTGAGAGAAGAGGGTAGTGTTTTTGAAGGGCTTATAAAAATGATGACGGATTGAGCATTCATCTGCCATGCAGATGATCCTGAGTTCAAAACTCCAGTAGTGGAGCCATATATGATGGTGGTTCCATTCTTGGGGATCTAAAAGGACCAGCGTCTGTTGTGTCCAGAGTAAAATTTCAATAAATATAACCAACAAATTCCATTCCGATAACGCGCTATACCAATTACAGGGTTTTCCATTAAGAACTTGCATTTTGAACAAAATTGAGCAATCGCCATTTGCAAGCAGAGCCGAGGCGGCCATTTACCACATATCGTGTTCCAAGCGTATTTGAAGAGTTTGTACTTAGCATTGGAATACAAATAGGGTAAACCATACAGTTATTTGACAGTGGACAGTTATTGGACAGTTGCTTTTACATCATAGAAACAAGCGATGTGAAGCATTAATTAATAGTTCAAGTGCTTTGTTAGAGGTGGCGGTACTTGTATGTTGCTTGTTTCTATGGTGTAAAAGCAACTGTCCAATAACTGTCCACTGTCCAATTACTGTATGGTTTACCCTATAATCACTTTTTCAAAAAATGTTCGCATTTTAAATAATTTAAAATACGAGTTCTTAATGGAAAACCCTGTTGTTCAAGGGTTCCCAAACTTTTTCAGTTGGCGGCGACTTTTCCGAATAATGATTTTAATAATTTGCTCAAGACGCCCTGTTGATCTTGTCTTAGCAAATTGTTTTTAATTTCACTATGGCGTGGGGCCCTTTGCTAATCGGCGGAAGGATAATTTCGCCCCCATACTGTAGTTGGTGGCCAGCCGGTCTCAGAACCATTTTCTGTTATCTTCTATGAAGTGTCTAGGCTGAATGATACTTTACCATGTTCCAAATAAAAACACTAATCGTCAGTGCCACTATTAAATGGGTAATAAGATATCGTTTTCAGCTGCGTTTAGTTAGGTGTTGGGCAAATTAGGATTAACTTTCGGTAGATTCATTATCATGCCCTTATTCCGCCTATAGTAGGGTCGGATCTGCAGGTTTTAGCCCTCCACTCCCGCCTATCTCCCACAAGGTCCCCGTTCACCCCACAAACTACCATATCCTTACGGACAACCTGCTTCTATGCCTGCTTTGGTCTTCCCTGACGAGCTCCTCCTCCCCTCTTCCCATTACATGTCCATACCACCTCAATCTACTCGCCCTCATTTTTTCAGGGATGTCCCCTACTCCTAAGCTACAGGTATCTCTAATATACAGTACTCATTCCTAATTTATCTGCTCTCGACACCTCACTCATGTACCCCTTTATTGATTTACAACAATAATTTTAATCACGCCGTATAATACTCCTTATTTTTATTTCTGTCATTAAAATAAGTTTGGCTAACTGTTAATTATACGATTTCAGGTTCAAAAGTTTTAACGTGGAAAGAGGGGGAGAGCAATGTATCTATGATTATGTAAGCATATATGATGGTAACAGCACGATGAATAAACATCTAGGAAAATTTTGTGGTGAAGTAGCTCCATCTTCAATTAAATCTACTGGCAGCAATATGACCCTCGAATTCATCACAGACCACGAAGTTCACAGAGGAGGATTCGTAGCAGCGTATAAAGTTACGTATGGTAAGAGATAACCTGAATTTCTTTAGCGAGATGAAGATTAGTGGAATTGTTAGATGCAGCTAGCCTACTGTTATTTGAGCACTCTTCATCACATCAAGGCGTATGAAACTATGATTGATGTTCTCTCATAAATTTCTTATCACCCAAATTGCCATTTGCTTGTATCAAAAAGTGTTCACTTAAAATTTATTTTATTATTTCATATTTTACCTGATATTGTAGGCCCCTATTTCTTATCATAATCATCTTACCTTTATTCGATGGATATCAGTCTCCGAAATCCGTGGTGGTCTCCTTAGATCCCTTTAACTACGTATCGGGGCAATTACCAAAATGAGGTAGGCCCTACTTGCTACATACCACCCATTCAGAATTGAGACCCCCCATTACCCTACTTGTGGTCCAAAATGAATATTAACGACTGAAATCCTACAGAGTAGAAGGATGTGATATGACTGCTTAGAAGTGCTTGTAGGAGATAAATGGGTTGCTCACTGGCTACATATGAATATCTAGTGTCCGTAGCATGATGAGGCGCCTCCTTTGGAATGGAACTAGGCAATACTAGTCCCCCATTTTAAAGAAAGACAATACATATATGTGCGGCCAAGTTGCGTTGGACACACCAGTTCCCGTTAGATCACTGAAGTTAAGCTGCGCACACCCACGTCAATACCAACTTGGGTGGTCGGTAAAGAACGTTGGGTGCTGCAAATTATCCCTCTTCCTCGTCCTTTCACCTACCTCCTCATCTCCTGCGGGCAGCCTCCTAAGGGGTTGACCTGTTATGGCTGCCTGGCTTACACTCCAACCCACAAATCAATCAAATCAATATAGGCCTAGTGTCAGAACTGCAGAGGTATCCCCTGCACTTCAAGGGAGATTTATGCTTCTGTAGTCCAACAGTACATTCACAAATTTCTCTACCCATACGTTTGGTAGTAGCAAGCAGACTTTAGGCCAAGCCTATAGACTATCACTAACCTTCGATTTTGCAAAATGCTAAAACAGATAAGAAGTATGCATCTACATCCTGATGTTTCACCTTTAAGGAACGAATTAGTCTACTTGTATCAAACATTTCCCCTTATGTAATATGGCAAATATTGTATTGTTTGATTTGGGGTTGTATCTTCATTAATGAAATTCATTTTACTTTGGGACAGGTGAAAGAAATGGATGCGGTGGTTTGCGTAATGCGTCTTCAGGAATGTTGCAATCTCTGGATTACGATAATGATGGCAACTATGAAGAAGGATTGGAATGTGTTTGGGTGATAATGGTGGAGCCTTTAAAAGTTATCCAACTAACTTTCGAAAGATTTGATTTAGAAAAGCCAGAAAATTCTGAGCAGTGTCCATGGGACTTCGTAGAGGTAAGCTATTATTATGCAATTGTATCTTTTATTATGCGTAAGGTTTATTTCTCTTGAAAACAGCCGTCACTTGATAGCAAAGTCAGTTCAACATTAAACCTGAACGCCTCATTACAAGTAGATCTACGCTCCTGGTCAACAAGCTGCAGTTGTTATCTTAGTTTGCGTGAACTAGTATTGAAATTCTGATAAGCCAATTTATGTGTCCACAAAAATTAGCCACTCATTCAGAAATACGTTTACATCTTACTGGAGAACCCTCTCTACTATGCAACGGGTAGATGAGGCGAAATTCCCAGGTGTAGGAGCTCGCCCCCGGCTGTTGGTGGAATTCCTCAACGAACAGTAGACCGACGACAGTTGCTACAACCTTTGGTCTGCAACCGGCTGCGGAAAAACACTGTCCAATATATCAAGTTTGTCTCCATTGAGAGGGACAAGATGGGTACCCGATCCTGCCATCGGCGGGAAAAGGGTTAGGAGTTGCTTGATAGCCGTTGCATAGTAGAGAGGGTTGTTTTACGTGCAAATGCCATCGTACATCACATGGGACCTCGGTTTTACTTCTCATCCGAGGGAAGGCGAACTCGGGACATCTCTCTGACCCGAAAGAAGCCAACCCACCTCGATCCATATCGAACCTAGAACTACTGACGCAGTTACCGAGCGTGCTACCCACTGCGCCACCGAGGCGGGTCTAAAAGAATTTCTAGCATAATACTGAAAATATTGAAAAAATTCCGCAGGTAACAAACAGATGATCATACGGCTGTGGGTTCTGATTTCTCACTCCCGATTGACTGATTTGTTGGTGTTTTAGGGCCCTTCAACTACGAAGGTCATTAGAGCCCCGTCCACTGCACAGACACAATGCTGTACGATGATTTTAGGGTATAGCGGTACTCAGTGTTCCCAAGCAGGTCACCCATGTCAATGCTAACTGGGATTGCGTTGCTTAACTTTAGTAATCATACGAAAACTGGTGTGTCCAACGCAATACACCCGCTATCTCCCACTCCCGTCTATCACCCACCAAGTCTCCATCCATCCAACATACCAACATCTCTTCGTACAACCTGCTCCCACGTCTGCTTTGGCCTTCCGCTGCCCCGGGTGCTTCTAATAACCTGCATCCCTGTAATGGACGTAACCAGCTCCTCCTCGCCTCTTCCCATCACAGGTCATATTGCATTTGGGCCTCGAAATTAGTTCTGACTATGACCAAAGTAAAGTAGTGAATCTGATCATTATTCGGAGTCTAAAGACACTTCCTTTTTTATTGCCTCACCTTTCATTCATTTTTAGGTTTATTACCTAACAAATTTAACCTTACACTGTAATGTCGGAATATTTTATTATACAGATTCGCGACGGTCTATCTGATGACTCGTATCTAATTTCAATCTTTTGTGGCAACACCTTACCACCTCCAATTACGTCTTCTTCTAATCATCTCTGGATCAGATTTGCATCAGATTACAGTTATAATAAACCAGGATTTTATGCAACTTACATCGCTAAGGATCGTAAGAATAATATACTTTATGAAAAATCGTAATAGCATCATAGTTTGCGAACATAGGTATCCCAATAGGTGCCATAAAAATTTCGTTTATCTTGTCTTTGTAGTTGAGTGCGGAGGATTGGTAAATGTGAATACCACAGCTGTTGTTATTCAATCTCCAAACTATCCTCAGAACTATGGTCTTAATATGAGATGCCAATGGATATTGGATAGTAATGATAATAATAATAATAACCACAACTACCAACTTCTACAAATTACGTTCGATGACTTCAATCTACAAAACAGTACTGGGTGTCAAAAGGATTATTTATCTATAGAGGGTATACGGAGTTCGTATTATTTTGTGTCTTTCGGTTCCAGTCTGGTAAGTTCATAAATCTAATACTAGCCGAAACTGAAATATACTGCATATAATTAGAGCCATGCATGTGGAATTTCTTTCTACTAGGATGCCAATGCGATCAAACATTGTGGTTCCAATACTCCCAGGAATATTTTTACTTATGAAAGAACAGTGCGACTTTACTTTGCGAGTGATTCGTCAGTAACTGCCAAAGGATTCAGTGCGTCCGTATCTGTAAACCGTAAGTCAGAATTTATTTAATAGATCTTAAATGGATATTTTTTTGTTGAAGAAGAAAGTAATTTTTAATAAGTTGACTCTCTCCATCTAAAACAATCTTTGTGTAGATGAAAAGCCTAGGTGTTCATAAGCGATCTCTTGTAGAGAGATAAAGTCACCTGTCATAAAACAACTGGTTTACGATGAACCTTATAAAGTTCTACATACCGTGTAGTGTAGCGCCCAACTTTCACGAACATCCATTCATTATTGCATAACCAGCCCTACTTTTCAACTAAATCCTGGTCGGATGTCCACCATTTCTAAGGAGGACCAAACATAAACGAAAGGAAAACTTAAAATCGCAAACTGTTGGATATACTGTATAATCATTATAAATAGATGGTTTACCTACTCATCATCATCATCATCTCACCCTTCTCCCGCCTAAGGCAGGGTCGGGTCTGCGGGTTCTAATTCTCCAATCCCGCCTATCCCCCACCAAGTCCCTCTACACCCCGCACGCCTCCTTGTCCCTTTGCACCACCTGCCCCCACGCCCGCTTTGGTCTTCCTCTCCCCTTGTTGCCCCAATTACCTGCAGTCCCGTAATGGAACGAGTAACTTACTTCTCTCCCCTCCTCATCACATGCCCATCTTACACCTCGAAAGTTTCCCCATCCACACTTAAATTCTTATTCATCATCATCATATCCTTATCTCGCCTGTGACAGGGCCGGGTCTATCACCCACCAGGTTCCGATTCCACCTCACATACTAACATATCCCTTCGTACAACCTGCTCCCATTTCTGCCTAGGTCCACCCCTGCCCCGTGTGCTTCCAATAACCCACATCCCTGTGATAGATCTAACCAACATCTTCACAACATGCCCATACCACCTCAATCTATTCTCTCTCAACTTTTCAGCCATGCCCCACCCAACTATCCCAAATATACTCATTCCTGATTCTGTGTGCTCTCGACGTGGGGTGCTTTCTGCTTTCATGGTTCTTTCGCACTGCCCAACGTTCTAATTCATACGACATAGTTGGTCTAACCATTGCCCCGTAGAATTTCCGCTTTAACCTTATTGGGACCCTCCGTCTCCACTTGAACCATCATCATCATACCCTTATCCCGCCTGTGGCAGGGTCGGGTCTGCGGGTCCACTGAACATGCAGGAATATTGACTAAGTTGTCTGTGGGGGGATACCGGTCTACCCCAATTGTTCCAGCATTGCATCATACAAGCAAAATAGAAACTTTGGCAGGTAAATTAATCCTTTGTTGGTTATAATATTGCAAATGTGTGTGACCTATTGCACAATAACAATAAGCAACAGGGATATTCCAGACCGCATGCGGTTCGTCTCCACTTCAACCACACTACATAAAGCTAAGTTTACACGAGCAAGTAAATTGTCGCAATTTACTATATGCAAGCACTATCCAGCAATATTTGCTTGTCTAAATGGTCGCTGAGAGTCCCCTTGCAGCAAATTTTATAATTTGCAGAGAGCGCTTTCAGCAAGTCAGAGCTTGCTTGTGTAAACGTGTTGCTAAAGTGCTCTAGCAAGTAGGAATTATTTCAAAACTGTCTGGAAGTGATCGCGCAAGTTAACTTCAGTTTTTTAATGATTAACCCTTTAATGCAGTGTTTTTCAACCTTTTTAATGAAACTGAACCCTTTGGAACATTTAGACCTTTCGCGGAACCCCATACAGTGACAGAAAAAACATTAATTGATACAGGTGTGTGTGTGTGTGTGTGTGTGTGTGTCAGCATAAGCAATTGAATTCGTGGCCTAATGTTTGAGAGATACCCGAAGTTCATCTTCGACAGACCAAAGTCGTTCTCGTTTCTTGTGTTTTCATTATTTTTATATTTTACCTTGCCATTGGCGGTACCCTTGGGCGGACCTCACGGAACCCTGGTTGAAAAACACTCCTTAATGCTACACAGGGGTACTGGTGCCACCATCATCATCACACCCTTTGTCCCGCCTGTGGCAGGGTCGGGTCCGCGGGTCCATTGAACATGCTATGACTGGGAACACCCCAGTCAGGCGTCTGGAACCCGCAGGAATATTGGCTAGTTGTTTGTGGGGGGATGCCGGCCTACCCCACTGTTCCAACACCACATTTTACAACAAAAATATAAATTTTGGCAAGTAAATTAAGCATTATTGCACAATAATTATAATTAATTAGTAATTATTGCACAAGTATTATGCAATAAGTAATTATTGCACAATACTTATAATGCAATAAGAAATCAGGCTCATGCCCAAACAGGGGTACTGGTGTACCCCAGGGTTTTTTTTCCTCTCTGTTCTCTGTGGGTGATCCTAGCGCAATGCGATTCACAGTATTTTCACATGATAGGTTGAACTTCCTAATAAGTCACAGATGAGTGGCTAATTGCTTTTCATTATTCGAATAAGGATGGATGGGGTACTCCTGCACCCATGTGTAGCAACTGTGTATAGTTTAAATCGCCATACGAAGTGAAGGATAAGCCATATGCAGTGCATAAAGGGCAAAAAATTCATTTGCTTTAACCACCACATTAAAATTGCTTACAATGATATTTTTTCTATGTTTCTGAGCATTGCAAGCAAGCAATCACACTATCCACTATACGGTGTAAACATCTGTGCAATAACTACTGGCAAGTGCTCTCCAGATAGTGTTTTCAGACACTACTTGCACACATTTTTGCTAATCATGTAAACGCTTGCGCAAGTTACTATCAGAAGTACTTGAGTAAGTTGCTTGCTCCTGTAAACCTAGCTTAAGGTCTTTTTCACGTAGAAAGAATTTTTTAAAATCTAGGTGGCACCGTGTACACCACGCGGCACTACATATTTATTTCCCACCTGACAAATGTGTCCTTTGTGTTCTCCTACCAACCGGAAAATTTATTTGCCGGGCTTAAACCTGTGAACCGGGAGCTTGAAAGATAAGCAGACAATCAGTTGAGCCATCGGAGGAGTCTCAAGTACATGAAAAATATTTAAGGATAGTGAGCATTAAATAGGGTGGGGAGTTATTGAAAAGATCACTTCGCAGTAAGAGTTTCGGATATGTGCACAGAGAGCAACCCAAACCACACAAAAAGCACATACTGCACCTACACTTAGATGGGTAGACTCGCTAATTTTTAATATTATTTTATTTTGTTCTTTAGCATGCAATAGAACTTTCACTGCACCCGGAGGAGCTGTACAGTTTTCTGGTATGACGTCTACTGAATGGAGGACGTGTGTGGATACTATAAGTGTTGCAGAAGGGCTGAAGATCACTTTATCGTTCACGAATTTTGAATTTTATCCGTATGATTCTTGTCAAGAATCGGTTCTCGAAGTATGAATGAATATTCTATTTGCTCAATGCTGTACTATAAGAAAATGAATACTTACTGTTTGTCTGTTTTCAAAAATCAGGTGAGAGACGGATTAAATGAAAATGCTACTCTTCTGGGCACCTTTTGCGGCTATAATGTTCCGAATCCCATTTTCTCCACAGGAAATAATTTATTTTTGAAAATGGTTAAACGGCCTACAGACTCTTTTCAACATTTTACAGCTCATTACTATACAACAGATAAAGGTAACACCGTATTTGCCATTTTCATTGCCATAATACCCATAATTCACAACTTGTAGCATAATCGGCACACCTAGCACTACATGTCTTTCTTCATGAAAATCAAAGATAAAATATCACAAAACGTTTGTCATTTTGCCAATTTTAATGCAGAGAAATTATCTCATCCAAGAAACACACTATCTCAAAGGCTTCAAGGAAATAACTGATTAATCTTTAATTTATTACCGTATTTAATAATTTAGACCCAATTGCAGGTGAGCGTCAGTGGCCATGTAGTTTAGAGGCTTGACCTTTGAATTTTGAGTAGACATTGACGGGGGTTCAGCAGAGGGTACGTTTTCTACATTACAATAGCAACTTATTAACTAGTGTTTTGATATTACAGAGCCTGGATGTGGAGGGCAAGTTACAGCTACCGAGGGATATATTTTCAGCCCATTCTATCCCGGGAATTATTCTCGTGATAGTGAATGCGTTTGGACACTGACTGCGGCCCATAATAAACTCATCAGTATAACCTTTAATACATTTGATATCCTATCAACTAATAACTGCTCGTCGAATTACCTAGTCTTTTATAATGGTTTATCTGCAGTTGAGAGTCACCAAATCGCCTTGTTTTGTGCAGATGTAAGCAAATAACTCATTTACTCTATTAAATTCACATTTGCCCTTAGGCACTTTATGTTTGATTGGCTGACTACATAGGCATATCGTTCTTTCTTTTCAATTGTATAGGACTCACCGGCTGAAGTACGAAGCACCACAAATTACATGACGATAAAATATGTAACAGACACATCTAACGCAGGCAATGGCTTTCGGATACATTTTAGCACAATAGAAGCTCCAGGTAAGTACGAGATAGTGGCGATCAAAATTACTTACTTACAAGCAAATATAATAAGTATGGTACTGCTTTTTAAATTCCATACTGAGTATATTGCCTTGTTTTAAATAGTAAATTAACTACGTGTAAAACTGTGTCTTCTACCCATTTTTAATATTGCATGTTAATGACTTTGTATAATGCAATTAATGCAACATTTTCATTTAGATGAGACTTCAGTGGAGGAGTTTCCAAAACCATCTGAAACTTGACGAGCACATCACAGCTCTGTGATAGATGAAGGATTCATGTATCACATTAAGAACTTGTCTTTTTGTTAAATGCCTTGAATAAAAATATTTTTTTGCAGAGTTCGAGAATAAAGTAACTACAAAACAAGCTAGCATGCTTTAAAATAGAGAAACGCTTAAGAAATCTATTTACTAATTGAGATCGTCACTCTTACAGCCTAATGATTTTTTTAACACTTTTATTAAATGGAATTTAAAGTCATTTGTTATGTTAGTAAACCTTATAATTGCCATAAATAAAATCTTCAACATCATAATTCATTCAGTAGAAATAAAATTTCTTCACTAAAGCGATTCACTAAAGATTGTACATCACGAGATCTTCACTTCATCATTATGGTCTTTGAACTCTCAAAAATAAATCGATATCAAAATAACGCGTTTGTGGGTTAAGTTACTTCCCATTGCAAGCTCTAACTCTAAAATATTATAAATTACATTTCCATCCTATGGGGTAAGTGGATTCATTTTTTTTCTTGAAACAAATAAATTATAAATGATGTTTAATATTTCATTTTTCAGAAAAGGTGCTACGTTACAAGTGAAAATGCAATGTAATTAAATCAAACTCAGGAATTCTAATTACCTTTCATGCTTTTAAAATATGCAACAGTCGTTAACATACTAACTTGTCTGCATTTTTGATTCTAAAAGACTAACAGCAGTTTCTGCTGTGGTTGCACCTTACAATTACAGTCTTGTTTTCTCAGAGTAGTCAAATGTGTTTCATATTTTAAGCTCTAGCGTTTGTATTTCTTGCTGGCAACCATAATGCTATAACAGAAATCAAAAAGAGCCCAGTAATACATAATAAAGCAAAAGTAGACGTTCCATTAAAGTATTGTCTATATTGTATTCGGCAGCACCATATAAGCCCTATAATAAGCCCAAAGAGAGGCAACATTAAACGACTTAAATCCATTTCTACTGGAGGGGAAAACACTGGGGTATTTGGTGTTTCAGCAATGCTAGAAATATGACAATGTACAACACAATTGTCAAATAGGCCATAAAATTGCAATGTCTCGTGATCTCTTTGTAATAGTTGACCATTGAAAATCAAGCGTACCGTTTTGTTATTTTCTAATTCTTCACTAAAATGTTCCCTGTAAAAAAAGTGCTATTATGAAATATACCACTAGAGTAAATGAAAGTGTTTTCAACTGTATTGATCTTGGTGAACTTACTGTTTGAACTGTCCAAGTTGATCTAATAAATGAGCTCCGACTAGTTTTTGAGTATCGTTTAAAAACTTCAAACGAACTCTAATGTGACCATCAGCTGTGGGCTCAGCAGTCGACTGAGACTGTTCATCATCATTCACCGTTTCAGCATTATTGGTAGTCGTTTCACACGGTTCTACTCTGGAGTATGGATCATTTTCAACACGAGTCTCAGAGGTTTGTTGTGATCGCCTAACATCTTGAGTCTCTGTATCTTCGCTTCGATCAGCTGATCTTGAGTTTGTGACATTCGTACTCCTGTTCCGCGTTTCGGTGTTATTGTTCGTAACGCCAACCGAATTACTTGTAGTATTATTGTTATTATTAATCAATGACCTACGACGTCTATCTATCACCAAAACTGCAGTACGAATTAATGCATGTTCTGACACAGAGGTAGACGACCATGCCAATGCCAAAATGATCATTAGAAATGCTAAACCAACGAAATAAATGACTTCATCCCCTACTCCTTCGATGATAGTCATCGTCGCAGTCTTATAAATATCTAATACAAGTGGCAAATGCACCAACCTCCAGATTATAGCAAAAACAAGAACGAATTCAATATTCTACAATATTATTTCAAAAACTACAAGACAACACATCGCGATTCGTATGTAATCAATCGAAGTCGTAGCGCCACAATTTGACGGATACGCCGTATCTGATGCTAGCCTTGTTTGCTTTCGGAGCACAGCGGTTGAGATAGGATCGTTTACAAATCACAGGTTTGAAATATACCTTGTTATTTGGGAACTCTGTACACATCATTTTAGGTTTAATAAATTAGGAATAATCACATATCATTTATTGTACATATTAGTTATAGATATCCCGAAGTTAACTACCTTTACGCGAGGGAACTAGCAATTGAAACTCCGTAACAAATAGCGCTCATCTTTAAGTTGCGAACTATCGAAGTGACGTCGTCCATCTCGTGAGCGAGACGATAAGAGGCTTGTCGTTAAAGTGGAACGTTCTCGCACTTTCAATTTTTCTTCATACTCACAAAGATAAACAAGTAATAAGCGTCGAACATTAAAACCATTTGAAAATGGGTTCGCTATTTCGAAGTCAAGAAATGACATTATGTCAGTTATTTCTTCAGTCGGAAGCGGCCTACGCCTGTGTTTCTGAATTAGGCGAGCTTGGCGTTGTTCAATTCCGGGATGTAAGTACTGAAATGTTCACATTTAATACCAATACAATTGGTTTCGATTTTCGTGAATAAGCTGACTAGATTATTTGGTAAACTACCGTGCTTTTTAATAATTACGTATATTTAGTCGTTTAGTAACTTTCATTGTGCACCTTTGAGACGGTGATGTGAAGCCGTTTATCAACAAACCACTGAATGACATTTAAAGGGCACCAGAGCCTGTAGAAGTCTGCTCTAGATGATCCATTTATGACTTTACAGACGCTGGTGGACGTAGTTTCTTTTCAAGGTGTTATCCTGGGATAGCTGACGTTATTCTTGGGCCGGTCACTAGCTCACTAGTGTAGTAAATGGACTTGTAGTGTGCTGTTGTTTTGTTTATATCGTCCTTGTGTCCACTCAGAGCGACAAAATGGGTACCTGACCTTGCCATAGGTGGGAAAAGGGTTAGGAGTTACTTTTGTACTGAAAAATACAACTTTGAATTATGCCAGTTTGTTTGTAGTACTCTATACGTAGCAAATAATGTGAATTTTAATAGCAACTACATAATAAGAAGCCAGTGTTAAAAATTGTTTTCTCAGCGAAATATGTTGTCATTTAGAAAGTATGTATCAGAGTCAAAATTAATTTCTATGGCTTTATTTCTCCACTAAATATAATATAACTACATTACGAGCGAATACATTAAGTTGTATAGAAGTGGGTGATAATCCTCTCCAAATTTTGAGTAATTGTGGGAAAGGCAGTGGTTCCAGGTTCGATACCGGATCGAGATAGGTTGGCCTTTTCTGGCGAGAGAGACTCCCAGTGCACCTTCCCTCGGATTGGAAGTAAAGCCTTGGCCCCTTGTGGTGTGCACGATATCGTCACTGCACGGAAAAGAACTGTTTCTACGTACAACGTGTAGATTAGCCAAATTCTCAGGTGTAGGAACTGTGCCCAAATGAGGAAACTTTGGCCGACGATAAATAACCATGCGGGTTGCAGCATTAGGTTGGCAGCCAGCTGCATAAAAATGCCATCCCAGTGGGACAAAAATGGATACCTGCGGTGCCCCATCTATAGTGGCGGCCACCTACATTGTAGATTCTGAAGGCTTACTTCGCCGACCCTGAAGAGAATGTGAAACAGTACGAGATCTTCCTGTAAAATCACTTCCGCCTGCGACTCTTAAGACCTGTGTTTACTTAAAACGATCAAATCCACTCCCCTCGCATAATGTAGGTACCAAAGTCAGTATATATACCTCTAATCATACTAGTTTCAGATTTAGAGAATATAAAGCTGTAAAACTGTCTACATAGGGGTTTGGTTTTCAACATTTCTGACTTTGATAGGCGATGATGTTGCATTTAAATCTGCCAATATATATTGCGTATTGGTGATAATACTAAATGGATTTATTAATTGCACTACTTTTATCACATTTTTCGTACTGAGTACGGAGGATACGAAGATACCAAGTGAAAGGCTCTACAGCCTCCTCCGCCAACAGTAACTAACCAAGCCAAATCTAGGAATAGAAATTCATCTTTCAGGGCCAAACAAACAGTAAACTGTCATAATGACTTTAATAATTATAACCAAGCCTTTTTGCATATGCGTGCATGTGGTGGTGGTCTTTTCACGTTGCAATTCGTTTAGTTTTCATCTTGTTGTAAGCGGTTATTATGGTAGGTAATTAAGAATCGAGTAATATTCCTTCTCATTTATGATAGTCATTAAATGATTCGAAGGACGCTGTGATGTTCCTTACGAATGTATTGATCAGTAAATTGCGCAAGTAACTAAAAGCATTGTACAATACTGTATAACACTTTTTACCTCATTGTTGAAAGTCTCCAATCTGAAATTCCTCGTCCTGCAATATGTTAGTTTACAGAATGGCCATTAAGGTCATATTTCTCAATTTCTTGAGAGTTGCAGATGACCCAGTTCAAGGACTGAAGTTGCTTTCAAAATATGATTTATAAAAATAATAAACTCGGTAACAGATTTTAGATATGACATTCATTCAATGAATCAAAACCAGCATTTTTTGGCATCGCTGTCATCATTATTATAAAGCCGTCAAATGGCATATTTGACGGTTCAACACCTATTCACTATTTAAAAAAACCGGTTATCCGAGTTGACATCGAAATGTGTGGAATGGACAGGGAATTATACTACGAGAACCTGGTCTAACCATAGACTCAGTAAAGGCCCGATAATAATGATGCTTTGAGAACCTTTAACTTGTATAACATTTCATAAAGCTAGAAAGTAACTTTAATCTTTTCTTTTGAAGATAAGTAATACCTTTAATATATTAACTCCAAATGTGAGTTTAAAAACAGCTGTTTCTTTATTTTTTCACTGAAAATCGCTACCACCTTGTTTATCCACCTTGTCTACCACCTAATTTTGAAAAAATGAAATTCCTATACGGCTGTTTGTATTGATTGTAGCCAACCTTTAATTATCTCTTAGTTAAATCCAGACGTAAATGCATTCCAGCGGAAATTTGTAAATGAAGTTCGCCGTTGTGATGAAATGGAAAGAAAACTCCGTAAGTTAACGTTATTTGGAGAATAATATTGTTCATTTAATATGTATAGGTTTGAGAGTGACGATATCCCATGGACATTTAATTTTAATGCGTTGTAATCATACAAAAATAACGGTGCCACCAAGTTGAAGTAATTGAAGTTATCGAGAGAACTGGAACAATCCATACCCAGAGTTTTTATTTGAGACTAAATAAAATAAGGGTGGTGGAATTTCTTGGATTTTCTTTTTATTAAACAAGTAGAATTTTGGATAAGAATTTAACTACTAAACGGTTGGCAATGAACAACAATGAATGCCAGTCCCTTGTTTTCATATTTGTGTTTGTGGCAGTGAAGCTTAAGATACCACCTACTGGAATGTGAAAAAGTACTTTCCATTAACCACAAAGCCATTAAATTGTACATTGTTAGTAGGTTTCGAGTCAAACATGTTCTATTATAGTTTTATTTTCTCACTTTTTAAGGTTTTTTGGAAAAAGAAATCAAAAAAGATTCCATTCCAATGCTGGACACAGGGGATAATCCTGAAGCCCCACAACCCCGTGAGTTGATTGACTTGGAGGTAATAAGGCAATGCACTTGTATCATTTGAACATATTATCTTGGTCTCACTGTATGTTTACTTGTGAGGTTATATCAAATGTCATTGTCCTTAGGCCACCTTTGAAAAGTTAGAGATAGAGTTAAAAGAAGTCAACACCAATGCCGAAGCTTTAAAACGTAACTATTTGGAACTGACTGAACTAAAGCACATTTTACGCAAGACGCAAGTATTCTTTGATGAGGTAGGTGTTTTGCCCAGTAAGTTGTGGGGCGTGTTATCTAATCTAGTTTAATTTTGTTGATCTACCGTTTTTGAGTAAGCTAGTATAGCTAATGATACAACTGAAGCACCCATGGGAACCAAAGTAAATTTTCTAAGCTGTTTTCTAATCAGCTGTCATGGTAAAGAATGCTTCTTGACAGGTTTCATAATTTTTGTTACTAACTTACTAAGCACTACGGGAAATTGATGTTGACATCCTGTTAAATGGAACAGCTTTCATTTCTTTGTGATCTGTTTATGATGTCGTTATCAAGCAAAATAGTTATTCCGTCTAATGTCTGTCAAGCGATATTATGTTCATTACTTCCAGTGTGAAACGCACTGCAATGTGTTACTATATTCAATTTCCTTTTTTTAAAAGTGTACCCTTACTCGTGTATCAGTTCATATAAGATTGTGGTCAGGTCACATGTTAGCCCATGTGTTTGACTAGCTTCTGAACTATTCCTGTGGTGCTGTCTGTAGCCACCATAGCTTTGTACTTATGACAGTTTTTAAACTTAGAGGAGTGTTTTCTAAACTAAACAACTCCAGGTGGACTAAAGTCGTCATTTCATGTCCTGCAGTATCTAACTGTCGGTGTCAAATGACGATGGTTAAATTGCGAAAAAATTGACCTTATGTTGGATGTGAGGCAGTGTTGCTAACGACGTCAGAGATAACTTTTATCAAATGAAGTTGTAGGCTAACCCATTTTACACGTCGTTGGTAAAAGTGCATTACACAAGACGACCACTGCTTCCTGTGGGTAGCTGTATTCACTGTTGTCTAATTTATGATTATATAAAGTAAAAATACGCTAATTTTTTTAATTCTTCATTAGCAAGTGCACACTATTTACATAAAATAATAGCAATTATGCGCGTATAATATTCTGTGATTTATTTGATCACTACTCTGCTCTTTAAGAAATTTCATCTTTCATCAGTATTTAGAGGTTGAACTGATGATTAAACGACAGTTAATTTTGATGGTATTTTGAATTAATAACAGTGGGTTAATAACAATTTTTACCAACCAATGAAACAGAAGGGGACTGAATAAAAGTAACTGTCAGTCAAACAATAACTACATTGTGCTTATAACATGCTGGGATGCTTGCCCCGGAAAATGCTCTCTTGATAGTATTGGTGTATAATGTTTACCAACCTGTCACTTCATTATCTTTCTGGCGAAGGCACTAATAACGATTGGGCTTTCATTAGTATAAAACCTATTTAAAATAGTATCCGTTTATTCTTAAACTGAAATGTTATTTTATATCGTACTCTGAAATGAAGTTTTGTGAGGCTTTAGGCACGGTGTATCGTCTCATCACATCATTGGTGAATCGTCGTTTTATTATTAGTTGTTGTTTGTTTTTATTTGCTCTTGCATGCTAGAATTAGCACAGTGCTATTTCCTGACATTTTCCATTGTGTATGTTACTTATGCTTAGTGTTGGCTTGATTTAAATTCTATAGACATTACCAGATTAAATCGTAATGAAATAAATAGAGGCTATGTATAGTGCTTAGTTTCACCGAATAATTGTCATTATTAGCATTTCAAATGTAATATATGTGGAATGTAGTTAATGTAAATTATCGAGGCGACTAATAATTGCTTTGTAGTATACTAGCTGCCTCATTTTTGTTTTGTAATATTAATTGTTAAGTTCGATCGTTTGTATCGTGTGGCGCCGTCGTGTCATTGAATGGAGACTCTCCTCTCTTTTTAATTTGCATATTTGTAAATAATATTTCTGTTTCTCGTTAGTATTGATTGCACCCACATATATTTTTTTCAGTTATGTAAAGTAGTGTAATAGACATTGGTTTTTTTATTTTAATTTACCGTATTTATTTATCGCTGAAATTTATTGATGTGATACGTCGTGCCTGAGTCTCTCTTCTTTGTCACTCATGGTTTGTTTACCAGCCTCACTTGTATGGTGTGCAGATGCACGACCCCAGCATGGCAGAAGAAAGCGCCTCTTTATTGGGAGAAGAGGGTTTGCGAGCTGGTGGTCAAGCTATGAAATTGGGGTGAGCGTCATTTTCTAATAGACCCTAATATTTTCTCTAAACGACATGCTTAACGTATTCTCGTTTTGTGTATTATTTAAACGCACCATTGATGTGATTGCTGGAATTCACTAGAACAATATTAGGTGATCTTGATTGAAAGTATCAATATTGTTAGTTCAAATAGTTTTGAGTTAGTGTCTAGCTATGTACCGGCATTTAATTAATAGAATTTTAGTTCTTTCTTGCCTGGTGATACTTTTCTTTTACAGTAGTTCATTAATTTTCATCTGACGTTGGTGAAAAAGGCGACTGTCTTATGACCTATGCCCAGAACACTTAAGGAATACTGGCTTCACTTAAAACTTATTTAACAAGTGACCACTTTCTCGCTAGGATGCTAAAACGAGAAATACAATGACGCAGAATTTATAGCTTGTCGTTTGCGAGAATACATTCGAACTAACATTTTCATGCTTCCTTCATAATGGTAGTAGCACTGCATATTCTTCAACTGTTGCATAGATCTTATACTAATCTTGATATTCTTCGTAATTACTTATTATCGTAGGATGTATTGTAGAGACCGACACTGTATATTGTTAAGCATTTATGTGGTGTATTGATTGTGCAGTTTAATAATTTGGTGTCTGTACGCCACAGGAGCATGACGAAGATGAAGGCCATCAAAATATTCCCCACGGCCGTATACATTTCTTGATACGTATGATTGTTAGTTTTCATCGCTTCTGTTTGTTTTATTTTTGTTGCGTGTTATACGTTATAGTTCTTTTGAGCACCATTTTTTTATTTATTGTGCGGTTATGTTTAGTATTATGTTATGATTATTTCCAATCTACTGTTTTAAATTACCTGTTGATGAAAAATACTTAATTTATTATATGCATGAGACCTATTTAAGTCCTTCTCGTCTCATGGTTCCTGATTGGTTCAAGAGGCTATCTTTACAGTGGAAGAGAAGAAAAGTGCCGTCAATCAGTCAATGAAGAGCTTCATTCTGAGTTTGCCTATTATAAGTGACTTCACCTAAATGAGCATTATTTTTCTCACAGGTTCTAGATGGGATTATTTTCACTATGCGTTCAATAATGTTTTATTCTTACTTTTCTGTGGTAGCGTGAACATTCGACATTTGATGAACAAGTTGCTAAGTCAATCCTTTCGCAAGACACTTTGCAAGCTCAGCATGCGTCAGTTCAGTTAGGGTATGTATTTTCCAAAAAGAGCACTATTATTCTGCTATTCCTATTGCATATTGATGACACTGACGTTTCTAAAGTTTCTACTAACATTGAGATATTGTCCTCTACTAATATCTTTTTTTCTATCTGCAGAACTAATGGTTCCTATTTTGCTTTTTCTAGCTAAATTCATGCCACTATTATTAGTCCTTTATATATTGCATGCACGTAACCATTACTAACTGCACGTTCATGGAAGCGCACACGTGTTAAAATGCAGACCTTGGTACTAACAGTTACTTTATATTGATATTTTTCCAGTACTACATTACTGAATTGCACCTGCTTATTATTTCTAATCTTTTGTTTTATAATCCTAACTTATGCACTAATGATAGCACTTTGTGCTTAGCCTCGCTATAGTCATATCCTTTATTCATTTTGACCAGTGTTGCAATATGTTGACTTTTCAAAATGTGACTAAGTATTTAATGAGACTTAAGAACAACAGTTTGCAGTGCTACTACCATTACGTCATTTTTAAATTATTTCTGTGAGACTTTAGTGCAAATCTAATGTATTTTTAATGATTATTTAGCTTTGTGGCAGGTGTTATTTTGAGAGAGCGTCTACCACCATTTGAACGAATGTTGTGGAGAGCTTGCAGAGGGAATGTCTTTTTACGTCAGGCAGAGATAGACACTCCTCTTGAAGATCCGGTCACGGTATGTGTTAAATTGTAATAATCAAGGTTCCTATGTATTTATGTATTTTCTGATTATAATTTTTTTTAATATTTTCTAGGGCGATCAAGTTTATAAGTCCGTGTTTATCATTTTCTTCCAAGGAGACCAGCTTAAATCGAGAGTTAGAAAGATTTGTGAAGGGTAATTGTTGGAGTGAGATGTTGTCATGGTTCAAATAACTTTGGGGAAATTCATGAAAAGTAATAATTAATTTTTTTGGTATGTAGATTCCGAGCTACTTTGTATCCATGCCCCGAAACTCCAGCAGATCGTAGGGAGATGGCGATAGGCGTAATGACTAGGATTGAAGATTTAAATACTGTATGAATTCGTTTCAAACGTCAATCGCTTATTTAACACACGATTCTTATGCGAGTGTTGTTTGTTCACACAGGTATTAGCTCAAACTCAGGATCATCGTCGTCGGGTTCTCGTGGCTGCTGCGAAAAATATTCGTGGGTGGTTTGTGAAAGTTAGGAAAATTAAAGCCATATATCACACTTTGAATCTTTTCAACTTGGATGTAACTCAAAAATGTTTGATTGCTGAATGCTGGTGCCCTGTTGCAGACCTCGAAACGATTCACTTCGCTTTGCGATCTGGCACAGTTAGTTGTTTTGTGGCTTTTATCAATTCTGTAACTGTACTGAAGTCAGATTAGTGAAATTTGTTTTTTTCAACTTTTTACTAAGGAGCGTAGTGGCAGCTCTGTTCCGCCTATATTAAATAGGATGACCACCACAGAATCGCCACCTACTTACAATAGAACAAATAAGTTTACCACAGCATTTCAAGATATAGTTGATGCTTATGGTGTTGCCTGCTATCGTGAAGTAAACCCGGGTATGTAACTTGTCGCACTTTTATCTCTCAAACCGACTGACGTGTACAATGTATGCTTTTATGGTGTCTTTATAGCTCCATATACAATAATTACGTTTCCATTTTTGTTTGCGGTGATGTTTGGCGATGCGGGGCATGGACTCATTATGTCACTTTTCGCTATTTGGATGGTTGTGTTTGAGAAATCTCTATTAGCTAAGAAATCTGATAACGAGGTATGTCTTAAAGAGTTAAAAGGCAGTATAATATATGCGTTATGCACTTTAATACTCATAATTTCGCTTTTGTTAGATCTGGAACACCATTTTTGGTGGTCGATATATTATCCTACTTATGGGACTTTTCTCAATTTACACTGGCATGATTTACAATGATATATTTTCGAAATCTTTTAATATTTTTGGATCATCCTGGTTTGCCCAGTATTCGTGAGTTTCAATGCCTGAATATTTAATGTTGATCTATATTTTCATAAATACTCTTTTTAATTTCAAACATTTTATTTTCTAGAGAAAAGGCATTAATGGAAAATAAAATACTACGCCTGAATCCCACTAATGGGACTAACTTCTTAAATTATCCATATCCATTTGGTGTGGACCCAGTATGGCAGGTTTCGACTAACAAGTTGAATTTTTTGAACTCCTATAAGATGAAGGTTTCAGTTATCTTAGGAGTTATCCAAATGACATTTGGGGTTATTCTTAGCGTTTGGAATCATCGGTAGCGTCTTAATTTTTCGTTTTTCTTCACATTAATTATAATTTTTTTACACTATACTTTTAAATGTTGTAGGTATTTTTCGAAGCCACTGAATATCTATTGTGAATTCATTCCCCAAATGATCTTCATGATGGTAATTTTTGGCTACCTTATCATTCTTGTTTTTTGGAAGTGGACATACTATACCCCAGACCAAGCTGGTTGTGCACCAAGTTTGCTAATCACTTTGATCAACATGTTCTTAATGAAATACGTCACCCCTGGCAGCCCTAATGCATTGTGCTATAATATCCCGTTTTATTCTGGCCAGGTGAGTTATTATTTTATCAGATTGTTTCGCTTTGATGTGATCTGTTAAGATGGTGGAAGCAAAGGCATCAACGATTTACTTTACTTCCTATTAATTACAAACAGGGCAAGTATTTTCTGTAAAAGTATCCCTATATTTATCTTGAGCTTATGTTTTATTTCCTTTTTTTTATAGCAAGGACTTCAAACTTTCTTTGTCATAGTCGCTGTAATTTGTATTCCTTGGATGCTTGTCGTCAAGCCATTCCTACTTCGCAGAGAGCATCTTTTAAAGTCTCGCTTGGTAAAATAGTTTTTCTTTCATTCTGTTGCTAAAATCTTCTTCAGTACTCATTTGAAAACTAACCGCAGATGTGGTTTGCGCTTATAATTTGCCTTATGTAGTTCATGATAAATTTCCTTTAATTTTCCTTTCTGACGTCGTTATTATAGGTGAATTCGAGCCACATGAATAATGCCGGCTCTCAAGAAACTTTTCATCATGATGGGGAAGCTCAGCCCCATAGCGGTCATGGCCATGTGGAGCATTTTGAATTCGGAGAAATTTTCGTTCATCAGGCTATCCATACAATTGAATACTGTCTTGGGTGTATATCAAACACAGCTTCTTATCTACGGCTGTGGGCCTTGAGCCTTGCTCATGCTCGTTAGTAATGTTTGCCTTTTTTAATGTAGTTAATATTATTTTGAATAATTGATTGTTAATATGCATTTTTGTTATTTAGAACTATCGGAAGTGTTGTGGAGCATGGTTTTAAAGAATGGTTTTACGATGTTTACTCATCCTGCAAGTGGCATATTTCTCTTTGCTGTCTTTGCTGTCTGGGGATGTTTGACTATTGCAGTACTTCTTGTGATGGAAGGTTTGTCAGCGTTTCTTCATGCACTGCGTTTACACTGGTAAGTATGAAATAAGATAAAAATTATAACTTTGATGTTTTTTTTTTTACTTTAATGGTGAATTGATTGTATTGTTTGTCATTTCAGGGTTGAGTTTAATAACAAGTTTTATGTAGGGTCTGGATACGTATTTACGCCATTTTCGTTTAAAACAATTTTAGAGAATCAGGGTAGTATGGAAGAATAATGTCACATTCCTTCTCAGTAGTATAGATTATATTTCTTTGTAAGTGTAGCTTCCTATGTGCATTGAAAGCGAGCAAATGAATTATTACTTTTGCAATGGTGTCGTTCTGTACGCATGATATTGATATAGTATGGTTGCTATCGGTGACGTTCATATCGTTGTTATAAACTATCGTAAAACGCTTATTTATTACTATTAAACTGCATTCAGCATGTGATAACCTACATTGTCCCATTAATCAAAACTGCCAAATTACGGTCTACTAATACTGGTGATGATGTCTAAAGTTAGTCTGTAGTGTGACTCCGGAGTTAAATATGCACTACAAAAGTAGTAATAAGAAATTGAATTCATCATCATCATACCCTTATAACTGTAGCAGGGTCGAGTCTGCGTGTTCTAACCCTCCACTCCCGTCTATCTCCCACCGGGTATCCGTCCACCCCACACATTCGTGGTGCTTCTGGGTGCCCAGCAATTACGAACCTCTGCTCTATGCTGCTCTGTGACCTCCCTTGTGGTGATTGGAAAATGATTAGGTGCTTGTCCCTCTTCCTAAACCACGTATTTGACAATGCAAGACCATGTGCTTTTCCTGCTTCAAGAATTGACTGCCCTTGTATACTGACTGTGCCATACCCCCACCCCTCATGAACTTCATCCTATCCCTGCCTGGCGTTGTCTACATGACCACTAAATATAGCGGGAGCTCCGAAGGTGGTGGAGGATATGGTGGATCCAGTGGTGGCTATGGAGGCAGCTCAGAAGGTGGTGGATATAGCGGTAGTTCCGCAAGTGATGGTGGACATGGCGGTAGTTCTGGAGGTAGAGGTGGATATAAAGGAAAGTCATCTGGTGAATACAGAGGAATGACCTCTGGTGGTTATGGCGGAATGAGTTCCGGTGATAGTGGAGGATACGGCTAAATGAATGCCGGTGGTTACGGTGGGAGCTCCGAAGGTGGCTATGGAAGACCCAGAGGAGGATACGGTGGAATGAGTACCGGTACTTCTGGATGCGGATACGGAGGTTCTACTGGTGGTTATGGAGGAGGTGAAGGATCTGGAGGAAAATCCTCCGGTGGTTACGGCGGAATGAGTGGCGGAGGTTCTTGTGGAAGTTCCAGTGGTGGATGGAAGGAACAGCTGTGGTGGTTCTGGCGATAAATCTAGTGGAGGATATGGACTAATAAGCGGAGGTGGGTATGGTGGCAGTTCAGGCGGTGGGTCTAAGGGAAGTCTTCCGGCAAATACGGGAGGAATATTTGGAGGTGGTAGTTACCACCCATATGCGGCCTGACTCACGGAGACTGCAATCTCCGATCTCGAAAATTTAATTATTAAAATAAACATTAACGTAATAATACACATCCTATTTTATAGTCGAAATATTATATAAATATTTTTACTCTACTATTTCGGATTTTCAATCCCGCCTCGTTGGGGCAGTGGGTAGCGTGTGCGGTAACTACGTCAGTGGTTCTAGGTTCGTGTCCATTCAGAGGGACAAATGGGTACTTAACCCTGCCATAGGCTAAAAATGGGTTAGGAGTTTCCTTCGATGTAGCTATAGTGTGAATTTAGATCTGACATAGTGGCCTTAAAATAAAGAAGTATGATGGAAATGTTTAATCTGTGTTGCGATAAAAAAATTATTTTTAATCTAAGAAATAAGTCACAAGTTACGTAGTACCCATATATACGTAATTGGAATCGTAAAATACATTTTGAAATGTTTGCTTATTAGATGCCCTCTATTTCCACTTTCTTGTCCATTTTAATCTGCTGGCTAAAGAAGCTACTTGATACGCTATACAGATCGGTGTTGGGCAGCGATCAGAGCCGCATAAATAGAATGAAAATGACCGAGATGCGAAAGCTGCGGTACATGAGCGGGGTGTCGAGAGCTGATAGAGATTGGAATGAGTATACGGTATTAGAGGTAGCCTGGGGGTAGGAGACATCACGGAAAAAATGAGGGAGAGTAGGTTGAGGTGGTAATGACACATAGTGAGAAGAGGGTGGAGGAGTTCGTTAGGTCCATTTCAGGAATGAGGTGACCGAAGCAGACATGAGAGAAGTTGTCCGTAAGGATATGGTAGTGTTGTGTGGAAGGGGACCTAGTGGGAGATAGACGGGAGACGGAACCCGTAGACCAGACCCTGCCACAGGCGGGATAAGGGTATGATGATGATCATATGGAAACTACTTGATACTACAAGAGTTGCACTAGCATGACTTTTGATCCGAGTTCAAATCTGGAATTGTTTTTATCCGGTATTGAAGAAATCTGGTTACAGTATTAATTCAATAATCGAAGTTTTAGTAATTGACATCCGTGACATATGGACCTTAATCAACTCACCCAGCGCTGATTCAAATACAAATTGAGGCCTCACGCGTCATATCGGATGACACACCTTTTTGTGTTTTGGGTGTTTTTGGTTTTTTTGGTGTTTTTGTTTTTGGTGTTTTTGGGCCCTTCAACTACAAGGTCATTAGAGCCCCGTCCACTGCGTACTTCTGATGCAGAGACTGCCCAGACACTAAACTAATGCGACGATTTTTGGATACTAGCTGTGCTCAGTTTTTTCGAGTAGCCACCCATGTCAGTACTAGCTGGGCCTGCGTTGCTTAACTTCAGTGATCAGGCGAGAACTGGTGTGTTCAACGCAATTTGCCGCTCCTTGTTTTTTTTTTGTTTTGGTGTTAAGGCCCTTCAAATACATTGGTCATTAGATCACCGTCCACTGCGTAGTTCTAATGTAGAGTCTGCGCATACACTGCGCTGTTACGACGATTTTGGGTTCCAACAGGCCACCAAAGTTCTTACTATCCAGGTTTGCATTGCATAACTTCAATGATTAGATGAGAACTAGTGTGCCCAACGCAATACAGCCGCTCCCTCAGCAGGCCTGAATACAAAATTTAATGGACACTGAGATTCTCGCGATCTATGCAGAGATTCTCATTATTCTATATACAGCCACCTGTACTGTCTATGCTAATGTTTCAACGGGAGGAAACTGAATTATAAGTTTCATTAACAGATATTTGAATAACATTATTATTTTCAAAGTGATAGTGACTTGCTACTTCTTGTATAACAAATTCTGGCTATTCTTTACGCAATACAACTTATTAATTACATCCGGAACAATTCTTTGGCTACTGAGCCAAAATATTATTTGCTGTGTTGGCTGCTACCTAAAAAACGGAGTGGCTGCGATTCAGAAAGGAATGCATTTAACTATGCAATAATACTGACCGGCTGTGAGTACCTTGCAAGTATGGGTTTGTTGGTGTTTTAGGGCCCTTCAACTACAAGGTCATTAGAGCCCCGCCCTCTGCATAGTTGTAATGAAGACTGCATAGACACTACACTACTGCGACGATTTTTGGGTATTAATGGTACCCAGTTTTCCCAAGCTAGATGGTTGGTAGATGGTGCCGTTCCCTGCAAGTATGGGCTTCAGCAGAAAATGTTTCTGGGAAGGGCAAAGTTTGGAGGCAGTGTTCCGGGAATCGGATCAACTTATGCTTTCAATGGCTTACATATCTTTCCTGCTCAATTTGTGGTTTACATTTTTTTTTACATTTTTTCCAATTATTCGATGCCATGGGAGGTAGGAAAGGTTAAATGCTGCATTTACCCTTCCTTTGCTGACGCTCATACTTGCTGGCTTTAGAGCTTGACCCTTGACCACTTGCTCTTCTTGCGTTCGTGACGCAATGCATGGCAACATTTTTAGAACAACAGTGATGGCGCTCTACTAAATGCCTTTGAATAGAATATTATTGTAACGGAAGTCATCTTGTCAATCGTTTCACTCTTTTTAACATTTATAACATTACGTACCGATCTGGGAAAACACTGTTACGTGTTTTCCGAAGGTGTTAAAAGCGATAAAAAAATATTTGCTTATGAAATTGTATACTGTACGTAAATCGACCTTACATAACGGCAGATCAGATGCGATTATCGTGAAACTCATTTATAGAGGGGAGAAATGTAGCTGTAATATACTATTGATAAGATATCTTCAAAGATTGGGTGTTTACCTATCATGATTGGTGTTATTATCTGTTTCATGCGTGAAATAATGTTAGTCGGTAATTGGTTCCAATGCTAGAATACTGTTGATATTTTAATAGTTGGTATCAGTAGTCCTGTAACTGCTGTCAAGTGAAGTTGGAACTGTGGGCGCTTGTAACTCTAAAACAATGCCGTCTCTATTCAGAAGTGAGTTAATGAGAAGATGGCAAATATTTCTGCAACTAGAAATTGCTTACGACTGTATTGCAGAACTCGGAGAGCTTGGTATTGCTCATATGATTGATGTAAGTTTGTTCAAATTCATTTTAGTTCATTAGAAAGACTAAATTTCATTAGTCAACAAATAAAATTAGTTTGTAGCCAGCAGACTTCCAAATGATTTCACAATCACAGTTCATATGATAATCCCGAGTTCAATACAGTATGTAGTTAGGCGTCTTTTTAACACAGGATAATTTTTAGGGGAAAGATTATCAGGTAAGTAATGTGATAAGTGAGAATGTTATTTCTAATAAACCATTAGGTGAATGTGATTTTATATAAAGTTAATCTAGATTTCCATTACCTTCATATTTGCGCGATTTGGATATTGCTGTGGGAACGGCTTATTGCTTTCGAAACACCAGTTCTCATCTGATCACTGAAGTTAAGCAACGCAACCCCAGGTAGTACTAACATGGGTGGCCGCTTGGGAAAACTGGATACCACTAATACCCAAAAATCGTCGCATCAGTGTAGTGCCTGTGCAATGTCTGCATTAGAACTATGCAGTGGATGAAGCTCTAATGACCTTGTAGTTAAAGGGCTCTAAAACACCAACGAAACAAAAAGTGGATATTGGTGAAATAGCGGTATACTGAAAAAAAAATCTCAGCCAAATACAATATCGCGCAAAAATTGGCCAAAAAATAACCAATTGAATCCTGTTTTTGATAGCGTTGTTGAATCGAGGTCTAAAATTATAATTAGGGTTTTATCATATGAATCGCTGATATTTTCACATTCTTTCGATTAAATGTCGTTCAGTTGATAAGCGGTTAAATTCAAAATCAGTCCAAAAGTTGTTACAACTAAATAATGTCGTAATAATAAGTAATTTACGTAATTGTATTGATAACATTTCAAGGATAAAGAAGTGGATCAAACTACATTATACAGTGGCCCCAGAAAGTATTTTCACGCCCACAAAAAACCTGCAATTCAAAATATATCAGACTCAGAAATGTACAGAAAAAGATAATAAATTACAAGTATTGAACAGTTTAATCAGTGATATGCATTTTATTTTTAAATTTACACGTGCATATTTTGCAATTGCAAGAATGTGAAGATGTAGGAATAAAAAGTATCTGCACACTTTAACCAACATTAGAAAACAGTAAAAAAAATAATGCAGTGACAATATTTTGTATGAAGACAATGTGCTTCAATTATAGCATTCAGTTTGTTTGGCTTTGAATAAACCAGAACTTTCAAGAAGTTAAGGTCTATTTTGTTCAATTCTTCTTGGAGCACTTCCTGCAAAAACTTTTTGCCAGTAATTTTGTTTTCTCACTTGGACATATACTGATGCCACACATTCTCTATAATATTAATGTCAGGAGGTTGTGGTGGTGTTACTAGCTGTTTTGAAACATTGTATAACAACCACTCGGAAGATTTTAGTGCTTTGTGTTTAGGATCACTGTCTTGTTGTAAAACATACAGTAAGTGTCCTTAATGTTTAAATTTTCCACACATTGCCTTGAACTATCTTGCAAAATACTATTGTATGATTCAGCGTTCATAGTACCTTGAATAAATGCAAGATTGACAGCCCCTTGTGAGGATACACACCCCCAACACATCACTCTTCGTCCTCCATGCTTCACTGTGACTGCTACATGTCCTTGCCTGAATTCCTCATTTTTTGCACCACACATCTACCATCATCACTCCCAAAGCTGTTAAACTTACCTTCATCAGTAAACAATGCACTTTCCCAAAATTCCATTGGTTTATCAACAATAAGCTTTAGCATTACTAGATTAGTTTCAAGAGTTGGGGAGTAAGCCAGGCAGCCATAACAGGACGAACCCTTAGGAGGCTGCCTGTGGGAGATGGAGTTAGGTGAAAGGATGAAGGAGAGGGCTAACTTGCACCACCCAACGTTCTTTACCCATGTTACCCATGTTCCTATGTTGGTATTGATGTGGGCTTGCACTGCTTAACTTCAGTGATCTCACAGGAACTGGTGTGTCCAACGCAATTTGGTGTGTCCAAAGCAAAGCCAAGTCTCTTTTGTCTGTTAGCCTCACTTATATAAGGCTTTTTCCTTGTTGCTTGGCCAAATATATGAGATACATGCAGGACATTCCTTATGGTACTTTTACTCATTTGTTGTTGAGAAGTACTAGCGACCATATTTACCATTTCCTGGGCACTCGTAGAAGATTTAACCTTAGTTTGCTTCACTATTGAGCGTTTTTGTCTTTTAATAAGCACTTGTGGGTGACCTGGCCTTTGTTTAGTGTTGATGCAGTGTCAGCAAACGTTCTAAAGCCAACGTCCAGCAGTAGAGAATGGTAATTTAAGGATTTTAATAATTTCTCAATAGCTTTTCCTTCCATTTCTTTACTTAACCACTTTGAAGCGCAAAACTTTTAAATTTTGAATTAAACCAAAGCTTTAAATTATCCTTTTCTGTACAGTTGAGTTTCATATTTTTTTGAATTAGTGTCATATTTTGTGGGTGTGCAAATACTTTCTGTAGCCACTGTATGCTGTTTATTTTGATATCAATGTGTTAGCCATGGTTGTCTTGTCTAAGCATGGGTTTCACAATTTCTAATTAAAACCCTATCGTCACCTCTTATTATTTAGGTGACTGATAATAAAATGTAGGTGGTAGATAACTATGACAGTAGAACGCGAGTAAATTATGATGTCTATCCAAATTAGCCTAACTATGCTAAGTGATCCTTGCAATACATCACGTAGGTTGAGATACAGTATACGAATTGGGATTGATTTTGCTTGACAGATTAATCTCGAAAATAAATTTGTCCGGGATCCATGAGCTGTAGATGTGGCCCTATGTTTAGGGTCTTGTAACAGACGATCGTCTTGGAATGCTTTTTGAATTACAATAGGGCGTTTGTGACTTGGGGAAAGGCGCTATGCAAAAGTGTGGAGACCTTGTAGAGGCTGCTCGCGGGTGAGGGGGGTAGGAATGGGGAAATTAGCAGTACCCAGTGTTCCCAACCAACCACTCATATTACCTAGGTACTAACTTGGGTTGCGTTGCTTAACTTCAGTGATTTGACGAGAGCTTGTGTGTCCAAGGCAATTCAGCACGCAAGTGGCAGTATTTTATATTCAGTATCATTTTATGCTACTGCCACCAATACTCGCTAAGATTGTTAACCTGGGTGTATTCTTTAATTGTAAACTGTTTAATCCAACAAAATACATTACGTTTATGACTTACAGTGCTTACAGTAGTTTTAGAAGAATACTTTTCGTTTCTCCATCTTCCTCATGTCCTCTGGGACAGTAGTTGATTATTTATTACCGCAGTATCTTCGAACTAATTATTTATTTCATGTTTCAAATCGGCCATAATTCGATACTAAACCTAAAGAAGAACAGGTAATTGTCATATGAAGTACAGCCCCTTATCCCGCTTGTGGCAGGATCGGAAATGTGAGTCCCGGCCCTCCACCTCCACCTATCTCCCACTAGGTAATACTGCCATTAGGTCCCCATCCATCTCACACACTCTACGTACAGTACAACCTGTTTCCATTTCTGCTTTGGCATTCCTCTGCCCCGAATAGATAGTTATATATGTCCTAATAAAACAATTATGGCGGTCAAAAAGTAAAATGTAACTTATAATAATGTATTATCTTTGACATTAGTTAAACCCTGATATGACTCCATTTCAACGAAAATTTTACAACGAAGTTAAAAGATGCGATGAGATGGAAAAAAAGTTGTGTAAGTAAATGAAAGTTTACGTTGGCTTGTGGGTGACATGGCTGGCTATACTTGAGGGTTCCTTAAGTTCCTTGTGTTTTGTGTGCCAGTGGTTGTTTATTTCTTAACCACAGAGGAAGTTTAAACTTGTCCTTAGTAATAAAAAACAAAGCTTTGTGTTTTCGTGAAATATTTGACATTAAATGCTAATGACTTTTGAAATTATTTCTTATAGCATACATTGAGAATGAATGTACTAAAATTGGAATCGAAATTAAAGAAAGTGATCCTCTTTCTCCTGCACCAGATGGGCGGGAGATAATTGATCTCGAAGTACTGTAGTTGTTTTGTTATCAGAATATGAGTTTGTTATTTAGATTTAACCATTGGGCTATCTTACTTTCAGGCAATTATAGACCGGGTGGCGGGAGAATTAAGAGAAGTAAACACCAATATCGATGCCTTGGAGAGAAACAACATCGAATTAATGGAACTTAAACAAGTGCTTCTCAAAACAGCTTTTTATTTTGACGAGGTAATTGGATGACACCCTTGTTGTCTCACTGTTTGGTAATGCATAGTCAACTTTGGGTGGTTTGTTAGTCATTTCCGTTATACTTCAGCATATTACGCATAGCTCCAAACTTCTAATGTAATTTCTGGTTCAGTCTGCTGTTTTCATACACTCGTCTTGGTGTTTTACTTGAGTCTTGATTTCATGATCACCCGTTCGATTCTGGTGTTGGTACGTGGCTTCTTTCAGACGAAAGTGGACTTCCTTCAAATTGAAAATAAAGCCGTTGTCCAACGTAGTGTCTATTTAAAAGCTCCTTTCTATAGGACGAAAAATATTCGTATAGATTAGAAGTGTCAAATTCATTTTATTTATGGGCCATATTGACAACGTTGAAACTTTTTATGGGCCGCATGCACTATGACCTATATGCGAACTACTTATATAAGTAAGCCTACTATGTCATCGTCATCATACCCTTATCCCGCCTGTACCAGGGTCGGCTCTGCGGGTTCTGGCCCTCCACTCCCGTCTATCTCCCACCAGGTCCCCGTCCACTCTACACACTGCCATATCCTTAAGGACAATATGTTCCCACGTCAACTTCGGTCCCCCTCTGCCCCCGGTGCTATCGACTACCTGCATTTCTGGTATGGCCCTAACGAGCTCCTCGTCCCCTCTTCTCATTACGTGTCCTTACCACCTCAGCCTATTCTCCCTCGTTTTCTCTTACCGGCATTTTTTCTTATGTACTTATAATGCTTAAAATTCTCCGCGGGCCGCAGATTTGAGATGGCTGGCTGGTGTAGATTAAAAGTAAAGCCGTATAGATCAGGTATAAAAGCTTGTCCCCAGATGTATACATGCCATATAACCATTTGGCTACCATAGCCCAGGATCTAGTTAAGTGTCATGATGGTCAGATAGTAGGGAGTGCAATTTTTATAATTTAAACTTGTTTTTGACATTGTAATGATATATTGACTTTTACTCTAGTGTGAACAGCTAGTTATCGACGATTTACAAGAAATCGTAACTCAAGACGCCGCACAGACATCGGTTAAATTGAGGTATTTTTATATACAATACAATAGTTACAGTAGTTTTACTAATTAAATATTTTAACATAGAATCATTTGATGTTTTTCATTTCACCCAAGCTATTTATATGCATGATTAACTATAGGCCTACTGTCTGATACCTAATTGGTACCTAGAAGAAAGCAATTTCAGCCACTGAAAGCTTAGTGGGTAGTGAATATTGAAATACACAGAGCCGGCGCAAGCTTTTGCAGGGACGGAGTTCTAAAATTTCTCAGGGCCTTACCGTTGTCCGTCTCAATAAAAAAATTAAAAAAACACACAGTATTCAGGCGGCTGGGATTGGGAGGTTTTTGATTCTTTATTACGTGGCTTTCTGCGAGGTCTTTTCTTTGTACCGGAATGGTATTACCAACTATTTGTACTTAAAAATTAAAAACTGTTTGGCAGTAATATGAAGTAAAGTGTATTTTGAAGCTCGGAGCCTGGTTCCTGTGAATGCGAAGAACCCGCTTCGCATTGGCCCTGGAAATACATAAAGTAGTTTTATGGAAAAGCAGTAGCAACCAAGGGGAAAAAACGGGCAAATTTCTTCTCCCCTTGACAAAATGCAGGTGCATCCTTGTGCATGGCTCAATGTAGTGCTGGATACAGGTTCTTTGGTACTAGTAGGCTGATATCAAAATCCTGAGAGTATATTTAAATCATTTATTTAATTTGGCAAATTATAACAATGACTCATAGAATTCGTGTTACCTTTATCTGTGAAGTATCTGTCAAGTATTATCGACATAGGCCAACTATAATATATTGTAGTTTTATGTAACCATGAAAATAATTTATTTGTACATTTTATCATTCTAGTTTCATTGCTGGTATCATTCACAATGAACGTGTTCCAGCGTTTGAAACAATGTTATGGCGCGTCTGTCAAGGCAACGCCTATCTTCGGATAGTTCCCATTGAAGAGGATGTTACAGAAATAACATCTGTGAGTAATTATCTGTTCCTTTGCAGAATACAAACAGGTCCATAAATCATGTACTGAACGCGATGTGGGATGTTGACTTATGAAAGCTCTATTGGATATCGATTTTTAATATACCTTGGGGGCAGAGGCGGCGCTAGGGTTGGCGTTACCCGGTGCGGTGACACCATGGTGTCACTCCCCCCTTTTCCCGAAAAAAAAAGCCGCTCTGTTCCTTCGTTTTGGTGTCACCCCATTTGTCATGGTGCGAGTGGTGTCACCCGATGCGGCCAGCACCCCCTAGTGACCCCACTGCTTGGGGGTAGTCCTAGATCAGTTCTCAAACTGGGGTAGTCCTAGATCAGTTCTCAAATCTAGAGGAAATTTTGGGCGATTTGCGATTATTGCCATGAGTATGTCACCTTTGAAACAGGGGTCCTCGCCTTTTTCTGGGAGGGGGAGTAAGGGAAGTTTATTCAAAAACGCGATAAGGTCAATTATGAAATATTTGAAATTATTTTACTGTAAAATGAAAACTGTATCACCAATTAATGCCACATTTATGCTATAAATAGGGAAATACTGTCCGAAAATCCGTATTCATTGTATTTTTTCAAGGGGATCAATATAAATCCAGAGTGAAGAAAATATGTGAAGGGTAAGTAATGATTGTCCATTCACAATAAAGAAATGCCAGACTTACCCTAACCAGTGCCGGATTTAGATACTGAGAGGCCCTAGGCTTCAGCCTACTTAGCCTAATGGTAAATCCGGCACTGACCCTAACAGGAAGGCTTACCATGAACGGAATCTAGTAGGGCCTATCGTACATATTTCATTTTGATAGTCATAACAATCACTACGGCTTATACTCAATACTGTCAGTTATAGTGTTAGGGAAGAAAACGAATTTGATGTTGGTGTTACTAAGTGTTAACTTAGGTTTACGTTTTTAGTTTTAGAACGTCTGTCTACCATCTTCCGGACACTGCGGCGGAACGAGAAGAAATGGTTTCTGGTGTCCAAGTGCGACTTGCTGATCTTAGTATCGTATGTAATAGGCGACCTTATAATAATCACGTTGGATTTAGACTATAATGAAACTTTAGTGCATTTTAATTTCATATGATATTGTAGGTTTTAAACCAGTCTAAGGACCATCGTCACCGACTGTTAACGGAAGCTAATGCTCGTCATCACATCCGATTTGCTCAAGTCCGCAAGATGAAGGCCATCTATCATACGTTGAATTGTTTCAATGTAGATGTCACACAGATGTGCTTAATTGGTGAATGTTGGGTCCCAGATTATGCTGAGAATGACTTTATAAATACCTTTAATAAGGCTCATGTAAGTTTTCCTTTTCACATTTCACGAGTTTTCATAATAGCACATGTTTCTAAGTCATTTTGGGACGTTTTTAGACCAAGAGTGGAGGTTCAGTACCGCCTGTCTTAAATCCGTTGAAGACCTACGAGCGACCGCCTACATTGTATCGAACCAACAAATTTTCTGGCTCTTTTCAAGGCATTGTTGACTCTTACGGTGTGGCAAACTACAGAGAACTTAACCCAGGTATAAACACAAACTAAACTTAAATTACTATCCATCTTTTCGAAACTGAACAATTGGTACTTACTGGTGCACCACTTATTGGTGCACCCCAGGGAGGGCAAGGAGGGGGCAGTAACGCTGCAAAGACTCGTGCAGGACAAAGTGAAGGAATGGGGGTTAGGGCAGTGGCGACAGAGTATGGAGGGAAGGGCTGCAAAAAAAACGCTTAGGGTGTATGGGAACAAGCTTAACATAGAGAGGGAGGTAATCTACGACAATACGTGGGAGAGCTCACTTCTGTTTCGGGCAAGAGCTGGGTCACTGGAGACGAAACAGAGGATGGCAAAGATCACAGGTGGAGAGGAGGGCTGTGGATTGTGCAGGGATCAGGTGGAGGACGTCAGGCATGTGATACTGGTCTGCCCAGCACTGGATCACTGCAGAAGGGGTTGGGAAACCCCCACATTGGAAGAGGTTCTGGGGTGGAGCGGCTGGAATGGGGGCGAAAGGCAAAGGTGTTGCTGGGGTGCTGGTGGAGATCTGGGCATATGGGTCTAGCATGAAAAGATCTCGCCAGCAAGGTATCCGTCACAAAGGATTACATATTCATATTCATATTCCATATTCATACTTACAGGCCCACTATTCGCAAATGGTAGCAGGTTTTTTTTAGCAATTCTAAATATGAATCACATCTCTAAATAAGAAATACTCCAGTATATCATCGGGGTTTTTGTGTTGGGATAGGCATTTTTTATTCGTCAATATTTTCATGCAACTCCTAACCCTTTTCCCGCCTATGGCAGGGTCGGGTTCCCATTTGTCCCTCTGAATGGACACAGGGTGATATATTGGTCATAGTTTTTTCTGCAGCCGGTTGCCGGCCAAAGCTGCACCCCTACGCTTATTTAATGTCGGTATAGTGTTCGTTGGGGAATGCTACCGACGCCAGGGGGCGAGCTCCTACACCTGGAAATTTTTGCCTCATCTACCCGTTTGCGTAGTAGAGAGGGTTCTTTTACGTGCAAGTGCCATCGTACACCCACACGGGAGCTCGGTTTTACTTTTGGGAGCGGCGAATTGCGTTGGACACACCAGTTCTCGTGTGATCACTGAAGTTAAGCTGCGCAATCCCAGCTAGTACTAACATGGGTGGCCGCTTGGGAAAACTGGGTACTGCTAGTACCCAAAAATCGTCGCATTAGTGTAGTGTCTGTGCAGTCTCTGCATAAGAACTATGCTGTGGACGGGGCTCTAATGACCTTTGTAGTTGAAGAGCCCTAAAACACCAACAAACAACAACAAAAGGTTTTACTTTTCATCCGAAAGAAGGCACACTCGCGGCTTCTCTCTCGCCCGAAAGAAGTCGACCCACCACGGCCCAGTATCGAATTTAGAACTACTGGCGTAGTTGCCGAGCGTGCTAACCACTACGCCACCGCGGCGGGTCTAAATTCGGCAATATTTTCATGATCTACCAGTTTTTAAATCCAGTAACCCTTGTATACTTTGTAAAGGCGACAAAGATGCTAAATCTTAATTTGAACTATTGTTTTTTTTCAGCTTATTATGCCACCATCACATTCCCATTCTTGTTTGCTGTGATGTTTGGAGACGCCGGTCACGGAATTCTCATGACATTATTTGCTGCTTTCCTTTGTATTTTCGAGAAAGCAATAATAGCAAAGAAAATTAAAGAGGAGGTAATTTAGGTGCACTAATTCTGCTAAAAACATGTATCACAACCTTTAAATTAATTTTCATATCCCTAGATGTTTACTACCATTTTCGGGGGACGATACATTATTTTGATGATGGGACTCTTTTCGATGTATACAGGAATAATATATAATGACGTCTTCTCAAAGTCAGTTAATATTTTTGGATCACAGTGGGGATCAAATTACAGGTAAATAAATTGGAAATTTTAAAATTACATTAATCTTCGAAGACTATTTGCAAGCTGCAGCTCTCCACTTCCTTTATCATCAATTAGGTCCCTATCCATTCCGCGTTACCATGACCCTTTCTCATTGCATTTCCAAAACATATTTTTGCCATCGTATAATGCCGGGGTTCCCAAAGTGTGCGCTGCGGCGCCCAGGAGAGCCGCGACTTCCTCACGGGGGCGCCGCGAAGTATTCCAAATAAAAGTACAGGAGCGAGGTTGGCGTTGTGAGGAACCTTAGTGACAATTTTCTAAAACAAAAAAAAAATCAACAGGGCGCCTTGACCAAGTCAACATTCAGAAAGGGTTCCGCCTGTCGGGAAAGTTTGGGAACTCCTGGTATAACGTCTGTGTACTCACTTCCAGTTTTGAATTCGCGATTAATTAAACAATAGTCCTCACAAAAGAAAGAGAAATTATAGTTTACGTAATTGTACGAAAATGTACGATTATATTTGATCATAGAATATCAATGATCCCATCCAGTCAGGGCGGCCCTGATAAATTAGAGTTGGGATCTGCTGAAGATCAATGCAGCCTGCAACTTTAATTAGCCTCCACCTGTTGAGTGATGTCTAATAGATGTAAGTCCTGCTACTTAATATATATCTTAACAGTATGGTCTTCATTGAGTTCTGATGAGAAGCACAAAATGTAAGAAACCCATGGTCTGGCAAATACAAAGATGTGTATATTTTATGTAAAATAATTTTCTTGCAACTTTCTCTTAAAATAGAATTTTTTTACATAATCAAATATCTGTCATTTCTTTACAGCGAAGAGACGTTACTAAACAACAAAGTAATTCAGTTAAATCCAGACAGTACTGGACAGAATTTTTATGGCGAACCCTACTATTTTGGTGTAGATCCTATATGGCAGATGGCCACCAACAAGTTAAATTACATGGATTCTTACAAAATGAAGTTGTCAGTTATACTTGGCGTTATTCATATGTTATTTGGCGTTATAATCGGCATTTTTAATCACATGTACGTATTGTATTATATCTACCCCGTTTTTAATAACATCTAGTAAGAAAAAAAGAAAAGCCTAAGAAAAAAATCTAATATATGCGATGTGTCTTTAATTTTTAGTTATTTTAAGAGATATTATAACATTTTCCTGGAATGGCTGCCGGAAATAATTTTTCTCGCCGTAATGTTTGGATATCTCGATATGTTGATTATCTGGAAATGGTTCAAGTTCACTCCAGACGATTCTGGGACAGCACCAAATCTTTTAATTAATTTAATCAACATGTATTTAGGAAAAGATGATGACTTGAAGATGTATGACAGCGAGGTAAGTATATCGACTTCTTGACTTTTAAAATTTCTCTTTGAATGTAATCGTTGAGACGCAATCCCTTATCCGAAATCCTTTTGTCAGGATGTCATCATCATCATCATACCCATATCCCGCCTGTGGCAGGGTCTGGTCTGCGGGTTCTAGTTCTTCATTCCCGTCTATCTCCCAACAGGTCCCCGTCCACCCCACATACTACCATATCCCTACGGACAACTTGCTCCCACGTCTGCTTCGGTCTCCCACTGCCCTGGATGATTCCAACCAACTGCATTCCTGAAATGGACCTAACGAGCTCCTCCTCCTCCTCCTCCTCTCTTCTCATTAAGTGTCTATACTACCTCAACCTACTGTCTCCCATTTTTTCCGCGATGTCCGCCATCCCCAGACTACCCCTAATATATTCATTTCTTAGTCTGTCAACTCTCGAAACCCCGCTCATTATACCGCAGCATTCGCATCTCGGCTACTTGCATTTTTGTCAGGATGTGACTTTCATAATTATTTTTTTTTCTAGATTGTAGGCCGTTTACTTGATTCTGTATAATTCTATTAAAATTAAGTATCTTCCAAGAGGCCTCGGGGGACGCCAGCTTAGTATTACCTGTCTCATTTAATAGTTTTTGTCACAGAAACTTCAAGGAAATTTCAGATTTCGGACTTTCAGACAAGAGTTCTCAATCAGTAAAATTATCTACAAAAGCCTTCTGTTAATTACGTTGTTTATTTATTTCATTGTGTAGAAAACCGTTGAACAAGTTTTGGTAATCGTTGCAATCGTATGTGTGCCTTGGATGCTCCTCATTAAGCCGTTTGCCATCCGTTCTCGATTCAATAAAGCGGTTTGTATATAATGAGCAATAGCACTTGATTAGATAAATTTAAACATTTTGTTTAAAATAACGCTACTTATGCGTAGGTTGCTAAAGGTACTGAGAAATACGAATTTGGAGATGTCATTGGACCCGAAGGCCATCTGGAAATGGGCGAAGTATTTGTTCATCAGGCGATTCATACAATCGAATATTGTTTGGGCTGTATCTCTAACACAGCATCATACCTCCGTCTATGGGCCCTAAGCTTAGCTCATAACCGTAAGTTTTTGTATACTAGTAGAAAAATAAATAGTTGGTAGTAATTGTCATTTTGATATTGCCCTAACGAGAAACAGTAGGGTTTGTGGATGTGCTTGATAATATTTGGAATGGACAGAAATTTGGCGAAGGACAGAGGGCTACCTGAGGACCTAACTCTTACAGTTAACTTATCTGTTCTTTAAAAGCGCGTGCGTTTGTGTGTGTGTTTGTCAAAGGGCGCGCTTGAAGTAAAATTAATCATGTATTACTGGCCTCGATCAGGGCCCGCTCTAAGGGGGGGGGGCGCCATTTTACCTGTAAGTGTGAGAACAGAGGACGCGAACAGAACGCTGCTTCAAGGGGCGGCGATTTGCCTTTTTGTCCGGGGCGGCATAAGTGCTAGAGCAGGCGCTGCCTCGATGGCTCTGTGGAATACGTGCCTGACTCTTGCATCCACGGTTACAGGTTCGAACCTGGCCATTTAAAGAGATCGAAATTAAATAAGCAGAGTTGGTAACATTAGATTGATAGGTCCACGTACCAATGCGATGAATGTGTACCCGACCATACTTTAGGCGGCATAAGGGTGTCGTAGTCATTTTAAGTAAGGAGCCAAAGTTTAGTACCGGTATTATTTTCATAATAGGAAAATTTAAATAATTGTTTTTTCATTTTATTAGAACTTTCAGATGTTTTATGGACACTGGTCATGCGGATGGGATTTTCAGCATCGGATAATTACTATCTTGGAGGAGTGATACTATTTGCCATTTTTGCATTTTGGGCAGTCTTAACAATTGGTATCCTTTTAATTATGGAAGGCCTTTCAGCTTTTCTGCACGCTTTGAGATTGCATTGGTAAGAGCAATTTGTTTCCTTTGAAAATTTAAATAGTCAATATATTGTTACAGCCATTTCGTTTCGTTATTTAAAGGGTTGAATTCATGAACAAATTTTATGTTGGCGACGGATACATGTTTGCACCGTTCTCTTTTAAGCGTACCTTTTCAGAGGAGGAAATATAAATTTAATGAAACTTTCCAATTATGAATAGTAGTATTGCTTTTATTTTTAAACATTTAAATTTGAATTTCAACATTATATTTCAATAAAAATTCATTAATTCTATTTTTAAAATGGTCTATGTTGTTATCTTGTATGATCAAAGGATCCCAATAAAATTAAAGGGGAAAGTCTACAGGGCAGTGGTTAGGCCACTATGTTATATGGATCAGAATGTTGGTGAGTGCGAAAGAGCGATGGCAGTAGAAAGAGTAGCTGAAATGTGAATGAGGAGGTACATGGGTGAGGTGTCGACAGCAGACAGAATTAGGGACGGGTATGTTACGGGTAATTTGGAGGAACATCGCCGAAAAGATGAAAGAATATATTGAGGTGGTATGGGCATGTGATGGGAAGAGCGGAGATCGAGCTGATTAGGCCCATCACAGGGATGCAGCTTATGAAAGACTCCACGGCAGAGAAAGACCTAAGCAGACGTGGGAACAGGTTGTACGAAGGGATATAATAGTGTGTGGTGTAGGGGGAACCTGATGGGTGATAGGCGGGAGTGGAGGGCCAGGAGCCGCAGACCCGGCCCTGCCCCAGGCGAGACACGGGTATGATGATGTCATCACGTTTTTACTAAGATTAAACCATGAAGGCTGACAAAGGTTTGAAGGTAAAGTACTGTATATCATAATCGTCTAAGTCCTGTTCAGTTAGATATGTTCTTCCAGTGTGTCATTTTTACGAATGGATTAAAAAGGACGTTCAATTTTGGTTTTATGTTTTAGTTCAAAATTTATACTTTTACATAACTGCTCTAAATTTTAGTTTGATTTTTTGATTAATTTATAGCTTTGACCCGCATCGGTTGCGCAGGAGGTAGTGTGTTCGATTACTGCGTCACTGGTTCCAGGTTCAATAATGGATCGAGGTGGGTTGATTTCTTTTGGGCGAGAGAGAGGCCCCGAGTCCACATTCCTTTGTATGAGAATTAAAACTGAAATTCCGTGTGGTGTAAAAGGCAAAATTCCCGGGTGTAGGAACTCGCCCCCAGTCGTCTGTGGAGTGCCCCAACGAACAATTGACCGACGATAAATAAACATAGGGGGTTGCAGCTTTGTTCAGCAGCCGGCTGTGTTCATCCAGAGGGACATAGATGGACACCCGACACTGCCATAGGCGGGAAGACGGTTAGTAGTAGCTTTGCTTATTTTTAAAATATTAATGGGAAGCCATGATTTTAAAACCCGCCTCCGTGGTGCACTGGATAGCACGCTCAGTAACTGCGGCAGTAGTTCTGGAAGTAGCAATGGGGTTATAGACTCGGACGCGACCCGTAGAATCAATGGGGGATGGTTGAATTGGAGTCCAGTGTGATAGGAGGATCCCAATAAAGTTGAAAGGGAAGTTTCACAGGGCAGTGGTTCGGCCAGCTATGCTATATGGAGCAGAGTGTTGGGCAGTGAGGAAAAGCCACGTCAATAAAATGCAAGTAGCCGAGATGCGAATGCCGCTGTAAATGAGCGCGTGTGCCGAGAGTTCTTGTTCATTATGTAGTATACAAAAAAATGAGGGAGAATAGGTTGAGTTGGTAATGGACACGTAATGAGAAGAGGGGAGGAGGAGCTCGTTAGGTCCATTTCAGGACTTCTGGTGGTTGGAAGCACCCGGGGCAGACGTGGGCGCAGGTTATACGTAAGGATACGGTAGTGTGGGGTGGACGGCGACCTGGTGGGAGATAGGCGGGAGTGGAGGGCTAGAACCCGCAGACCCGACCCTGCCACAGGCAGGATTATAATATGTATTATATATTATGTATTATTATATTATGTATTATTCGTGTTGAAGGAGGGAATGTAATTGCTTTGGTGCATTGGCGAAATCTCGATAGTCAACTTTCATCCATTCTACACAATGCAACACCAAGAAACTACTGTACGTAAGACACATTTCACCCCATTAATTAAAGGAGCTTTTAATCGCTGTTAACAAAATAATGTAATTTGCAAATTTCTATTAGCCATCAACCACTCCGGCGATACAGTCCCGTTCCTCATAAATTTCTAGGTATTATGAAACACGTTATAATGAAATTTCTGTATTATACTTTGTGATAGTGCGATAGTTAACGGATCACTCAAGCTCCCTACTGGCATGGATTTCCCCCTATGAAGGTAACACTGGAAGAACTCTTTCGTTCAGTCATAACCTATGTAGTAGTTTTCTAAATATGGAGACTTTAGAGGAAGAGCCGTCAACAGTAATCTTTTCTTTTAAATGTAAGTATTTGCTAACCCAAGTTTAAGCTATATGTTGCTGGTTTATAACATTTCGCCTGCTGTTTAGACTATTTGTGAGTTTAAATGTTTATATGAAATTGAGCGTCGTACAGCCTTCCTCGCACACTACGAAGGATGAATTCAGGGCGCCATTTTGCAGTCAGTCCGAAAGTTTGACAAGATCAACCTTGACAAATTCACATCCTTATGACGAAATTGTAGGAACTGTAGGTGCAGAGTTCAATAGGAGGACTATATTGAAACACTATCAAACAAGTATTATGCTTAGTATTTAGTAAATAATATAATATGACCTGCGGTTATATTTGTTAGTTAAAATCCGCAAGAGACAGCTGTGGACTACCCACAGGGCCTTACTCCATAAAACAATGTATTACTAAGGCAAGGTGTATCTCAAACGGTGGTATATATTGGACTGTTGAATTGGTATATTACAGTACCATGCAGTGGCGTAACTTCAGTTGTGGCGCACAGGGCAAGAGGCATTCAATGCGCCCCCTCCCCTGTTGGACACACCCGTTCAGATGTTAAGCAACGCAGCCCCAGCTAGTACTGGCATGGGTGACAGGTTGCGAACAATCGGTACTGCTGAAACCCAAATCGCCATAACAGCGTAGTGTCTGTGCAGACTCTACACTAGAACTTCGCAGTGGAGGGGGCTCTAATGATCACTGTAGTCGTAGGGCCCGAAAACACCAAAGGAGCAATTAATATGCCTTCATAAGTGACATTTGGCGTTAATAAGCGTTTGGCATTAATATTTAAACACACTTGGGGCAATGGATTGCGTCTTCGTTTACTGTGCGCAGCTGTAGGGTGCAATTCCCTCCCTTTAGAGTGACCATTCCTGACAGGACCTGAATGACAATATTTGAATGATTCATGACCTAAAATCTTATTAGAAGTCTATACTGTAATTCTAATTCGTTAGGAATCCGCGTGTTGCCAGATGTCATCACCGTTTGTGAAAAGGACTTTCTTTCCAGAAATTTGCTACTGCAAAATAGAGAAAACCCCGCCTCGGTGGCGCAGTGGTTCTAGGTTCGATACTAGATCGAGGTATGTTGACTTCTTTTGGGCGAGAGAAAGGCCACGAGTGCGCCTTTCTTCGGATGAGAAGTAAAACCTAGGTCCCTTGTGGTGTACGATGGATTGGCACGTAAAAGAACTGTCTATCATGAAACGGGTAGATTAGGCAAAATATCCAGGTGTAGGGGCTCGCCCCCTGGCGTCGGTGGAAGCATAAGAGTTGCAGCTTTGGTCGGCAGCCGGCTACGGAAAAATACTGTCTAATATATCACCCTTGTGTCCATTCAGAGGGGCAAGATGGGTACCCGTCCCTACCATAGGTGGGAAATGGGTTAGGAGTTGCTTTACAAAATAGAGAAGAAGTTGACCGAGTCATTGCACGTACAGTACACTTCCTTTTTATTTCGTTAGGTCCACTTGAATGTTGATCATCGTGAAGCTTACTTCATAAACATTTGTTTCGTTTTGAGGAGCTATAGTTGATTGTCATCCCAAGAATCCTCTTATACGGGCGCGATGAGCTTAAAATAAATTATTTTTTAGCATTATTTTCATTACGTCTGTAAGTCTACATTGGTCTGTCCTAAATTTAATAAAAATCACGTATATCATTCCGATAAGGACTATTTATGGATTCAATATCCATTCAACAAAATTACCATGTGGAAAATGCCTTAATATTACTTAAAAGAGTTAAAGTAATCCAGAAAAGACATTTACACCCAAGGTAACACCGTGTTGATTTGAACATGTTAAAGATATGGATTTTAACATTATCCTCTTAATACGTACCTGGCAAGCCAGTAGGTTGACTCGCAATTTTGTATTCGACTATTAAATTTGGACAAGTTTGCTTTAAGAAAATAAAAGCTCTTTCATATCGTGGATCTGTCTCTAAACGCCCATATCCAGTCAAAATCAATTTTTCAAATTTATCTTCATATTTGACAGCTAACAAATGTAACAGTTCCTCACTAAGAAAGGAGTAGTTTAATGTAATTTCCTTCAAATTTGGAAAGTTCGTAATTAGGGTTGTGAGTTGCCCTGATAATGGTTGTTGTAGTCTTGATGTTGCAATAAAATTACTTAGATGTAAATATTTAATGGTGTTGATGCTGGTCATCGCCACCATCTCAATAATGGTGGCACCCTGGAAAACATCGAAGCACAACATGGATGCTTCAAAGGATTCCAGTGCACGTTGCCATTCCAATAGTTTGGCCAAACTCAGTGCTAGTCGAATGCGAGCTTTTGGATTATACCAGTACTTTGAAAAAGTAATGGACAGTGATAGCAGGCTCCATTGAATGTCACTACACTGCTGCCATCGTTGGACGAGTTTGTAAAATTTTCGAGATGCTAATTCTGTTAGTCTGTTAAATTTAAGTTTCAAGTGGCGAATATAAGAAATGTGATCAGTTAAAAATTTGAAATGGTTAATGTTGAGATTCGGTGTATAATATGGAGCTCGTTCAAAATCAATCGTGTGAATTTTCCACAAACGTGGTATGCCTGTGATGTCTCTCCATCTTTGACAAGTCTCGGACACTGATACTCTGTCTTTGAAAGGTACATATTCAAATATGACCAGTAACATTTCCGACGGCAAATCATTTATGTGAACAGATTCCATAATAATAATTTTCAAATATCTTATTGATTAGGTTGTACGATACATAAATGGAGTTGATTTTGAGATACCATTCTAAAACCTTTCAAATTTTGCACATTCCTAGTAGAATAACGTAACGTGCATTTAAAATTAAATGAAGTCTTTTAAACAATACAAAGATATAAATATTGAATTAATAAAACCGTGCTTGCCTCCGTTTTCACTTTTTATTTTGCAGGGACCGATGATTACACAAAAACTTTAATACGTCTAAGAAATGAAAAACGAGAATACTTCACCGGAAAAAGAAATACTGCACGAGCTGGTTGGCAGTAAGTAATTCATTTGCTAGTTCTTCGTTATTCATGACGTTGATGAAGACGACTGACCTGCGTTTTAGATATGTTTTAAAGGAAATGGGATTGGACCGTATTGTTTCTGTGAAGCAAGCCAAAAAGAAATGGGATAATCTTGTTCATAAATACAAGGTAATTAACCTTATCAGCAGGATCTGTTTTGCTTATTCTGGGCCAGAGCTGCAAGGGTCACTAGTACCCTGTCAACAGTCTTCTTTTGTATTTCCATTTCCTCAGTCCATGAAATTTGTAATTTTCTTATTTTTAGGAATTGAAAAATGCTAGAATTGGCACATCGGATGGAGAAATTGCTGCCTCGTCCTGGCCATTTTACCAAATAATGGAAGAAACGTTAGGAAACGGTCCAATGGTAACCCTTCCTGTAGTCATTGCTTCTATTGTTGAACAGGATGCAGAAGGCTATATTGGAGAATCTAGCAATGGAACTATATTAGCAACGTTACCTAATTCTGAAACTGGAATACTGAGTGCAGAACTCGTCCAAGGAGCTACACTTCAAACCAATCAACAAGCTAGTCCTGAACAACCATTAAGAAAAAAGAGGAAGAAGGAAACTGATGACTCTTACCTAGAATTATTTCGTCAAGCCCGTGAAGACTGGCTTCATATGCATAACACGTTAGAAAGGCAAGGAGAGGTGATCATTTCGTTATTTACCGAATTAGTTAAATCGGTTAAAAAAACATAAAACTACCTGTTGACAAAGTATTATTTCCTAAGCTAAAGCAAACTGTTACAGCTTGTATATGATAACGCTGATGTCAGTTCGATAAGAAGAATATTAGTGATAATGAAAATGGAGCATTTCCAAGTCAAATTTACAAAAGCGTTATTCCTCTCATACGATTTATTGCTATTTACTTGGTTGCACTAATGATCATGTTCCATTGTAAACACTAATAATGAGCTATTTAACATCTATCAACCACCGCTGCCAAGGTTCTGACAAGGTACTTTACCATACGACTGATGGAGCTCATATGTAAGCCTTCGTAATAATTTTCTGTTGGTCTGTAGATGTTAACGGCTGTTTCACTGAATAGCCTCGAGCAGAATCAGTCATGAGGCAAATGGCTTTGGGTCCTGTAGCCCGCGTGTTGTGCACAAATGTGTTACCATCGAACTATTTCAAGTACAATTTTATAACGTTTATTGATACAATAGCTTAGTTAATATAAGAATGGTCAGGAAGAGTAGGAGTACACATCTGAGCAGATAACTGCTGTGCTAAACGTTTTCTAAATTCATTATTTTCTGTAGGATGAGAACCTACATCCATGACAACATTTTGAGCATCAAAATTAGCTACTACCATGTCACCAGTGAGGATAGAGACATTGTGCATGATAGCACAAGCAGCTATGACTTTTGGTGCAATTCGATTTGATGCATCTAAGTTTTGACCAAATACACGATGCCACCTTGCTTTCATGCCCGCTATAGTTTTCCGAACAACCAACCAAGCTTTACGATGGATGGCATTAAAACGTGATTCTAAACCACTTTGAGTGGGCTCATGGAAAGGTGTCACTATTCCTATTGGACTTTCTGAGCATGGATACGCATTATCAGCTAATAGAAATTGGCCCGATGGAGGAAAGAAGCCCTTTGAATACAGCGGACTCAAACTCAGTACTTGAGAATCGTGCACAGATCCAGGAAATCCTACAAATATATCTCTGATAAGACCATTATGGTCACATACAATTTGGCACTTAACTGAATAGTACAGTTTTTCGTTAATATAATATTGCTCCAAAGTTTTTGGTGGTTTTATTCCCACATGAAAGCAATCTAAGCATCCAACAATCTGATTGAAATCTGGCACTGCTGTGAGCTGGGCAAATGCTTGACGGATGGACGGGATTTCATTTTGACGCGGTAAGTATATCACATGTCTTAACTGCTGCAAAAGCCTACCCAAAATTCTGTGAATTATATCGTTGACCGTCGATCTTGGTATACCAAATTTCATAGCAACCATTCGGTACGCAGCTCCGGATGCAAGCCAATACAGAAATACAAGAACTTCTAGTCTCTCTGGCCAGCCATGATCTTTACCAGTTCTAACCATGGTGCACAATTTTTGAAAAGTAGCCTTGGTTACTTTGAAGTGTTTTCTCAAGTTAAGATTGTCGTTATAGGCATGCTTCATTAGTAACTGACTTTTCCGTGGTAAGCAATACTGTACAGTCATCTAAAATGAGAAAATCGGGGAACCTTGTAAGATTAAATATTCCTTAATTAGTGTAGATTATCTACTAAAATGCCGGTAATGTCAGTGTTACGCCAAGATTATTTAGCCTGGTTAGATGACACGTGTATTAGAGCTCCCACTAGCAGATCAGTTTGAAGAATTTACCTCTCTTCTGATTTTTCCAATCATCTGCAGTCGTTTGAATAGCACATCCCAAATTACTAACAACTGCCTCCAACGATGGATATGGAAAAACAACATCATGCAAGCTATCTGAAGAACATTTTTCTCCTCTTCGTTGAGCTGGCAACTTTGAATCTTTTTCGTTATTTGTCGGAATTTATTTTGAATTATCTTGAACCTAAAATATCACGGGTAATAAATAATTTCTCAACTGCTAACTACTTCAAAGAAAACTTACGTGATCATTTGGCGATGCAGGTGAAATAAAAATTATCCATATGGTGTGGTGTTACTATAGCAACAGTCGACAAAGAAAAGCTTACATCCATTGGCAGTAGCGTCGTTTACTGAAATCATTCCTTCTAAGGCGCACTCGCCTCAAAAACGTTTAAAGTGAATTACGGACATGTAGGAAAATTAGTGTTCGCTAAATTTCACCTACTACAGTATTTGCTTCGTGTTCTTACCTGTGTTATGTAATTTTAATGTCGTTGCATCTGTAAATTGTTTAGTTATGCCATCATGAGAGTGTATACCAAGTGTAATTGTTTAATTTACTTTGACATCTACTTTTAACTCATTAACTACAAACTGCGTGAACTGCTGTCCCCATCCGCTGCTCTACTTAGAGTACATTTTCTTGAGATTTTTTTGCGGAGAAATTGACTCCCATTCAATAGATTATGGGGCTGCCTCCATTATAAATTCCATTAATTAAGTAGCTAAAGGGAAGAGAATACTGGAGGTCGAGGGCTGAACCGGTTGGGTGGTGGTAGTTGTGCATGGCTGTCAGTTCAATACATCATCATCATATCCTTGTCCCACCTGTGGCAGTGTCGGGTCTGCCGGTCCACTGAACATGCTCTGACTTGGGGCATCCCAGCCAGGCGTGTGGGACCCCCAGGAATATTGGCTGGGCTGTCTGTGGGGGATACCGGCCTACCCCACGAATTGAGACGATGCAAAAACAAAAATAATAATCTGGTAAGCGACTTGCTGTTGATGCCTTTTCAATGCAGTGGTCTAGACGGACAATTGTTCAATAACAATTTTGGAATGCCGACTGTTTACTCAAATTTTCTGGCGGATCATTCTTTAGAAAATTGAGTCGATGACCGTTTCTTCTGACATCTATTGCCTAAAGCAGTTGCATCTTGGATATGGCAACACAGTTTTTAGAAGGATCCTTTCGATAGGTGTGATGTTGAACATCAACTAACTGTCAATTCAATATCTCGTACCTAATTAGAGTGTGTTAATATACTGTAGCAATGTACTGTATACATTTTGTATCAAACGTGTGATGATAGGAAGTGAACCCTCACCTTTGTTCTCAATAATTGTAAGTTTCCAGTCTGTCCTTTTGTAATAGACTTCAAACATTTTGAGAGTGCTCCTAGAATATGACTATTATTACATACTGCACTAGAAATCATTAATATGCTAATGTTGTTTTAATTCTTCATAATAGTTTATTTATCATAATAGATAATTTTCTTTTAACAGCATTATCAGTATATCTGAAACTTGAATTATCTTATCAGGATGTCCATGATTACAAATTAAATAACACTTACTTCAGTGCATTTCGGCATTTATACGTGACGTAGCCTTTGACATTGAGTTATTGATATTTAGCAGTGATTTTGGGGCATTTTTTATTTTATTATTGTTTTTTGAGCGGCTTGTTATTTTTCTCACAATGACATTTATTTTTTTAAGTTCATTGGCGTTTCATAACTAGAAAGCAGTGTTAATTACAAGGGCATGCAAAGCGTGTTGTTGAATCATTTCCCCCTCCAATAGCAAGAATTTTCTTGACACCCAAAAGGCAAAATTGAGTGCCATAAGGTCATTTTGTTACCTGTTAGAAATTAAATCCAATATTGGGACAGTTTGCTGTAATCATTTTCTAGACGAATCCTTCACCCGACTAAAAGACACACCAGTAGTATTTAGGATTGAACCGAAACCAAAGGATGTACGAGCCTCTCCAACACATCTCTAATACATTCAGTACATTGTATGGTCTGGTAAATCAATGACCTTAACAAACCAGAAATTCAGTGTTCGGCAATTATTCACCAGATTATACCGGTAAGTAATATTAAAGCCTGGATCACGCGAACCATATCGAAATGATTGTGTGATTAACTGTAACGTACTTGACAAGGTTGATTATTCTTCACCTGTCACGAAGTGCACAGGTAGAACATGCAGTACTTGCGATTTTCAGTGGCTTCTAATAATATCAATCGACCAAAAATTTAATTACTACCCTAACTGTGTATGCTATAGATTTTTTCTTTGTGATAAGTGCAGATTAAAAAGAGTAGACTGAGGGGGTATGGTTTTGTTCAGAGATGAGGAACTGGTTAGGTCCATCACAGAGATAAAGACGAAGTCGAAATGCAGACATGGGAACAGGCTATACAAATGACAGCGAATGGGGAAATGCCGTGACAGTGCCACTCTTGGATTTCTAGAGAACTGATACGTTAAACTTTATACGATATACAGTACAGTACTTCTTTATAGCTGATCGATATCCGCCTCGTGGCGCAGTGGGTAGCACGCTAGGTAACTGCATCAGTAGATCTAGATTCGATACTGGAGATACTGGAGTGACGAGAGAGAGGTCCCGAATGCACCTCCTTTTGGATGAGAAATAAAACCGAGGTCCCGTATAGCGTACGATGGCATTTGCGCGTAAAAGAACGCTCTCTACTATGCAACGGGTAGATGAGGCAAAAATTTCCAGGTGTAGGAGCTCGCCCCCGGGCGTTGGTCGGCAACTGGCTTTTGGGTATTATCATTTGGATATTATCAGCACCCTGTATTCCCAAGGGATCATCCGTGCTCGTACTATCTGGGATTGAGCTGCTTAACTTCAGGGATCAGACCAGAACTGGCGTGTCCAATGAGCAGGAACAGGAGAACAATTACAATTAGACGTTTACAGAAAAATGACTCGTACAGATCAGTACTTGAACTTTTCCAAGTTTACGAAGTCAACGTTCATAGGAATAGTGGGGTGCATGGTACTAAGGGCAAAACCCCTGCCCTACACAATAGAAAGCTCCAGAGCTTAGAGGCAGAAGCTTAGAGGTTTCACAAAAAAGGATACCCTTCTTGGACAACAAACAAACGCATGAACTGCACTAGCAAAACAGTGGCCCTTCTATAGAAGGGGACAAGAATCTGCTAAAATACAATACCCTTGTGGACGAAACGCGAATAATTGGAAAAGAACAAAAATCCTTTAAATGAATTTAAATCCTTTAATTAGAGTTCCTCCTAACCCATTCCCCATTCGGTGGTAGGGCCGGGCACCCATCTTTTCCCTCTGAATGGACACGGGTGATATATCGGATAATACTTTTCCACGCTCAGCTGCCGATCAAAGTGGCAACCCGGATGTTTATTTATCGTCGGTCTACTGTTGGTTGGGGCATTCCACAGACGTCGGGGACGGGCGAGCTCCTACACCTGGGAATTTTGTCTTGTACACTACACGTTTTACTTCTCATCTAGAGGAGTGTGCACTCGAGGCGTGTCTCTCTCTCGCCCGAAAGAGGGCAAACCTGGAGCCGCTGACGCGGTAATCCTAAACGATATCGCCTGCACCACCTAGGTGGATCAACTTGACAGAGACAAAAATGTAGGACCGAAGAGCATTGAAATGATTAGTGCTTGCAATAATGTCTTTCTGCGAAATATTTGGCCTGAAGTAAAACAAGGAAATAAAAGTGAATGTAGCCAAAGGTCAATTCATTACAAAGAAGCGACTTTACAAGCCAATGAAGATCGAAGTACCCATTGACCCCCCCCCCTCGCCAAACTACAATGATATAAAAGGTCGTCACCTGTTCATCCACTTTTTCAAGCTCAATACCTGAAGAAGACGTTGAGCAAGTGCTGAGTTATTGTTGTGCCAAGTGTGCGTGTGTGACTGACAAGGCCAGTGATTAAGTAAGTTCTTAAGACTACTCTTTGATTTACTGACTATGCATTTTATGAATTGACGTCCTTCCAATATTTGTAATCCCGTTACATTTACTTAAAAAAGTCACGAGTGACTCGAACCCCCTCCCCCCACAGTTACGTAACTCCCTGAACAATAATATCTTGCACGCTAGTAATGCTATTCAATTGTCAATCATGAAGTAATTTAGACCTCTATGAGGATGAATTTCAAGGTACTGTATTTGGCACATTCTCTGTCTTTGTCAAATGTTTACAATCTTGGAGATCTTTATCGTATGTCTATGATTTTCAACTTTTTTTGGTTTGGGAAGCAGATTGTTCAAACGACCTACATATTTCAAAGATATGTTGCATAATAATAAATATTTAAGCGGCCGGCACACCTTTTGAGAGTTCGTGGCGCAACATCTGCACAGCCGCTAGTCTTTTGAAAACTACGCTTTTTGTAGACTTTGCATTGATATTATCAATCCACCGTCTGTCAAGGAAACTGAAACTGAAAGACAAATTCACTAGTTTCATGCAAAAATGGGAAAACATCCTTTATATTTTGACGCTATCCACAAACTTTATAACTCTAGGATAAATGCCGAACGAAATGGCACCCAGAGTGAAGGCCGGTCAACGTTGTGGGATGAGGTAGATTGTGAACTATAGTACTGTCCATAAAATTGCAATCCGTATGATGTCTATGATGATGTTGCATTGTTTTACCATAATTCTTTTGACACTTCTAGGCTGTAGACTGTGTGTCTTGTCCTTATCCTGAATTTGGAAGGACGTGCAAGGTCTTGTTTTCAAAGATGAATTTTAAAATGTCTATCAAGTTTATTCTTGACTACACCCAACAGCTCTTCACTCATTCCTGAGACAATTCGTTAATAAACTATTGTTTCATAAGAGATCTTGAGGACATCTAAATCTCATTTCTAATTTACACCTTGCTTTATTTTAGGTGTGGCGTTCATACTGGTTGGGTCTAGTTTCAGGAAGCATCCTCCCTTCTTCATTATCTTCTATTTAATTGTGTAACTCGGAATCGTAGATCATAACCAGATCACTAAGTCGGCCAACAGGATGGAGGGTTGAGCCAAAGCTATCCATTTATCTTAAGTTACCCATGACCACCTTCTCCACTCTCGTATGTCTCTTCTCTACACCTGGAAATTTTGCCAAAGTAAGATTTACGTTTTAGGTACACGAGTGGGTTGTCTGCAGCAGATAAATTAGGAATGGGTATTTTGGAGGTGGGAGATATTGCCAAGATGAGAGAATAGATTGCGGTGGTATGGGCACATCATGAGAAGAGGTGAGCTGGAGTTTGTTAGGTCCATTATGGGAAGTGCCCAGAGCAGAGGAAGACTGAGGAGGGTCCGCACCCTGCCTCGGGCGGGATAAGGGCACCATACTATGGCAAACTTTCTTTCTCGCGCAGGTGATGTTTTGCACATCACTATGGACTCTTATTTCCCATTGGATGGAAAGTGCATTGATGTTTGCATCACGCTTGGACTAGACTGGTACCAGTCACGAGTAGAGCCCATTTTTTTCCTAATAGTAGTTGTGTCCAGAGGTAGTTGACCTTAATTCAAACACAATTACGTAGTGCAGAAAAGTTATCTTAAATTAAATTTTAAATCTGCTAACGAATGATGAAACTCACGGGCGCTATGGGGACCATTTGGGTCGCCATGTTATTATGAATTTTTCGTGACGCAATCTCAAGCCTCTGCTTATCACCGCATTACACAATTTTGATGATTGTTTTTAATCACACGAAGAAACTCAAGGTAGTGTCTCCGTAACGCAAAATTTAGTTTCAGTCTGGACATGACTAAGGCTTTATTGCCTACTGGGGTTTCACCATCTTGGGAAGGACCTTAGTAGAGCCGGCTAGAGGTGGTTAAAAGTACCTGTGGCAGGGGTAGACCGAAGCAGACGTGGGAGCAGGTTGTAGTGGTATGGTATGGGTATGGTACCGTAAGGGTATGGTAGTATGTGGGGTGGACGGGGACCTGGTAGGACAGGGGTGACGAACCTATGGCACGTGGCAGGTACATGTACAGCGTAATTACAGTATATAAAGTCAAACCAATCAGCAACTCCTAACCCTTTTCCCGCCTATGGCAGGGTCCGGTACCATCTTGTCCCTCTGAATGGACACAAGGGCGAGATACGGGACTGCCGGTTGCCAACCAAAGCTGCAACCCCTACGGTTATTTATCGTCGGTCTACTAGGGGGCGAGCTCCTGCATCTTAAACCACACGCAGACTCTGCCCCTTCCCTCAAAAGAAGCCAGCCCGCCTCGGCCCAGTATCGAACCTAGTGCCACTGACGCAGTTGCTGAGTGTACTACCAATCAGTTGGGGAAATTTCAATTTCCTGTAACAAACCGGAAGTAACGGTACCCTACTATATATTCCTTTAACACACTGCTGCATCTGGCGCGTTAGTAAATCGAGGACTATAACTATTTAAATTTTTGGCACGCCAGCAGAAAAAGGTTCGCCACCCCTGTGGTAGGAGATAGGCGGGAGTGGAGGGCTAGAACCCGTAGACCCGACCCTGCTACAGGCGTGATAAGGGGATGGTGATGACTCCTTTGTGTTAGTGACCTAGTTTAATCAATAGCCTAGCCCATTATTACTGTGCCACTGACCCGAGTTCAATTGCCAAGTGGTGGAGATAAATCGTCGGCGATGGTGCCATTCATGGACACCTTGCGCAGTAGCCTATATTATTTAGAATGACTGTTTTATTTCCTCCATATAAATGTTATTCTTTCAATAACTGGAAGTAACACAATATAGGTGATCAATAGATGATTACTTATTCTTGACGAAATGACCCAGGCAATCGAGTGACCATTTGAATACCGATTATACTGTACCATAATAATAGACTGTATTTTGTGCAGGTTGGCAATCTACATGCCATGCCAAGAAATGTTGGCCAACGAGTTTGCATCCTATTTTCCAGCTTATCACGAACGGAATCGAACCCACGCCTGCGCATAAGATATACGTGTGCAATTATTAAGATATGCGATAGTATTATTGTACTGTAATGATGCATAGTAAACAAATAACCTACGTCAATGCAGCTATACGAGATTGTTTAATAATGGCATTTTTCTAAATTGCTTCAAATTAAGTTATAATACGCTACAAAATGAGAATCGAACTAATGTCCTTGCCAAATAATTTAGTGGTCATCTCGATAATCTACTATTCTTTTTATATTATCTTCACTGTGATGTCATCACAATCCTTGCTACGTATATTTCAAGTTTAGGATGTATTCAGATGATAAACAGCTGGCAATCGACAGTGATTTAGAGATATGAAAATGTAAGCAGGATTTATAACAATTTAACACTGGTTTCTTTGTTTCAGAAGGATATTTGGGAATGACAACACATGTTGTGCTCTAGACAACGATAACATCTAGATATTTTGACTTGAATCAAAAACGGAGAGAAATGGCCGTATCAACAAATCCCCAATCGACGGGAACTCGTCCCGTTCCTAAAGCATCGAGGCAAGCGAAAGTAAAAGCCATCATAGCAAGTCTGATAGTTTGTCTTGGAGGTGTTGGGGTTGGAACATGCGTCGGATATCCTTCACCCGCTGTGCCGGACATCAATGCTCATAGGAATCCATTCCACGTTAATTCTGAAGAACAGTCGTGGATTGGTGGTATCGTATGTCTGGGTTCCATGGTAGGAGCTGCCATATCGGGACTGGTCATGGACTCGCTGGGACGAAAACTTGCCCTAATGGTCACTTCCGTCCCATTTACCATTGGGTGGATCATCATTGTGGCCTCTCCCAACATTGGCGTCTTCTATTTCGGAAGGTTTGTCAGCGGTTTTAGTAAAGGGATAGCATTGGGGATTGCTCCAGTTTACATATCTGAAATTGCACCTGCAGAAATACGTGGTTTAGTTGGATCGTTTAATGAGTTGTCATGTCTTTTTGGAATGTTATACGCTTATAGTTTTGGCTACTTTTTATCTTGGACGTGGTTAGCCATTGCCTGTTCTGCAGTCATAGTTGTTATGGTAGTTGCCATTTATTTTATGCCTGAAACTCCTCGATGGTTTTTATCCAAAGGTCGTAAAGAAGAAGCAATTGAAGCAATGTACTGGTTACGTGGTAAAGATGCTGATATCTATGGTGAACTAGAAGAAATGGAAAAGAGCATCCTAGTCGCTAAAGATGTTACTCCTTGGTTAGACTTCGTAAAACCAGTTCTCTTGAAACCTCTCATAATTTGTATTTTAATGTTTGCTCTGCAACAGTTATGCGGTAATAATGTGATCAAAGTGTACACCACAAGTATTTTTCAAGCCACCAAATCCAATATGGATTCAAGTTTGGAGACAATTATTGTTGGAATCGTCGGAGTTTGTGGAACATTGACGTGTGTCTTGACAGTTGACAGAGTTGGTCGTAGAGTTCTTTTAATTATATCGACAGTGATGATGACTCTTAGTATGGCAGCTATTGGAGCCTACTTCAAGGTTCAAGAGCAACATCCAACTTATGCTCAGGAAAGTCTTTATTGGCTACCTCTTCTTAGTTTGGTTTCGGACAATTACTTCTATGCACTCGGTTGTGGACCTATATCATGGACTTTGAGCACAGAGCTGTTCTCTACTCGTGCTCGTGGTAGGGCCAATAGCATTGCTGTTGGTTTCGAGGGGTTATTTTCATTTATTTGTACAAAATGTTTCGTGTATTTGACTAATGCAATCGAACTTTATGGAGGGTTTTGGGTTTGTTCTGGAATTAGTGCAGTTGGTATACTTTATGTTTTGTTCGTGGTTCCAGAAACCACAGGGAAAACTCTAGAAGAGCTTCAACGGGATGGCGTTAATGCAAAACCTGGAGATGACAACCATGTAGATGCGAAACCTGTAGATGAGAAAATGACATTGTAACTTGTCGAATTCTTTCGGATAATAGTTTTCACTGGCGAAATGATAGTCAAAAATTGTTGAAAACCATATTGTTGTTGGCATACTACGTTGAAATGTATTTTTATAGAACGTGCGTTTATTTAAACTGAAATAATATTTTTAAAGAATGAAGCGTAGCCTGTTGATTGATTTTGTGCGACCAATCTTGGTTGAATCGCAACAGTTTTTGTATGGCAAGGGGGAGGGGCGAGTTGCGTTGGACACACCAGTTCTCGTCTGATCACTGAAGTTAAGCAACGCAAGCCCAGTTAGTACTGACATGGGTGGTCGCTCGGGAAAGCTGGGTACTGCTAATACCCAATAATCGTCGCATTAGTGTAGTGTCTGTGCAGACTATGCACTAGAACTATGCAGTGGACGGGTCTCCAATGACCTTGTAGTTGACGGGACCTTAAACGCCAACAAACCAAAAAATTTGTATGGCAAGATCCTGGAGCCTAGGCATGCCATCAGTGCCGGATTTACCAATAGGCTAATTACGCTGAAGCCTAGGGCCTCAACATTTAGCGGGCTTCAAAATTTAAGGGCCTCAAAATTGAAATAGCCTAGGACCTCTCAATATCTAAATCTGGCACTGCATGCCATACAAGATGACCTGACGTAGAATTGGAACTAAGGGCACACAATTCTCATTTGAACCGCCAAAGATTGGAAAGAAACTTACTTTGTTGAAAACAAAAGTTTGGCGGCTTATGTGGATTTTCACATAATCTGTCTGCCACTGGATAAGCTTATCTGAAGTGGGACTCTATACTAGTGTGAATTTCCACGTATTAAATATAAGCTTATCCAGAGGCAGACTGATTATCTGAAGCGGGACTCTATACGATACACGGAATTCTGTTACCAAGCGGTGCGAATGCTATTGTGCCAGGCTTGTTTTAGTTCACTGGCTCAATTATAAAAAGGTCTAGAAACCTACCAACACACAGATATTTAATGTAGTCACAAACAAATTTCAGACGAACAGTTTCACTTCATGTTTGCCATTAACTTGTCGGGGCAGCTTAGAAGTGCTTGACTGATCAATATCGTAATTTCTTTCAGACGAGAGAGAAAACTGTTAAGGCCCGGTGCACACATCCGATTTTTACTCGTGCGGCATCGTAATTACGGCATGGGGTGCATTAGTTGCAATGGGAGAGTGCACACGTACATCAGGCGCCGCTGCTGCTCCGCATATCGGAGTTGCGTCTGAAAATGGCCCGCAGATCCCTACCCAACCGTAACGGCGCCGCACCCGCACATCCGATCGCGTAGTACCTTTTGGCCTATTGAGTACTGCACACATCCGTCGATATCGTGAGGTTTCTTAGTTTTGCGATTTCGTAGGCAAAAAGGGGCACGCCTTCTGTAACAGTTGCCAAATGTGTATTGGCGATATTTTACCGCATGTATACATTGGATTGCTGCGGCACCCGCACGAGCAAAAATCAGATGTGTGCCCCGGGCCTTCATGTGTCTACCCAAATTAACTGAAACTAAAAAGCGAAGTGTTAGAAGAAGTGTGCGGCGCGCACCGGCACCAAATATTTCAGATAATACTTAATTTGTACTCTGATTACATTTTATGAAATGATTTTGTATTATGGGGTGAGAATATAGGGGCGCCCCTGGAAATGGCAACTTCAATTTGGTATTGCATACTGTGGCCCTGAATTTATTCACCTAATATTCCTGCGATGTATGAAATTTCTACGTGACATAACTGTTTCCTTGATATAAAATCACCTGTTAATCTCGCCACACTCATTCGAAGGCAAGAGTGAGGATAGAGTTCGGCTGTCTAACCTTGTCGAACGGCTTTTGAGGATGATTATTACAGCGTTTGTGATTGTCGGTTTGATTAAGAGCAATATCAAGCAAGTTACAAGGTGTTGCCTTGCTTAACATCATCATCATACCCTTATCCCGCCTGTGGCAAGGTCGGGTCTGCGGGTTCTAGCCCTCCACTCTTGCTTATATCCCACCAGGTCTCCGCCCCCCCCTCCCACACTACTACACTCTTAAGGACGACCTGCTCCCACGTCTGCTCCGAATTCCTCTTCTCCCCTTTGCATTTCGTGTCCATACCACCTCAATCTACTGCCTCATTTTTTTCCGCGACTTTCCCCACCCCCAGGTTATTTCTAATATACGTATTCCTAATTCTATCAGCTTTCGACAACCCCACTCGTATACCCGCAGCATTCGCATCTCGGCTGCTTGCATTCTGTTTACGTTACTCTTCCGCACTGTCCGATACTCTGATCCATACAAGTCCATATAACATAGGGACCCCCCCCGTCACATATGACTCCGCTTGTCTGTCTCCACTTCAACCATCTCTCCCATTGATTCTATGGGCAACATCCGAATGTATCTCCCCGTTGCTTTGGAACACTGATCCTAAGTCGGTTACTTCTTGCATCTTTTTCGCCAGCTAGCCCCCAGAGAGTACGTCATCATTATTTTCCTGTCCTTTCCAATTGAAAGAGAGTTGCCTCGGGAGCGGCTTATTGCGTTTGACACACCAGTGCTCGTCTGATCGCTGAAGTTAAGAAACTCAACCCCAGTTAGTCCTGACATGAGTGGCTGTTTGGGTAAACTGCGTACTGCTAATATCCAAAAATCGTCCCATTAGTATAGTGTCTGTGCAGTCTCTGTATTAATACTACGCGGTGGACGGGGCTCTGATGACCTTGTAGTTAAAGGCCCCTAAACCGCTAAAGGGCCCTAAAACCGCTGTTTTGGTTGAACCTTACAATAAATAGAAAGCTAGGGTACTTTTACCCAATCTTAGGACAACTTAGGTCAATCTTAGGACGACAATTGTTTTAAATGTTTGGGCTTTTATGAAGCGCTTATCCAATTATGACGACTCATTTTTGTTATACTGTACTTTATCTGATATCAACTTGAGATTTCGATCTCAAGTTGATATCAGATATCTCTCCAAAGTTGTTGACAATTGAAAAACGTTCGATCCTGACCAACACGGATGTTTTCTTAAATTGCGCAGAGGCCAAGCACTAAGTGATTTTCCTATTGAATGTGAAGTAAACCAGTGCTCCGTGTGGTGTACGGTGTCACCTCCACGTGAAAGAACTGTTTCTACGTAGTGCAATTACGTACAGATAGTTGAAATTTTCGGATGTAGGGGCTCGCCATGACAAATGATCTCCGGAAAGTAGTTAGGCCGACATTTTTAGGGTAGGTGAAATGCGTTTGCGCAATGAGTTTCGAACTACGCCGACCATTGTCTTCTGGAGACTATCCCGGAACCGTTTCACACATTACTTCTGGCTAGTCATTTTGTTGTACCTTACAGCTTCACTGGTTATTATAAGCGTAAGCCTGGGGCGCTTCTTGGACCAGCTTCCCCTTCATTTCGCGTAGTATGTCCTCAACATTTTGGGAACCCACGTACCAGGCGTTCCATCCCCCAGCATGGTGTCAGAAGCCAGGTAACCCACGTCTGCCTCCAGCGCTGCGCCAAATGGTCCATTTGCCACAAGCGAAGAGCGTGTAACAGATGTCGTGGTCCACCCATTGGCAGAACGGGCACTTTGTGGAGTTCCCTTCTTGGACTGTCATTGGATAAACAACACTTGTGGCCAACTGTCTGTATTCGGCATGTTGTCCTACACCTCGTTTGTGTTCCCGGTAGTTTTTGATTGGTTGGTGTTTTAGTGCCCTTCAACTATAATGTATAATGGTCATTAGAGTCCCGTCCACTGCGTAGTTCTAAAGCAGAGTCCGCAATGACACCACCCTGTCACGACAATTTTTGGGTATTAGCCGTTCCCAGGCTGTCACCCATACCAGTACTAGGTGGAGTTGCGTTGCTTAACTTCAATGATCAGGCGAGAACTGGCGTGTCTTATTCAATACAGCCGCTCGTTCTCGCTAGTATCGGGAGAAATTTTGATAGGTCATTGATCATTAAAAACTACTAACGCTTTAACATTCTGCAATCAGATCAGAATAATCCTTCAAAACCTCATCCAGACGTGGGGTCTCCGCCTTCGACGGCCGTCTTTGTTTTACTACAGCTTTAAAATTACTTAAAAGAATTGTAAAATGTGAATAGAAACTCATTATTTATTCAGTACTGCACTAAATGTATTACTTAATCAAATATTACAAAAACATGAACAACTAATTATAATACAATATGGGCAGAACTGACTTTCTATCACATCAATGCATACTTAATTATGATAAACCATTACAATAACTGACTGGAAATAATACACGCTTCTATTATGTTGCTGAATCTTGTTCACCATTAGTAACTGGATGTTCGCAAACGAATTCTTCGTTTTCGGATAAATGTTCATCATGATTTTGCAAGACTCTGTCCATTGTAAATATCAGAGAGTTGTCAGTTTCAATAGTGACGACATCATGAGTGAATGTATTCGACGTACTAATGAGCCCTCCAAATTGCATCTTCTGATTTGCTATAAAAGCACAACATCAAGACAAAGATTTTTTACTATACATGGTTGTTCTGTGCTTTACAAAGAAATGTAAAAATGCAGTGAGTCTGATGAAGAAATGTTTAATGAGAAGTCAGACAATACAAACTTCATCATCATCATACCCCTATCCCGCTTGTGGCAGGGTCGGGTCTGCGGGTCCATTGAACAAGCTCTGACTGGGGACACCCTAGTCAGGAGTCTGGAACACGCAGGAATATTGGCTGGTTGTCTGTGGGGGGATGCCGACCTACCCCAGTGTTCCAACACCGCATTATACAACCAAAATATAAATTTTGGCAGGTAAATTAATGCTTTGTCGGTTATAATATTGCATTGTGTCTGACCTATTGCATAATAACTATAATGCAACAGGAGTTAGGCTCATGCCCCAGATAATAAAAAATTGAGACGTAAAATTGAGGTAAAAAGAAAAACATTTCTTCTAGATGTAGGAGAGAAAGCGGGGGCCTCGTGACCCGTCCCTCTCAACTCTACTGCTGAAGAACTCTTCTACCTCCAAGAAATTCTTAGTTTATTTCGTTGAAAACATTTCCCACAACTGAATAAATAAGACATAAATGTTACAATACCCAAGTTCCACTTAAGGCCTGTTGTTGAAACCTGATGGCAGGGTTCACCAATGGGAAGTAATCCACAACATCCTCTCATTAAGTGGCGTGGTATGGTTATACGATGATTTCCCTAATTTTATTAAAAAAACCATACAGTAATTATAGTGCTCAGGATAAAATTTGACTCTACAACAATTCGCTGGAATAATAATTATACATATTAGACAAACGTAATTCCCATGAATGAATAATCTCTTATCTACACATTATCATTTCACGTTTGATTAGCGAGACATTCATGAAAATTCTTGATTAATTTCTGCACCAAGGTTAAAATTTGACCTTATGTAGTAGATTCCAAGATCATGATGATTACTTTTGTCCCTTGCAGTCAAGGAAGGAGCTGGGTGTTTCTGCCCTGTTATACTGTATTTGTTGCTAAGTGTCGATTACCTCTATTCTTTTTCTATACGCAAAAATTTTAAATCATTGCGTTATACTAGGTTAGAACCTGTACCTCTAAGTTCACCCAAAGTCTGAAAGTCAGAATAGTTCCTGACGAGTTCCAAGTATCCGGAAGTGAAGCAAGGTAAAACTCTCACATGATTAACTACAAATAAGAGATTACTCCACTCTTAAATTCCGTCTTAACGAACGTGCAGATATAATGGGGCCATTGTTTACACGCCAAACATTTAAAAATGGATATTATTAACTGTACACAACACTTACAGGTTCAAGTAGCCAAGTAATTGTCGTACTACTTATAAGATACACTGGAACGGAACATATTTCTGTAGCCAAAAATAACGACTGTACATTGCTGAAAGTATGATCCAGACGGCCGCCCCCTTCAACTAATACTGCAATGGCAGATATCTAAAATTAATTATAACGGTTTAAAAGAGTTAAAAAAGTTATAAAGGTCTTAATTATTTTTCTCTTAAATATTTATAGAGTATTAAGGGGAGCAGAGCATATTTACTTCATTATGACTTTCATGAAGTTTCGCTGACAACAATTTTAATGCTTTGGTGAAATCTGTGTGATCTTGATCCGGTGTTCTGACTATCGTGACACCCTAAATAAGAGAAAACAGTAGTAAATTTTGTGGTTGGTGGAATGTTGAGCTCAACTTTGACCTAGATCTCGGGCAGTGGCGGATCCAGGATTTTCGCCGGGGGGGTTGAGCTAAAGCTCGCATATATTACGCGAATAAGATTATGTGTGCATGGGGGGGTTACAACCTCAAAAACCCCATCCTGGATCCGCGCGTGATCTTGGGTATCTATTTCCCTAGTTGAAGGGTCATTCAAAGCGCAATGCGTAAGTTTCAATGAAGAGTGTGTGTCATCAATTTCAACATCTGATCTCAATCTCCACGGTCTTACTGCAGTCTCAAGCCGGGTCCACACCTATACAAATTTACACCGAATGTTATTAGAAATGAAGATTACTTCCAGGTAATTTTTTTACGCCGAGCTGCCTGTGCAAGTGCTCAAGCCAAACGCCGAGGTTATAAAAACATTAGTAACGAGGTAAAAAAAACATGAAGAAAGTCTGAAAACCGACGTAGTCCAGATAGTGTGCGCTGAATGTGGGAAAAATTCTTGCGGGCCGTGTCACGTCCACATTTACAATTCGCGATACGCATAACAATACGCTGTGCATCATATTCGGCGAAAATTTACTGTAGGTGTGGACCCAGTTTTAAAGTTCATAGCTGAATTATTTCAATCACAGACCAAAGGGGTATTTAGTTTGTCTAAGTGGTTGTGTTCGAATCGTTAGTTCCAATTCGATCGTGGCCTAGGCGGTTTTTTCGGATCAGAAGATAGAGCAACTGACAACTAGTTTGCAATGAACTTATGGTGAAAAAGGACTGCAAGCAATGTAGGGGGGGAGGGAGTGAGGGGCAACAATGCTGCAATCCCCTGGTATAATAATTAAAATTATAAATGACTCATATAATGTAATTGTTTAATTATGTGATTTAAAATTTGATATTTTGCCTAGTAATTTAATTACTATGTGCAATGCTCTTGTTATGCCAAATGGGTTGAGGAGTTGGCCAAGCAGCCATTACGGGCCGGACCCTGTGGAGGCTGCTGGTGGATGATGGGGAGGTAGCAGCGTGGGATGTAAAAGGGGAAATTAACAGCACCCAATGTTCCTAACCAATCCCCCATGTCAGTACTAACTTGGGTTGCGTTGCTTAACTTCAGTGACCTGACGAGCACTGGAGTGTGACGAGAACTCTTGCAAAGGCTATTTAGAACATCTGTCTAAAAACTTTTGGGCCCACATGATGTCATGATAGCATAATGCGTAATCAGACACCCTTCTAACGGATGCACTTACTTTATTTTGGTAGAAGTTTAAAACGTCGGGTGCGATTGAATCGAAGTCTCCAGATATGATATCGGGCAAATAATTGTCTTGATAATTTCTAGTTGAACATGCTTTATATAAACAATTTGAACCACCATCAACAGCAATCTTCAAAATAGCTGAAATTAAAATCCATATTTTCGTTATAAGGATATGTAAGGGAATAGTTTGGTGTTGATGTCATTGATGAATCGCAATTAGTTATGATTTCAAGTACCTTTTTTCCATAGAGTAATCAAGGTTTCCCAACAATATATTGGTCGATTTAATATTAAAAGCGCCAACTTGATTTCTGTATTTGTATAAAAACAACCAAAAACAGTCTCTTTAGAGCTGACAAAATGTTTTACAGGCTGTTAAAATGTTTGGAGAGGAGAGTGGATATTACGAAGTCACGCCGAACGTACAGTAGGTTTTTACATGCGTTTGAAGTCTCGACTCCCGATTATGTAAGGAGGGATATATACAATTATTAACATAAAAGATCAAATGATTCACCAATACTTTACCTGCTACTTCGTCAAATATTTGAAATGGTGTCCAGTGACCATATCTTGACTGTAACATTTTCAACATACAGATTACCAACCAGCAGTTGAAAAGCCTCAATGCACTAGACTATGTAGGCACACCGCTGTACATCAGACGTCAACTACAACAAGAAACCAATTTTGAAATGAAGTTGAATGGTAACTTTCCTCCTATTTCATATCTAATGCATACGCTAACACGGCATAGACATCTCTGTAACTACATCATCATCATACCCTTATCCCGGCTGGTAGGGTCGGAGGGTTCTAGCCCTCCACTCCCGCCTATCTCCTACCAGGTCCCCGTCAACCCCACAATTACCATATCCTTACGGACAACCTGCTCCCACGTTACCCTGTCCACCAGCCCGAAAGTATGGGGTAGCGGGAGTAGGAGGCCAGAACCGACAGACCCTACCCCTCTACGGGCGGGATATAGGTATATTAATGACTACGATGTCTTCGTCGTAGCTACAAGACACAATAGGGCGGATTGAGAGAGAAAGTCGTTGGTCTTGGATTTGGTGTTAATTATTCGATCCTACTTTCATATCCAAGTTATGCTTTACTTGGAAGTGGTTAACTTCATAAACATCGACAAAGAGAGGACCACATGCTTACTACCGTGGAAAAGCCACGTTTGCGTCCCCCCATCGTGAAAAGGGAAAGCCCACCGATCTCCTTAAAGATAAAAATCCTTAAAAATATTAAATATTATCCTTGTCTCTTTTTAACAAAATGTTGGTAATTATCATTAATGCATAGACATCTATGAGAACCGACATAGTCCAATTACCTAAGTATAATAAAACAAATTAACACAATAATTAACTCGACTTATTTTTGCTGATAATTGGACATCAAAAGCTTTTCACATTGTTGAGACTTATTAGGTCAGTTTAGAAGACCAATGTAAAAATGCATGCCGAATTCTGAATTAAAGAGACGGAGGAAGCAAAAAAACATGATTTGGACAGACATACAGGTCCTAGATTGAGATATAGTATATATGTGGCGAGAATTCAAAATCGAGGCAAAATACAAGGTCGAAGTCTTGCTCGGTTTCTGCCACTGGCGTAAACGGGGCTCAAATTATAATTAATAACTACAACTAGACTATTTAATGGGATAAAAATCTTTGTTAATTAGGAAGCTTATAAAGGAAGTTGGTGATGAAGCAAGCGCAGTGTATTTGAGCCTCCCCAGCTGCTGCAAATTAAGCCAACAGAGTACCTAGCTATCAATTTCAATGGCCAGGGGCAAGGGGGTGAGGGTATACCAGTGGTGCAAGAGTTTCATTAGTTAGGATCAGTTTTTCAGAGCAATGGGGAGACAGATTCCGACGTGACCCACAGGATTAATTAATGCAGGGTGGCTGAAGTGGAGGCAGGCAAGTGGAGTCCTGTGTGACCGTCGGGTCCCACTAAAGTTAAAAGGCAAAGATTACATAACGGTCGTTAGGCCCGCTATGTTGTATGGCTCAGAGTGTTGGGCAGTTAGGAAAAACCATGAAAAGCAAATGCAAGTGGCTGAGATGCGAATGCTGCGCTACATGTGTGGGGTGTCAAGATCCGACAGAGTTAGAAACGATTACATTAGAGGTAGCTTGGGGGTGGAAGACATCGCGGAAAAGATGAGGGGAAAAGCAGTTTAAGTGGTATGTTCATGTGAAGAGGAGAGAGGAGGAAGAGCTTATTAGTTCCGTTATGGGTCTGCATGTGAGTGGGGGCACCAGGGGTAGGGGAAGACGAAAACGGACGTGGGAGCAGGTGGTGCAGAGGGACATGGATTTGTTGTTGTTTGTTGGTGTTTAAGGTCCCGTCAACTACAAGGTCATTAGAGACCCGTCCACTGCATAGTTCTAATGCATAGACTGCACAGACACTACAATAACGCGACGATTATTGGGTATTAGCAGTACCCAGCTTTCCCGAACGACCACCCATGTCAGTACTAACTTGGCTTGCGTTGCTTAACTTCAGTGATCAGTCGAGAACTGGTCTGTCCAACGCAACTCGCCGCTCCCCGGGACATGGAGACGTGCGGGGTGGAGAGGGGCTTCGTGGGGAATAGGCGAGAGTGGAGGATAAGAACCCGCAGACCCGATCCCGCCGCAGGCGGGGAGAGGGTAAGATGATGATGATCAAAAGAGACATCAGCATTGCTAAACTACAAATACGGTACACAGACGTAAATAAAATGACTAAAAAGTATAGTTGTGTCATCAAGCATGCAAACACACAGTCTGATCACTGAAATTCAGCAACGCAACCCCAGCTAGTACTGACATGGTTGGCCGCGAGGGAAAACTGGGTACCATTAATCCCCAAAAAAATCGTTGCAGTAGTGTAGTTCATTAGTACTATGTAGTGGGCGGGGCTCTAATGACCTTGAAGGGCCCTAAAACACCAACGAACTAACAAACAAACACACACACGTATTTACTTGCTAAGTTTCCAATATCCACTTCCCTGTCTTATTTTCTCTACATTAACTTTTGTCTCTTTCTAGTGTTTCTCCTTTACGTCTTCAGTCGATGAGCAAAATTTTTGTGGGTGAACAGCCAGTCGCCCTCAACCGACCAACAGTCCAAATACAACGTGGTTTTGTCATACGGTGTAGGTCTTCCTGTTGGTGCCATCCACTGTGAAGTTTTTCTACTACTGGCAGTGCCGGATTTAGATATTGAGAGGCCCTAGGCTATTTCAGTTTTGAAGCCCGCTAAGCGGTTGAGGTCCTAGGCTTCAGCCTACTTAGCGTAGTGGTAAATCCGGCACTGACTACTGGATATTGGGAAATCAAGGGTACCTAACCCTTCTATGGCCGATAAAGGAGGGTGCCTAGATACCAGTGAACAACCAGTTCATGAAGTTAATTCAGAACTTCCTAATTCACGAAAAAAAACAACACCGTTAGGCAACCCCTCATCAGACTGACAAATACCGTAAACTCTGCAAGCATTGAACCTTCACACCTCCAACTTACGACACAAGGACGCTTTACCAAATGAACAACAAGGAAGCTCTTCCAATCGTCAACAGTGAAACTAAATGCTTGGCGTCTGCTTAAAAGTACGGCTTGTCCAAAGCGCACGTGCGATATTAAGCACGAAAATTTAACTGCTGTAGCAGAAAAAGAAACAAAGTCATTGTATGCATTAGACTGCTCATGATGATTTACGAAAAAAATGCAGTATTTCTGAGAAATCAAACGACAGTTAACGACATGTAACCATAAACCGCTGAGTGAAGCTGGTTTTTGCTGTTGCAATTACAGCACGTTTTTTTTCTGGGAAACGTAGTTGGAAGGTATACAGAGCAGTTTTAAGGTAATTAAAACGAAAAGATGAACTAAAACTAGTCAAACACAAAACACAATAATAGACAACGAGTACATCTACATGTTAAACGCCCTATAATAAATTCGATAACAGAATAGTAAATGCTCACCCTTTAGCGCACGTTGTTATCCAATACAGCATCTTGTACCACGCATAATTACTTAATAAATAGCTTCTCTTACTTTATGAAAGTCTAAATTACTCCCCTAAATCAATTGCAATACTTATGCGGATTTTATTCACTTTGAAAACCTTTCACGTTTGCATTTACACGCATGAGTAACAACAAATCGAGATTGTCATGAACAGAAACCAATAATCAAAATACTCGCTGTGAGACGTTAATAGGAGCGCTGTATATCGAGCTCTGATATTTGCATGTTTGGAATGGGAGTTCCAAGGATAAGGAGTGATCGTTGTGATCTGCTATTAATTTGAAGTTTTCTTTGATCTTTTGTGGTATTGCAATTTGTTAGATACGGTTAGAAGATAATGATGTGGAGAGTAACATTGCGATGCATTTTATGATGCTTTTTAGCGTTGTTAAGTCTTGTTGGAATTCATTTTTTTTGGAAATGCATTGTATTTCCCGACCCTGCCACAGGCGGGATAACGGGATGATGATGGAAATGTATTTACATTAGCTAACCTGCCTCTGTGATTGGTATCATCCTAAACTCATTATTGTAGTATCAACGAGCCATTACTGTCAACAGGCACGTTGTTCTAGCCTTCAAAACTGGAGGCAACTAAAAGATAACTACAAGATAATAACAGTCTTAACATTCATTTACACATTTAAGTACAAATGTATTTTATGGGTATGAAATAGTAACATACAATTCAAAATAAGGAGAAAAAGCATTCATCTGTAAAATATTTATTTTAGTGAACTTCAACGTTTTCAGATGTTGAACAATTTGTAAAATGTGATTTCAAATACCTCGTGACGCACCGTTGTAATTTCAAGTACAGAAATAATAGGCAAGGCTACCCAATCTCGAATAGTTCATAGAGAAGTGATGATAGGAGCGCCTTAGCAGTGCGGTAGTGGAACGTTTGGGATGAGTGTTTCGAATAGGAGTGGTCTTTCTTTAGTTTGAAGGTTTCCTTCGTTGTAAGCAGGCATGGTGACGCGTTAAAACATCTTGATAAAGAAATGAAGATTTCAATACAATTTGTACAGTGGTTACTGGTTTTCCAGCTTATATCCTTAGTTAAAGGTGAGATATGCTTCATTTTTCAGTACAGGACATTGTTGTAGTGATGGTTTGTTATGGTTGCTGGTTGTCCCGTACATCATTTGAAAAATGGCGATTGTGCCACACCTTACAAGCGTACGTTATAGCTAGCATTGATTGTTTGGTGATTCCTAATTATTTTGTTAACCATTTATAACTTTTGCTTACTTTTACATAAAGTACTGAGAGGCTACCGATGCTAAATGGCCTTACTTTATATTCCTCATTGATTTATGTACTTCACTGTATTGCAATCATAATTACGATAGCTCCTTCTTGGGCGAATTCTTCATAGGTATCTCCTTATAAATACCAGAGCCAGTATGCACGAATAAAATATTTCGAAGCTTTAAAGTATGAGGCGTGTATACATAATTTTTGTTCACCTTACAAATATAGCTCTTCGTTAACATTTTAAAATCCGACCATTCACTCGTTTTGATATGCTTCAAATTCCTGTAGCGGCACTATATGAATTCTTATTAAGGAGGCCTGTTAATTTTTTAAACGCCGTTATTATTTTGTAAAGTTACATAATGTGTACTTGTGCTTCTCTACATATTAAGTGGCACTTATTTGATAAATTTAAATTTCCATTACCATATACCATCAACTAACATTAATAAATCAATAGGCAAGCAGCAATTATTTTAACGTACATTGAGTGGGCAATATATCCATTTGTTGATAAGATAAGGCTCAATTGGCACTCGTATATTTCTCTCAGATCTTTGACTTTAATTTGCTTTATCACCATTTTTTGTGAAAATACTATATTGTAACATGGGACTTAAGTTTTGAGTTCGGTTTTCCCATATTTAGTTTGGTGGTGTACACATGATAAACTGCCCTCTGATTGCTGTTTTCAGGTTACTGCGATAGTCCATTACTCAGTAATGCTAAAGTAAAAGCTTCATCGAGTCTCTCCACAGGAAGAGGACCTACGAATGCAAGGCTAAATGGTTAATATATATATATAATTTTTATTTATTTTTTTTACCAATTTTTTAACTGCAAAGGTCGTGCTAATAAAAATTTATGTAACATCCCTTTTAAAAGCACAACTGCAAATTTAAATGAGGTCATCATTGATTACCATTGGCCATCATTAATAATAATTAAGATTTATTGTTAAATATAATGCTTTTTGAAATATTGGGCTGTCGTGAATTTCAGGGCGTATAGCATGGACAGCTGGAAGTTCTGATTTTACTCAGTATTATACAATTGATCTTGGTGAAATCAAAAACATTTCTGCTATTGCCACCCAGGGTCGGCCCTATACATCCGAATTTGTTAAAGAATATCGTATCGAATATGGCAATAGCGAGGAAGATTTGGCCGAATATAAAGATTCGGAAGGAAATACAAAGGTAAACACTTTAATGACATATTAATGTAATTATGCTATCGTTTTCTTAAATACAGGTGGAAGCGCTTGGTCTCCCTACAACAATTCGTATTATGAGTTTATAGATATCGAATTTGAGGACAGGCTCAGTATTACGTCGATAGGAACACAGGGCCTTCGTCAAGAATTTGTGACTGAATACGTCGTTTTGTATAGTGATGATGGCGTATATTGGCAGACGTTTTTTTCTGCAGATGGTAGCGCAGAGGTGGGGGATTAAAATACTGTCAGTGCATTTGCAAGTTTGAGAACGATTTTCCACGTATTAATACTGCATGTTTTGTTGCTAGTGTGCTGTGTGTCAACGTATAGATTTGATTTTTAAAGCTTGTCATGTTTTATGATTCGTTACGTAGAAATTTATTAGTTATTGACACTTGAGTTGTGGAATGCATTATGGTTAAGCGCTTACTGTTATAAGAATCACGAAAACTGTGGCATTTGAATGATGTTACCCGTATTAGGACAAAATTAATTGTATAAATGTAATAGAAGTTTGCATTATGAATGAGATGATCCTACGTTTTATATGGCATAAAATCCACTCGGGTGTTTTTGTTAACATTTTGTTAAAATGAAATTTTTTACTTTTCAGCACTTTAAAGCTAATACGGATGGTGATACTATTCAAAGGAATTACTTTGAAAATCCCATTGTAGCACAGTGGATTCGTATTAATCCCACTCGCTGGCGGGATAGAATTTCAATGAGATTGGAAGTGTATGGCTGCAATTATGGCAAGTTATTCTCATCACGCTCATTAAATGCAAAAGTTTTACCAAGCGATTGTAAATATAAATGTCTTTAAATAGTGGAGGAAGCCATTACTTTCAATGGTGCCAGTTATGTTCAGAAGGATTTAAACTATGAACCTATCTTGTCTCACAAAGACAATATTCGCCTACGCTTTAAGACCAATTATGCTGATGGGATTCTAATGTACAGTCAAGGAACTCAAGGAGATTATTTTGCACTGCAATTAGTGAACAATAAATTAGTTCTGAACATTGATTTAGGTAAGCCAATTTTATTGGTGACAGTCACTAGTGTGTAATTATGGCAATACGCCAGATATGGGTTATGTATGTATTCATTTCTTAATAATATCTGCTTATTCAGGTTCCAAGCAAATGACCAGCGTATCAGTTGGAAGCCTCTTGGACGATAACTTATGGCATGATGTGATAATATATCGCCACCAAAAAGATGTGGTTTTTACAGTGGATCGTGTAATTGTGAGGCAAAAGATTTTGGGAGATTTTACACAGCTAGATCTGAATCGGGAGGTAGGTTTCTGAATTTCTTTGTTCGGTGCAGTAAGATTTTTGTATTAAGGTTTCATTTTCCACTATTTGTTTATGTATAGCTCTACATTGGTGGCATACCAAATTTCAATGTTGATGGCCTAATTGTGACAAAAAATTTCACTGGTTGCATAGAGAATTTATACATAAATTACACAAATTTAATTAGAGACATCAAACGCAGAGAAGATGTTACTTATAAGAAACATGGATTACAATACTACTGTGCAGTAAGAATGTTTATGCGAAGTATAATTTATAATAGCCTGGTTTATCTCAATCATATTTAATATTTGTTAGGATGGTTTGGATAAACCGAAGCCACTAACCTTTAAATCTTCAGAATCACACATAATTGTTAATGCTAATGAAGGAATGCCTGGTCTTAATGTGAGTGTAGACTTCAGGACATTTAAAAAAGAAGGAGTGCTTATTCACCATAAGTTTTCTATTCCGGGCTCAATAACGGTAATTTCTGTAGTTATTCCTAGTTGAAAGGTGCATGTGTGAGCAAATTGGATCAAAACGAGTGATCGAATATCAGAGTGAGTGTGAAATATTTCATCGTCTTTGCAGGTGTTCTTAAGAGATGGAAAAATTGTGGTTGATTTGGTATTTCAAGACGCTCCAGGAATACTCATAGATGAAATGCAAGGTTTGCTTGTGAATGTTAATCAAATGTGTTTCATGCTTTTCACATATCCTTAAGTTTCGTTCTTTTCTCTAGAAACATTAAATGATGGCGAATGGCATAGAACTATGTTAATCGCAGCTGACAATTATGTCGAACTTGTAGTTGATCATAAGTCTGTGCGAATAATTAGAAGTCTTAAGGTTAAAACGGGAAATAGTTATTTTATTGGTGGTAAGTGCTTGACAGTTTTCCTTGTTATCGTCCATTGAAGGGAAACAATACTGTTAACAGTATATCTTAAAGATTTTTGAATACATGTACATCGACGTTTTATAGGTGGTGTGAATCGGAAGGCCGGTTTTGTTGGTTGTATGAGATACATTTCCATTGATGGAAATACCCAACCTGCATTCGCCGTTAAGGATGACGTTATTCGGGATTCTTGTCACATGATCGATCGGTAGTTAGTTTCCGGTTTTATGTAATGATGATTTAATGAGTTGCATAATTTAAAATAGCTTATTTGTTGGGTGATATAGATGCAATCCAAATCCCTGTGAGCATGATGGTGTCTGTCAACAAAATGAAGAGGAGTTCTTATGTAATTGCAAGAACTCTGGATATGGTGGTGCTGTTTGCCACACGTGTAAATTGAAATTTTAAATTTATATTATGGCCCAATGATTACAAATGCTCCATGAAGGTATAATACTTGGCTTATCTTGGAGTTGTGGGGAATTATTTTGGCTGCTGTAAATAATGTACTCGGTGATATGAGGGTGATGAGGGAAGGAATTTTTTTACCAAATTTTCAAACTCTTAAGATTCGGCAAGTGTCTTGGATACCCGATGATCTAGATTATGAGATATGAGGGCCGTTGAAAGTTATTACTTGTTTCTGGCAGTGTTTTAGTAATGTATTCTACTTCAACAAATAGAAATTTTTTTCTGTTGTAGCTTTGAGACCGCTATCATGTGATGCATTCCGACAAAATAATCAATTGCCAAGTGGCACCATTGTCATCGATGTTGATGGGAGTGGACCGCTGGACCCATTCCAAGTTCAGTGTGATGTATCAGGTAATACCCATACTTTGTTTAGTAGTTCGTGTTCGTAATTGGAAATAAATACTCTGATTTTCCTCTAATGGCAGTAGGTGTTGTATTTCTTGATGGACAGATGACTTGTATCTGTTGAGCTGATTTGCAAAGTTTGAGTGTGACGTAGTTTAAATTTCTTTTTCTTATTAATAGACGATTTCATCCGGACAACTACTACGTTGCATCATCGTAATGAGAAGGCCACTGTTGTGAATGGGTTTAATGCTCCTGGTAGTTTTAAGCAAGATATAGTATACGATGCTAATATGGACCAAATTACCGAGCTCGTAAATAGATCTCGTAGTTGCAAGCAAAGCCTTGCGTATAAATGTTCTAATTCTCGATTGCTGAACACACCAGGTAATATTTATACTGTGACTGCTGTTGTTTGTCACTTGTTGATGTTAATTATTTTCTTCCTTAGTCATTAACAACAAATTTCAACCCTTCTCATGGTGGGTGTCTCGCCAGAATCAAAAAATGGACTATTGGCCTGGCGCACTTCCTGGTAGCTATAAATGTGCCTGTGGTTTAAGTGGTACTTGTGTGGACCGTTCACGGTGGTGCAACTGTGATTCATACCGGAACGAATCGCAGATAGATGAAGGGTTTATACTGCAAAAGGAAACGCTTCCTGTACGCCAGTTACGATTTGGAGATACCGGAACACCTTTCGATAATAAGCAAGGAGAATATACTCTAGGCCCTCTCATTTGTGAAGGCGATTGTAAGAACTTATTTTTTTTTAATAATGCAGTTGTGGTGTAGAGCCAGCTTATTATTTGAGATAGAAACGCCTAACACTTTTACTTTTCATAATTATATATATTCTGCATTCTTTAGATATCTACGATAATGTTGTCACTTTCCGACGAATGGATGCTACTATTGAATTCCCCACTTTTGATATGGGTCACTCTGGTGACATTTATTTTGAGTTTAAAACTACTGTCCAAGATGCCGTTTTCATCCATAGCAAAGGATCATCTGATTATATAGAAATTTCTTTATCTGGTAAAGTGTATGTGGTTTGGTTGCTATCATTGCGTTTCAACAATATTAACAGTTTTATTCTATCTTTAGGGGGTGATCAGGTGAAGTTTTTGTATAGCGCTGGAAATGGTCCTTTGGGTGTCAGTGTAGAGACAAATAAATTGAATGATAACAGATGGCATAGCGTACTAGTGGAACGTAATAGGAAAGAAGCAGAAGTGGTAATTGATGGCGCTATACGCAATAAAGTTAGGGAGCCAATTGGAACATCAAGGGCTATGTCTCTGACTTCGGCTTTTGTTGTTGGTAAATGCCTTATGTATAACATGTGCGTTTGCACAGAATAGGTCTTGTTTAACATGCTATTATTTGTGTATGTTGACAGGTGCGACAGTTGATCTTAAAGAAGGATACGTTGGCTGTATGCGCGCTCTCATGCTGAATGGAAGATCATATGATATGAGAGGTTTAGCTGAGCGGCAAACATTATACGGAATTGTGCCAGGATGTGTTGGAAAATGTGAAAGTAATCCTTGTCTTAACAATGGAACTTGCTGGGAAGGTTACTCACAATATACTTGTGATTGTCGGTGGACGTCATTCAAGGGCCCTATTTGTGCTGATGGTACGTTAGTTTATAAATATAATGAAATGCTTATGAGTAATATTTCTATTATAGTTGTTGCTGTTTTGTTATTTAGAAATTGGTGTACATCTTCGTAGAGATCAAATGATTATCTATGATTTCGAGGGTACATATAAATCAACTATTGCTGAAAAGATAAGAGTTGGATTCTTTACTACGGAAGCTGGTGGAATGTTGATGGGCCTGGTAGGGAAGAGTGGAGAGTACTTAAGTGTAATGTTGGCTAACAGTGGTATGTATTTAAAGTTGTGCTCTTGTATTGGGTGCATTATGAGTTCGTACAACAGTTGTCTATTGTATATTTAGGGAATCTGAAAGTAGTGTTTGATTTTGGTTTTGAACGACAAGAAGTAATATCAAAGTATATGTTGGCAAATGGACAAACTCATGATGTGTGGATCAGACGTAAAGATGATGGACGTACATTAGTGATTCAGGTAACTATCATCTGAGTAACTGATATTAAACTTCAGAATTGAAAGACATGCAGTCGTTTTCCCTTAATGTTTCCAGGTTGATAATTATTCACCAGAAGAGTTTACTTTTAAAATTGACAAGACGCAGGATGTTCAATTTGATAACATAATAAATCTTTATATTGGGAAAAATAGTAAGGATTTCAGTTCTACTGAACTGTTTGATGTGTAGTTTAACGCTGCGTTTTTACTTGGATACATTTTATTTATTTTTACCACTAGGAACTATGCCTGCTGGTTCTGGTTTTGTGGGCTGCATTTCAAGAATTGAATTTGATGATGTGTACGTTTTAAAACTTTACTTTCAAGAAGATCGTCCACGAAACATTAAGTCTGAACCAGATGGATTGCGTGAAGATTTATGTGGTATTGAACCTGTTACATATCCTCCTGATGAAATAGAGACGATGGCGCCCGTTTCGTATGATCCCACCATTGTCATGGAAAAGAAACCCTTCTCACGTGCTGATTCTGCAGTTTTAGGGGGTAAGAATATCTGCATTTTTCCTAGTTATAAAACCTGGGCACAGAAGCAACCTATGGTTATGGCATGATGAGTGGTGATTTTAACTTTGTGTATATCATTTGGCCTTTTTGGTGGATCCTAAGTGAAACTGTTAAAGTAGAACTAATAAGAGAATAAGGTGCAGGAAATAGTTATTGAATGAGAAGCAGTCTTATGTCAACTTAGTTCAGACTCTCAGTCCTGATGATAGTGATTTGATGAGGTTTTTGTGGGGCAGTATCTGTTTGCACTAGTTTTGGGTTTGTTCGTTCATAGAATAGTTTAAATTTAAGTAATAATTGTAGGTGTGCTTTTATTGAATATTTCTATTAATTTTTTATCAATACTTTTGACAGTGCACTAAACAATTATGTCAGCACTTGAAAGGCAATTATCTGATGTCCCTTGGTTCTAAACATATTCTTTATGCATTTCAGGTATTTTAGCCATCATTTTCTTGGCTTTGATAGCCATGGCAATTCTGATTGGTCGGTACGTTTCACGGCACAAGGGAGAATATAAAACTCACGAAGACAAAGGAGCCCGTGATGCTCCTGATGCAGATACAGCAGTAGTGCAAGGACAAACTGGTCACAATGTTTCTATGAAGAAAGAAATTTTCCTTTGAGTACTCCACTAACATTTTTCCTGAATAAGTAATGATCTTACTTTCACACATAGACTGCATTTAGAAACTTGTTGAATCCTGCGTTACCTAGACTGGTAGCTGCTGATATAAAATGTCTAGTGTATTCCTAAAACCGTACATCCAAGAAACAGTAGCTGATACACTGACAAGGCAACTATGATATGGCTGTGTTGATAAATGCGTATTTTTAAAATTTTTTATATACAGAATAATGTTTGGTAATAGCACTTTTTGGAAGACGATCATCTTGAGAGGGGCATTAACACTTAGCTCTGTGCTATTACTAGGACAAAGGTTTTATTACATTTCAAGTGTAACACAGATATTCTGTGCTTATGGTAGGTCAGAACAACTTCTCTGATATTTGGAAACTCATGTTCACATACCGTTTAGCTTTGTATGTTCATAAAACATACCATTGTCCTCACTGTACAAAGAATCTCATTTTATGTGTATTGAGCTTTTCTCATAGACTGGTATATACAAAATATTTATTTCATTAAAAATATTTTTTGGAGAATAATGCTCAAAAATACAGGCAACATAATAATAATGGGTAAATTTGGGGGGAGTTCTAAGTTTTCATGTTATTTTTTAGATCTTTGAATGCGATTGAGAACTGTCTTGAATACTTGAGGGGGATCATTTTTGTTTTATGATAAATCTATTCCTCTTGCGTTTCTACTGCCAATAATTGGTCAAGATATGGTTTTCTTGTATAGTGAAAGTTTTAACTTTTCTTTGTAATATTGTTGTGGCAGATTACAGATGTGTTTTGGTGTTTGCGAATGCTTATAGGTTGGGACATACTCGCGTGAATAGCAAGTAACTTGTATTACTGATTTTGCCTATTTTCCATACTTTTTTTTATTAAAATGGTTTTTTTAATTCATTCACGTAACTTCTAATTCTCGTTCTATCCGATTTGGTTTGCAGCATTTGTGAACTGCATGTTATATTGCATACTCACTCGTGGCACCATATTAACAACTAGGGCACTTCCTGAAATATGTGAGTGAAAACCACCGACCTCTTATATAACGACCAATGTTAGGGGTTTCGTCCTTTTATTTGTGACTGCAGGGTTGACTTCCAGCTAGTTTTGAAAGGGTGGCATCAACTGTGATGTAATCTGGAGTCTGGAATGAGCTCCAGATTCTGTTAATTTACCCAACGGTAATAAGAGTACTATTATGGGCTTATAAGGTTGGAATGTCGGCTTTTGGTACTTGCATGTCACCTAATTTTGGTAAGGAATTTTTAATAACAGTCCTTATTCAGATTACAAAATACTATAAGTGCGTGGTCACCCATTCTGAATTGCAGGGAACAATCTGAAATGTATCTACTGTATAGCTCGCATATTGACGATTATTTATAAGGTTTCGTGTTATCTGAAATCTCATGTTTTGCCACATTCGTAATAATGCAATACTCCAAACTTGAGCATTTCCATCCGAGTATGAATCTGATTATGGCAGATGTTTTTCAAAAAGATAGTTTGGATTTCTGTCGGAAGATGGCAGTGTCATGAATGAGTGCGCACGCTGACAATTTGTTCGAGTCAGTCGACGTTGAATGCTGCATACTGAATGTTGATAAGCATTACATAGGAATTGTATATTAAAAATGGCGAACCATCAATCAGCTGTATGTAAAATTGGACCTTCAATATTAAATGCTGATTTGTCACAAATCTACTCGGAATCTCAAAGGATGCTGGATAGTGGAGCAGATTATCTCCATTTAGATGTTATGGATGGTCACTTCGTTCCAAATTTAACCTTTGGACATCCGGTAGTGAAATGTTTACGCACAAAGATTCCAACTGCATTCTTCGACATGCACATGATGGTAGCAAAACCAGAACAGGTAGTATTATTTATTTATTCATTTTGAATATTGCTAATAGTCTTCTTTAGGTAATTATCAACGTTCTTCAGTTAACCCGATTTGAGTTACGGTATATCAACCGACTACATCCAATTCCCCCTGATACATTTAATTAATTGATGATTTATGCTATATCCGAAAACAATACTTGACGTCAGTATTTTATTGAATTAAGTGGATAAGAGGACGCAAATGGGGTTGGTGTTCATTTGTGAGCAGCAGTTACTACTAAGGTTTAACATTGACACATTTTGATACAATGCATTTTAAATAAATTTGTTTTGCAGTGGGTAGAACCGATGGCAGATGCTGGCGCAAGTCAATACACATTTCACATTGAAGCCACAAATGATGTTCCAGGATTAATTCGAAAAGTCAAAGAAGCTGGCATGAAAGTCGGTAATTTATAAGCCAGATTGTGATCCTCTTTTTCAACATTTGTAATCTTACTCATAAATTTGTAGGTTGGTATTGGATTGAAGCCCGCAACGCCAGTCGAAGATGTTTTACCTTACGTTGATCAGGTGGATATGGTTCTTATTATGACTGTGGAACCTGGTTTTGGCGGTCAGAAATTCATGGAAGACCAGATGCCTAAAGTATAAAATGTCTTTATGAATTTTAATAATTTGAAATTAGTGTAGTAATTTAGACATTTGTGGCCTAAGGTACAAATATTGAGACAGAAATATAAAGATTTGGACATAGAAGTTGATGGTGGAGTAGGTCCAGAATCAATTAGGCACTGCGCTGATGTACGTACTAAAAACTTGTTTATTAATTTCAATTTTGACATATTAAATAATGCATTGGCCTCATACCACATCTGTAATTTCTATAGGCTGGGGCAAACATGATTGTTTCTGGAAGTGCTGTCATTGGAAGTGATAACCCGCGAGGCGTTATTGCTGTATTACGAAATGCCGTTGAAGAAGCTATACAAAGGTCTCAACTTGAACGCTAAAAGTTTTAAACGTTATAAGTGCTCCAAGGAATGGAATTACCTCCGACGGCAGAATATTCCAACTAACAAACTAAATGATGGTTATTAAACAGTAACGCGGTAATAGACATTTAAAAGCTTATTTTATGCAATATTAAGTTTCCTTGGTATCTAATATTAATAAATTGTTCACAGAAGTTGTTATTCAAAACAAGGTTTTTCTTTAGCTTAATATCCAACTTAATGGCCTGCATGATTCTTTATTGCTTCAGCTGCTGTTGAAAAATCTCAATAAATTTTAGCTCCGTTTTAAACTTGTAGTTGACCATACATACGCCGCCCCAGGAATTTACAACGCAGATTTGGTTGTATCAACAACGGTGTAGCACTCTCGAAAATTTAACATTTTCCCAAGTTTTTAAACGCTGAGGATACTAACCAAACGTTACTCGTCTGTTTTAAGGAAATGAAAGGATAAACAGAGCAGGATAGCAGAAGTTCACTTACTGACGGGAACAATTCTCACCACTATTGAGTCGTAGTCATCAATATGTTAGCCTACCTGGGCCTGCCTATGATAGAATTATGGTATTCAAACTTTACATTTACAGTGGGTCCGTGAGATCGTGGGGTCGTTCCGAGGACTCAAAGTGCGCCTTCCGTCGAATGAGAGGTACACTTTCGGCCCCGTGTGGTTTGTACGATGGCATTAACACCAAACACAATGATGTCTTATAAATTATTTTAACCCTAGATCACAAAACTCCATCGAATCTGTGTCCCACTGTCACAAAACAGTAGTCATTTTTACTACCCTTTTGAATAATAATTTTAAGGGCAAATTTTAACTTAAACGAGCAATTTTGATTGTCACATGACAAAAGTACAAATGAAAAATGCAATTCACATAAAAATCAGAATTTCTGAGATTCAATGCAACTATTACCATGGTGTTAGGATATGTTACTACAATTCATTCATTTTAATTTATTGGGCAATATGTTGAAAGCTAAAATTAGAAATGAGTATATGACAGGCAGATTGGGGTGTGGGACATCGCGGAAAAAAAAAGAGGGAGAGTAGATTGAGGCGGTATGGACATGCAATAAGAAGAGAGGAGGAGCTTGTTAGGTCCATTATGGGAACGCATGTGGTTGGGAGCACCCAGGGCTGGGGATGACCAAAGCAGACGTGGGAGCAGGTTGTCCGTGAGGATATGGTAGTGTGTGGGATCTTTGGGGACTTGGTGGGAGATAGACGGGAGTGGAGGTCTAGAACCCGCAGACCCGATCCTGCCACAGGCGGGATAAGGATATGGAAGAAGAATAACTTTTATCTCTAAAATGGAAGCGCAGTTGCACACAGAACAGTTAACACCAACTATTGTACCTAAATAACAACTGCTTATAAGAAATAAAACAAAAGAATGTCACTAATTATTTGAACATTAATAATAGTTAGAAAAGATAACAAAAGTAAAATTACTAAAAATTTTTTTAACTTAAAACCCTCCATTTTCATCATACAGGGTAGTCTGACAGATTCCTGTTTCGTATGCTGGAGAATTTTATTTTTACAAACATAAACAGTAGTCTACCGGACTACCAACTGCATTTAACTAATGAAAGTAAAAATATAGAATTATGATGAATTTGTACACAAAGGCGCCAATTCCAAATTTTTAATTTCTATTAAAATCATGAATTTTCAATATATAGGGTAGTCAAAAAGACCAGTTTTGTGATCTGTAGGGTTAAGACATTATAGTACTGTAACAGCAGACTTGTAAGACATTTCGACAGATAGATTCGACACGCACGAAAACTGGAGTTTGGTTATTTATTGCTTCTCACTAATGGTCATGTCTTCTAAGACTTTCTAATGTATCAAATAATATATTTTTTAATTAGATACATCGAGTGAAAAAAATTTAATGATCACATAACATGTAAACCTGAAAACTTAATTACACGAAGTCCCCTATTCATGAAACCATTCGTCGAGGTAACCAATAAATATAGAGTATTTACGGCGAAAGGTGTCACGTGATGACGAACAGTTCTCATCCGGGTACGAGAGTCCTAAATATGTCCTCCATATTGAAGAAGTATGGGTTCCTCAAGATTACTGCAACTCGAAATAGTGTTAGTTGATATATGAAATTAGGAATCTCATTTACGTTGTAAGTGAAGTGAATTTGTTTGACATTCAAACCAGTTATTGTAATTACTGAAAAATATTAGAACCTTGCTGTTGGAAGGCAATTAATTGACGGAGTTGATAATACTCCGTGGTTCTACTACGTCGATTTTACACCTAAGTTGGTCGCTTTGTTTGGACGGCGCCCTTCTCTCTTCTTTCCGCGATCAACAACGATGTCAACGTGGACCTGCTTGTTTTTGAAAGCCTGTGTACTTGTTGTTTTGTACTATGGTATAGGTAAGCACTAGTGATTTCATGTTTCATCAAGTTGCATATCAAATCTAATTGTGAATAGATAATGTGTATTCCTGACCATCTGTTATTACTACGAATGCGATGAAGCTGTATATGTGATACGTTAGCGTGTTTATCAGACGTAATCTGGTTTACTAAATAAACATATATTACAAATGTGTGGTGTATGACGTTTAAGTGTAAATTCTAATTTCGTACTTTAGAAAATCTGTATAATATGTCGATAGTATAGTTATTTTCAGTGATTAAACAAGAAATTCATAAATGGAAATCTTCATCTGCAGTTCTGTTGGATACTGTTGCGTCAGAGCACTCGTAGTTTATTCACTTGAAATCAAACAAGGTATTGGTTTTCTAAAGTTTGAATAGCCTTGTATACGATTAATTTTTTTGATGAGGTTAGTTGTCATTGAAAGTAGCTACAGATTAACAAAGAATGGAAATTTAATAATGTATTGATGCGCGACCAAACTCTCCAAACAAAATGTCTCAAATACTCATTTACGCTTTTACAGTAGGATATTGAAGTGGCATGTTGCCCGAATGTCCAGTACAATATTTTTCTTCAAGGAGAGAATTTGGCAAACTGTTTGCAGTTTAGGAAGCCTGTAAGGTTTGCAAACTAGAGGTTATCATTCTGGGAATATTTGAGAAATGTTCTACCTATATACAGTCTGCATTGTTATTAGGTTGTGTAAACAAGCACGATGAAGATAATTTTCTGATTGATAGCTATGGTTTTCTTGATAAATAAGTTTAGTTAAACTAATGTAGATACGATTGAAGCGATACTCATTTAATTATTAATTGAGAACCTATAGTTTCGCTTCCTCAAAGTTCTGTAATTAGGTCTGCTAGTTATCTTTAGCCTTGATTAAAATCAGATGGATTTTACACGAGACACAGAAGCAGGTGTGTTCACAGGATTATAACCTTTAAGCTCCCTATCATAAGGACGACATTTGAGAAAATTCTTGCAGCTACCAAAGTGTACTGTACTTGGGTGGTGTAAAATAAATAGGAGTAAAAAGTAACTTAGTGAGGGAGTACTATCTTGAGCTTGACAAACAAAAAAGGGGCAACGGGAGTGAATTTTGAGCGCAGGCCTTTTATGTTCCATCTTTCTTTCATCGGTCTTTGAAATCCCCTTCCACAACTTTTGTAGAGAGAAAAGAAACCTTCAGACTAGGACCTTTTCCTTTTGTGCCTAGTTAGTGTCCCCATTCACTTCTTTTTTTTTTTTTTCGCCCGTGTACCACCTTGATACTTTTACGTTGGGTAGGGTTTTTATGAATGCAACTGAAGAATCACAGTGACAAGAATGACCCTTTTATTAATGTAAAATAGCATCCCTACCTTGTCTGGGAGCTAAAAGATAACCATGTTAATACCCAACCAAAGAATATTTTGAAAACTTGAGTTTTCTTATAAGTAAACGTAGAGAAGTGGTCGATTGCCCTCGTTTACCGTTGTATTTAGTTTCTATACTTTTCTGTACTTCTCAGGCTTTTGTCGCTAAACGGGCAGAAATACTGTATCATGGTAGGAAAGACCGGAAAACAAACACTTTTTAATAATATACTGTATATTACTTAATTTATGTATATATGGATGGCAGTAATCAGACGTTCTTCCTGTTCCTTGCAAACTATCAGCAAGGGTTCTGCACTTCCCATAAATCGAAAGCAGTCATGTAATCTATGATCATGGTCTCTTAAAATTTTTAGTAGAACTCCTTCTAAGTTCCAGGGTAGAATATTCCGACAAGAATACATCTCAACGTATTGTAAGAATTTTCGACTCAAGCAGGGTTGTCCAACCTTTCTCGTATTGTGGGTCACTTGGCTGTTCCAAAACAGATTGCGGACCACAGGCCATAGAAACCAAAACAGGGGATGGTGATGTTTGGTGTGACATAGCAAGTATAAGGACAACAAGGGTTGTAGCCAGTCATGTTCTGATGTCCATTTCTTCTTGTGTCCCTGATGTCCCACATCTCATTGTACTTATTTGACAATTTCTGTTCTTGTCATTGTGTTTCTACTCTGCGGGCTATTTTCATTATTTCTCTGCACTGTCACTCTTGTTCTTATGCTTCTACGTGCCATTGGGTAGGAAACGAGTTACTGGTGGTAGTAGTAAATTTCAGCAGAATTTGGACACCATTATATGACAAATTCTACACGATACAAACAAGGACTAGTACAGACCGGTGTTATTTGTGTAAGAAAATCATTCCACGTCATTTGATCTTATTAAAATGTTTGACTTGATAGGGGAGCTAAGTTAATTTAATATCCGTAGCCTGTCGGATGTTCCTTGCTTGCTTTGAATGAACTGTGATTCTTAGTGAATATAAAATTTGTATTTAGACCTGTTATCCATGTTGCCGTTGAGAACTGCTGGTAAACGATCGTAAATTGAAATCAGTAGTGTATTTGGACCGTAGATAACCCTTGTCTGATTTTCGAGATCGATCGTCATAGGTGACTGAAAGGGTTATTACAACAGGTCGGCTGTAACCTGACCAATATTTCACCTCCAGAATTGACAGTGACCTTTCCCCGCTTTCTGGTTTGTTTGTGACATGTAAAATGATTACCCGTTGGTGTTCTGCATAGGTCGACGACAGTGTATTAGTATATTAACTACTAATATTGAGGTTGTAGAATCCTTAGAAATCCAAACGAATGACCAGGTTTCTGGTGGTAGTGAACCGGAAAGGCCAATAAGTACGGACAGTGGTTCGAGTTTATCGTAATGATGTATGACCCGATACTTTCTGTGTACTAAGAATACTAGTTTTACCCCGCATTTTTCTGTTAGGTTGTCAAATTTACTTAGCTGGGATATGATTTTATAGGAAGGAACTTTTTTTTTGTAAAGTTGTGTTTTGTTGTTTCGGACGATGAACAGTTTAGTTTTATTTTTAGATGTTAGTTGTAGATAGTGTTAACAACTCTTTTGAAAAGCAGACTTGATGAGCCCCCTCATATTGTGTGACCAGTAGTAGTTAATGAAATGCTACGTTAATAAAATCGTACATTTCGGAATACAGTGGAACCCGGACAAGATGTTTCCCATGTAAGAGGATTTCTCGCATTTGAAGTCCAATTTTTTTTTTGGTCCATTAAGTCTATTGTCATCTTTTCTCGGATTTAAAGTTTCACGGATATAAGATTTCCCGCATAAGAAACTGAATTTTACTAGACCAAGATTATCATTTAATGCTGAAATTTTTGCCGTTTAATACGTTTTTGAAGACTCGCTGAGGTTTGACTGAGACTTCTAAAGGTTACACTCCACACTTTGAGGACTTTCTGCCTTGTTCGGAGCAAAGTATTGAAGAAATCTGTGAACAACACCAAGATATGTCAGGGAGTGAAGAAGATGAAGAGAATGTGTAGTGCCACCTTCTTATAATGAAGCATTAAAAGCCCCTGATGCTTTTTGGCCATATGTTCGGTTCGTTGGTGTTTTAGAGCCCTTCAACTACCAGTTTTTCGAAGCTGAAATTTTAATAGACATAATGATGTAACTATGCAAAACGTAATTTCTTTATGCGTTCCTGACCGAGTGTTGACAAGGTGACTAGACAATCTGCAAATCACCAAGAAATAGGGGAATTCCAGTGAATCCTCTTCTTTTCCTCTTGCGATGATTTGATGTGATTACTTACGAGTTTGCATCAGGCGTAACATACTGCAATAGTCAATGATAGGACTTGAACTTGGATGGTTTTCTCGACAAAAATCAGTACTAATTTTATTTCCCCCGTGTTGTTGCGGCCCACGGATATGAGATTTCGTTATGTTGTTCGCTTTGAGATACTGTGTTTGGCTTGCGAGTCCATGGTTGAAGGTTCAATTCTGGTTGGTGGCACTTTTTTTCAAGCTAGAGGGGAGCCCCAAATACTCCTTCCTTCTGATAATAATAAAACCCTGGTCTCACGTGGTGTGTACGATATTATCGCCTGCTCATAAAGTCGAACCCTTTCTACGTGGAGAAATACGTGAAGATCGGCATAATTCTGAAGTGTAGGAGCTCGACTTCACCCTCCGCCCTTGGCGTTGGTAAATTTCTTCCAGCAATGCGTTGTGCCACTAAATAACCGAACGAAACTTGAGTGCAGGGAGTAAACCATACATTCCCGGGGCCAGGGTTGAACCTGCGTACTTTGAGCTCATAGCATGTGCCCTCTAACAACGAGGACCGAGGTCGGTCTAAGAGAGATTAGATGATCATATAATTAATGATGAAATTTGGTGAGTTTTATTTTTGATTTTATAAAAACACGCTGTCGGATGACGTTTCACAGTAGTAGTAGTAGGGGAAGTTGAGGGGTAGAGGGTGAGGAGGAATGTATGGGGAGAAAAAGTCGATAAATTGGATGATCGGGTAGAAAAAAGTGCGTGATCCAAGATATACTGAAGATACTTCAATCTTTTATATATTTTACAAAATGGGGGAGACAAACCATGTATTTTATGCAGCCGTATAAGAGAGTAGTCCATTTACAAGTCAATATATATTACGTTCTAAGTGCCAGAATGTGATGTTCAATCGTTGAAGTTTGAGAGTCGGTCATTTATGTTTCAAGATAGTGATCTTCATTCAAGGCTTGAAGAATCCATGGATTTTCGACTGTTTATTTCTTACTCTCAGCATGAATAATCTGCTTCGAAGCCGTTTTGTTTGCTATAGTACAACTGTTCGAAGTTTGTCAGGATTCGTTTATGACCATAGGTGTATTTTACATTATCAATGACTCGCCCTCACAACCCTTTAACTCTGTGCACAAGTTCGATTCTGACCAGGGCTGATAGTTTTTTTTCCTCTTAAGTCGGTAGCAAGTGGAAATAATGCTAAACAATGTCCAAAATCATTGAACAACTTTATCGATCAGCAAAAATGCCCAGGTGTAAGAGGAATTCTTTTCTACCCCTTCAAGGCAGGATGGGGAAACAGTGGCTATTCTAGATTAATATTAATAACTGAATTGGTTCAGTTGGCAATTGCACCAACGCGAAATTTGAGAACTAAATCTGCTTGTTGACCAACCATACTTGCCAATTTTTTTGTCTATTCAGCAACAACTAACTTTTGCGGCCTAACATAGCGTAATAAAATTGGAACAAAACGAAATCTGTGACAAAGTTTTAGAGATGTTTTGCTAGAAGTGGCCGTAAAACTGTGCGATAACTTTGTGAACCCGTTTGGTGCGTATTATGATAATCATACTTGTTTATTCATTAGTACCGACGACGTAAAATCTTTAAAGAGTGGATGGCAACAGTAAATTGCACTTTACATTTATTATGCATGCCTTTCTTTCTATTGTCGCTATTCGGATAACACAGTATTGACTAATTACCTTGTAATAAATACGACGCAAATAATTGTTTGTTTAATTTCTGTTTTATTCAGCCATACAATTGCTAATACTTTTATTCGAATATTTTTCGTCTTGACAGTTAAAATTCATTATTTGGAAATGGAGGAACTTTCTCTGACCTAAATTAGCTGGCCAAATAGGTTCTAAAAGTCGTTCATTGATTAAAATTTTATTTCATATTATGCTCTCCTTTCTTTAGAGGGTCAGAACTTTCTAGTTAGGTTTCTGGCCTTGAATATCTCCTTTGTTAAAGACCTTTAGAGTCCCATTTTGCAACAACAAGCTCAGAACTTTCAGTCAACAAAAAAATATTTGCATATCTTAAAAGCTCATAAGTGTATTTACATAAAATTAAATAGACCTTTGATTTTTATTTAATCTTTGATCATTTGACGTAAATAATATTCATTTAGTTTAATATATAAGCATTTAATGTAGTTTTGTGTGTTTGTTTTTGGAAGATGGCAACAAACAAAGAGCATGAAGAAATTGAAAGTGTTAAAAACAAAGCCAGGTTAGGTCGGCCCAGTAAGCTTACTACAAGAGCAAAGAGAGCCATTGTCCACTGTTCCATTAAAGATCCTATGATGACTGGACTGTCTCTTGCACAACATGTTGCAATAGAATTTGACATTAATGTTATCCTCAAACTATCCGAAATGTGCTTCACAGTGCTGGCTTAAAGGGCAGAAGGCCAAGAAGGGAGCCCTTTGTAAGTGAGGTAAATAAACAAAAGATGCCTGCAGTTTGGTTTGGAATATCTGAGTGTAAATTTAATGTCCTCTGTTCACTTAGCATCATTAAAAGTTGGTGCAAAAAAATAAAGCTCATTTTAAAGGCAAACATTTGCTGAAGACTGTCAAACATGGTGGAGACCGTGTTATGGTTTGCAAATGCATGTATTTTGGTGGAATTGGAGATCTGGTCTTTATGGATACAGTTATGACAGCTTTGGCATACATTGATGTGTTGCACCATCATTTATTAAGGATTTGATGACTCCTCGTCATCAAAGGTTCACTTCACTAACCCCTTTTGCTATGTGGAATGTTGATTAATAGCATCAACTGTAGTATACTACACTACTGTGTTTATGGTTTTGGTCCCGTCTGATCCTGACATGTACAGTATTTGTTTCCTTTTTGTGGGATTTAGACCTGATGTGTTGTGCCGCCCTTAAAGGAATGTCTGTCCTTTGCCTTGGCGGATCAGTTGTAGCGTTTTTGGCTCGGCAGGTCATGGTTTTAGACTGGTTGCTTCTTTCATGCGAGAAGGAAACCCCAGGTACGTCTTCCATCAGATAGGTAGTTTGACAATGTGCCTGCACATTAAGAAACCTTATCGACACTGTTTTCAATTACGTTAGCATCGATAAATAACTGACGTTAAATAACCCCATTATATAAATCTTAAAGATGAATACTGAGGACGGGGTTGTTTCATTTAGTTGCTAGTACAGTGCTTGCAATTTCACAAGAAAGGAACAGTACCTACCTTGAAAAGTAATGTGCAAGCTGAAAAATGTTAAATTTACGAGACCTCTCCATGTTTTCCTAGGAGGAAGGCATGATTCATCTGACTGATGGCATGATAGGTTTGGTGTTCATCTGACCTTCAGATGATTCCGAGTTCAAATGCCCAGCTGTTGAGATATAAACCAGGTGGTAACCTGGTGTCTGTTGCACTCTAAATAAAATGACAATAAATAAATTTCACTTCAAATGTTTGATGAGGTTGTTCTAATCTGGTGGTGGGTGGTTAAACAGTTACAAACGGTTTAGTAATGCCATCGGTAATACACTTGATATTGAAAAGTGATGTTTATCATTGATTTCCTTTGCAATAGTGACAAAGTAAGTATTGCGTTTCGTGAATGGTGGCCTCCTGTTTCATCTTGCACCTGGACACACTTGATGGATTGCAACTCAATCTTTGACCCTGGATGGATAATTTAGTAATCACAGGATGAATTAGGCATTTGAAAAATAAATTTAAATCGCTCTACCTCTCCATTGAATTAGTTACTACAGTATTTTATTTCCCTCGTTATATTCGGTTCCTTCTGGTATGTTTAGGGAGGAAAAACGGAGGGGGTATTATATGGTTATGTAACTTATGACCGATTTAACGTATTTATTCATACGTAGGTATCAAATTGATATGCAGCCCTGCTTTGGAGTGGTGTAGAGTTGGGCTCCTGGATGTTGTACACGGAACCTGAGTTCAGATCACATCCAACGATACGTTTGAAGCTTTCCAGGGTGTTATGTTCGCAGTGTGCAGTGTTACTTGCACGAGATACTTTACATTACCCAAGAATGCGGATATCTAACTAATTAATAAAGTGCATTTTAACATAAAGGTATTGAATTCATCTTTGGCATTTACGGGATTATGACACGATGATTTCGAATTGCTTCTTCAAGCTTAATTACTAGCTGCAATATGCCGTTATGGATTTGTACATATTAGATTAACTTCCGATCATTACTGACAAGAAACCGCTGTTTTAATAGCTGTATAAGTGGGTATGGCTATATGCCCAGGATGAATGCTGTCTTTTTTTGGCGCTTATGTTTGATAGAAAGGCTTAAAAATGTAAGGTCTGTTGCACACTGATTGAACCGGAAAAGGACAATCACAACGCTCGAGGACATTGTAATTTCTATACAGCATTGCACACTATCTTAGAACTGATCAGAACGGAACGAATCGGTCTACTAAGAAGGAAGTGACTTAACTGACTCGGAAGTAGAGCGCATGGGTAGACAGAACTTCTCATTTTATAGAATTCTGAAAATATGCGTGAAATTGACGTAGTTTGCAGAGACAGTGTCGTCTTATATGATTCAGGCTTCAACTATTTCGATTGATTCTCTTAAAAAACGTCTTCGTTAAATCGGTATGTGTCAACTACTTTTGGAGAGTTCCAATGCAGTCTTTTAACTGATGAACTAAAGTGAATGTTGAAAATATATCGAAGTTTAGAAATAGTATTTCAACTCTTGAGTGCTGTAGACGTAATGATGATACTCAGTAGAACTATTAAGCATTAATTAATTAAATAAATATGCGCGCTTCATCATACCGTTGTTGATCTCCAGACAATTTTTATAAATTGATATATACCCAAAAAGCTAATGGACCGTGTATTCGTATGGTGACCAGTGATTGCCCCCCCCCCCCCCCAGGACAAACCTACCACCTTATTCCTGTGGGCTGCCTGCATGTCTTTCTATGTCATAATTGTGTATGGAAGTTTACTTTTTCATCGACAGCAATATTTTATCATGAGTTTTTTTAGGAGCTCCTATAAATAAATGTAGTTAAACTAAATTATAAGGTTGGTATTCTCTTCATTAGTGTGTTGGTGTCGCCAATGTTCAACAGTTTAATAGCCTTTACGTCTGGGAAACCTGTTGAGGTAAATATCACCAGATGCTATCATTTACACTAGCTCCTTTTGGATATTGTGCATCTGTGTGGTCATATATCGTGAGCTATGATCAGCATACTCTTCACTAATACATGAATCCATATGCAATCATTATCGCTGGTTGATAATAAAATCAATATTGAATAATGATTGTCCCAAGCCCTCCCCTCCACCCAGTCAAATTTCCGATCTTCTGTGGTGAATTCAGTACTAGCCATTTCATAGTTATTTTTAATAGAACTCTATACTATTTCAGCATGCAGAACTATGCACCGAGGGTAGGGCACTTATAAAAGACCCTCTGGATTTGAAAGAGGGGGTTCACCGTCGTCTTTCATCATCTCACCCTTATCCCGCCAGTAGCAGGGTAGGGTCTGCGGATTCTTATCGTTCACTCCCGCCTATATCCCACCAAGCCCCGCCACCGCGCACGTCTCCATGTCCCTTTGTAACCCAACGTGTTGCCCCCGTAACCCAAGTGCCCCCAATTACCTGTAGTCCCGTAATGAACGAAATAAGTTCTTCCTCAAGAGCGGCTTAGTTCTCGTCTGATCAAGGAAGTTAAGCAACGCAACTGGGTACTACTAATACCCAAAAATAGTCGCATTAGCGTAGTGTCTGTGCTGTCTCAGCATTAGAACTATGCGGTGGACGGGGCTCTAATGACCTTTTCACGGGTGGCAGCATTTAAGAGGCTGTGGTAGTATTCCTCCCACCTTTTGGTTACCTGTGGTGGTTGAGACAGGACCCTACCATTGGTATCCTTGACCGTTATGGCCCTGGTTACATCCTTACTAGTTCTTTCTCTCGTCTTGGCCAGTCTAAAATCTGTTCTCTTTCTTTCCCTTGTCTCTAACTTCTCATATAAAGCCTCATGGGTTTGGCCAGGGCAATTGTCCTCCTGATATTTTTCTTTGAATATAGTCTGACTTTGCAACCTGATCTCCCATTTCCTGGAACCTATAGAAAGCTACCTTTTTTAGTTCGATGGAAGCTTCCACCTCATTCCACCACTATGTCTGTCTGCTCTGAAAGGTGCCTCCTACTTTAGAGAGCCATGCCAAGCAGTGCCTCGCCACATCTAATCTTCTTAGCAACCCTGTCCCACATGGCATTGGCCGACTCATCCCAATCCAAGTCGACGTGACTGAGAATCTACTGCCCGAATTTATCCGAGTTGGTTGGTTGGGTCATTTCCAAGTATACTTCCTTTACGTTCGGTAACTGCGTTCGATACTAGTACGATGCGGGTTGGCTTCTTTGGGGCGAGAGAGAGGCTCCGAGTTCGCCTTCTTTCGGATGAGAAGTAAAACCGGGGTCCCGTGTGATGTACGATGGCATTTGCACGCAAAAGAACCCTCTCTACTTCTGCTATGCGTCCGGGTCTCTAATGACCTTGTAGTTGACGGGACCTTAAACACCAACAAACAACAAACATCTGCTATGCGTCAGGTAAATGAAGCAAAATTTCCCAGTGTAGGACCTCGCCCCTCCCCCGGCTACGGTGGAATGCACCCGCGAAAAGTAGACCGATGATAAATAAGCATAGGGGTTACAGCTTTGGCCGGCTGCGGGAAACACTGTCAAATATATCGCCCTCGTGTTTATTCAGAGGAACAAGATGGATACCCAGACCCTGCCATAGGTGGGGAAAGGGTTAGAAGTTGCTTTACTACACATGTTGTTTGCAAGCCGTAGAAAAAAATTAGGAGACAAACTGCCGCAAGGAAATTAAATATTTGTAGTCAGCAATACCTTATTTGTAACTCATTCCAATATCTGTAGTTGTGTAAGTAAAAATAGTATAACACATCTAATTTTAATACTCTTCGCATCGAAATAAATTCATAAAAAATTAGAATAACGCTATTATGAGTTTCGAGCGTTGACAACTGCTTGAACATTCGCGAACGATCTTTGGTTGAAATTTATAAACTCCAAACGAAATATTCATTTAAACCACACAGGAGTAAAATGTGGAGAAAAAAAGAAAAGAAAAATACTATGAATCAAAGGCCTCGTGTTTAGAAATGTAATTCCAAGTTATGGATTCACTCGATATACTGTACTATCCTTTTTCTAAACTATCCATTTTTTTATTAGAAACTTCACTCTGTCGGTCATGTTTGCGATATCCACTTTTATTCTTGATGAAAGATTTGTATGGAACGAACCTGAAATTTCGGCCGATCATATTTACATTAGGTCACATTTCTAATACAGGTGGAACTTTGGTTACATCCTTACCAAATAAGTGAGCCAAAAATTGTACACCTTTACAGAGCGGTACAAATCAATCTGCAATCTTTTATCTAGGAGACTGTCGGAAAGTTTGTTGATTTCTCTCTCGGTAATTATCAGTCGGCGGCGTGCTTTTGAGGATGTGCATTTCGTCCATCTCGCGTTTTTTTCCGGTATGTATACTGCAAAATTTTATTAAAAAGCTTCTGTATAATGTAGCAGTCAGAATATCGAGGAAAGCTCGTATTGTTATCATCGCCTTTTATCCGATATTCTCACTGAGTTGCCTGTTGCTGCAGAGAAATTGTATATGGCGTGTCTTTGCACCGAGCACAGTGATCAAACAAAACTGTAAAATTAATCGCTGATCCCCTTTATTATGATACACGTTTGCATCAATCGTCATCATCACTAAACATTATCCCACTTATGGCAGAGTCGATGAAATGTTTGTCCAAAGTTATCAGAACATTTACAAACGACTCTTAAGACAACCTCCAATTTGACGCCAAATGATTGACAAACGCCATTGTGGAGCCTTACAGGAAATACCACCACGCACACCTATTTACTTTTACATCCGTTATCCCGCCCTTATGCCCATGGCCACACTTATTCCGCCTGTGGCAAGGTCGGCTGGCGATTTCTGTCCAAGGTTATCTTGAAACACTTACGAATAACCCTAAAGAAACCTGCAATTTGACTTCAGATGATTGACAAACGCCATTGTGAACGACCCTAAAGTAATCTCCAATTTGCACCTTTAATTTGGCACACGATTAATTGTCTGGCAATGAATTGTCTCACAAGTATAAAGCCCCTCCACCTCCCCTTTGTCTCATGTTTATCTCCCCAAACTGAAGTGTTAGACTGTAACCCTCACCAGAGATAGTTCATTTCTCCAATTCAAATTTCTGACATTAAGAATGATGTGCAATTGTGTTTTAGATGAATGTACATGTCCCGTTGATTAGTTTTTAATATCACCCAAACGTTTCCTTCCGTTAGGAATGCGTTTACTATTTCACAGACAGTTTATAATGGTATTAAGATTACGATAGATGTACCAGAATTGTGATAGTGGTTGTGTTCAGGTTGTAGTGCTTTGGGTATGATGAATGCTGACGATTGACAATAAAGTTTGTGGGTGTTCCTGATGACATCAAACACTTGTTGTCGATATTTTTATAATGCCACAGCTTCAAATGACACAAAGTCTTTAATAGCGCGGTTCGTTCCTGCAAGCACGCCTTTTGATTTGTTGGAGCTAGGATAACACTCGAAACTAAAGCTCGTATCGCATTCTACAAGACGATCGTCAGCGATTCACATTGTTTATTTTATGTCTTGGGTTGATTGGCATTTCTGTGATTCTCATACCCGTGATCTTCACTTGTGGGCGTATATGAGGGCTTTATAAGTAAATGGTTTATGAAATATATGGTATATACACATACGTCTTTATGTTTATTGTAGATGCCAAGAACCAGACTGCTCCAACGACGCAGTGTGAATATTATAATGAAACACTTTGCAACGACTCTGGTACGGGGTGCAATTCTACGCAGGTGTGCGATAAACCAGAAATTGATAAGCGCAATCATTGCTATGTTTTATGGCAAAATAATAGCAATGGGATTATCATCAAAATGAAGGGTAAATGGAACCTTTAGAAATAATGGTTCAGTTCTTTAGATGTTGTTAAAGCTTTCGTTGCCATTAATTTTATCACGTTACAGGTTGTTGGCTTAATGAGCCACGCTGTTATGATAAGTCTGAATGTGTAGCTCATAGTGAAGACCCAAAGAAACAATTGTTTTTCTGTTGCTGTGAAGGAAACACATGCAATCATCGCATGCGCTATGAGCCTTTGCCAGCAACACCAACACCAAGAGGTATAATCTAACAAAAGCATTTAATTTGGTTTAGCATTTGCATGTTTTTTTCAAAGCATTACCATAGACGAAGTGTTATTTCTTCATTCAGCAGTTCCCCTTCAAAATCAGCCCACTGAGAGAGCAGTGTTATACATACTGCTCTATACAGTTTTACCTCTCATTGGAATCAGCATTATTGTTGCGCTTATTTTTTGGATATATCGGCAACGTCGCATAGCATACTTTAATGAAGTTCCCACAACGGAACCAAGTCCTTTGCCACCACCATCACCACCAATTGGACTTCTCCCTATACAGCTAATCGAAATTAAAGCCCGTGGTCGTTTTGGAGCTGTGTGGAAGGCTCAGTTAATGTCTGATTGTGTTGCAGTTAAAATTTTACCTGTCCAGGTAATTACAATTGTCATTAGCATTGTGTGTTATTGGACCCGGGTTTTTAAATTGCAGCAATTGTTTTTGATTTTTAGGAAAGACAGTCTTGGTTGGTTGAACAAGAAATTTTTTCTCTTCCACAAATGAAACACGATAACATTTTGATGTACCTTGGGGCAGAAAGACGAGGTGACAATTTGCAGGCAGAATTTTGGTTGATCACTTCTTTCCATGAGAAGGGTTCATTGAGTGATTACCTCAAGGTATGTGACTTCGAATTTGTAAACTTAACATCATAGTAACGAAAGTAAAATGTTTTTGTTTCCTTTTTCGTATTAGGCTAATCTTGTGAACTGGCGTGAATTATGCCACATTGCTGAAGGTATCACTAGAGGTCTAACACATCTTCATGAAGAACTGCCGCCTTGCAAAGGAGAAAGTTATAAACCTGCTATATCGCACAGGGATTTTAAAAGCAAAAATGTTTTGCTCAAGAATGACCTCACGGCTTGCATTGCCGACTTCGGCCTTGCCCTTATTTTCCTTCCAGGTCACTCCCCGGGTGACACACATGGACAGGTAATTGTTGGGAAATTTTCGATGTTAATTGTAGTACTCTTATTTGGATGTCTATTAATTTAGTTTCTGATGAATAACTTTTCAGGTGGGAACGCGACGCTATATGGCACCTGAAGTTTTGGAGGGAGCTATCAACTTCCAGCGTGATGCTTTCCTCAGGATAGATATGTACGCTTGTGGATTAGTTTTGTGGGAGATTGTCTCACGTTGCTCAGCACAAGAAGGTAATTTTGACTTGTTAGTTGATGCTATCATTTTTTGAAAGCTTTTTTTGGTTATTTTTAATTCTTGGACATGTTCATTGAAGGTCCAGTAGACGAATATATGCTACCGTTTGAGGAAGAGGTGGGGCAGCATCCGTCATTGGAAGATATGCAGGACATAGTTGTTCACAAGAGAATGAGACCGAATTTTAAAGATCACTGGAAGAAAAATCCGGTAAGTTGTTGTTTGAATGCTGTTATCATATCAAGTTTAATGATTAATTATGGATAAAAGAAATATACGATGAGGAAGATTAGTAGCTATGATAATAGAATGTGGCATGTTACTGTTGTGATTATAGAAGTTGGCTTCATTCTGTGACACAATAGAAGAATGTTGGGATCATGATGCAGAAGCAAGGCTCTCAGCCAGTTGTGTTCTGGAAAGGATATCACATTTGTGTAGGACATCTCAAGTTACCAACAACTCTATTTGTCCTAGGTTCCCTTCGAACACAACTACCTCAATTAACAAATCTCTTACACCTACTATAATGCTGCCCATAATACCAAAGGAGTCCAGTATATAACTCGCAACGACAGCTCCTTATGGTGAAATACAGAGAGGGCTGTGCTTTAACGCTCACTCGTACAGGTAAAACCTGTGCTATGTGCATGCCGATTGCAAAGATGTGTTTCATTTTCTGGAACCATGGCAGTCGAATTCCTAGACCAATACTCTCAGGCACTACTTCAGTGGCATAGTCATTAAAGTCTTGGAGTAAAAAAAAAGAAAAAAAAATGGTCTGAGAGGAAGAAGGAATATATCCGCGATAGAAAGGCAGTTCATTGAGGAAATTGAGATATAGAGTTTAAAAAGCGATCGGCGGAATGTTCTACAGTAGTTGCACACCTGTGTGTGAAGTTCAAGCTGTGCCTCAACAAAGCTTGATGAATCTAATGATGTTTGAAAACATATTTGTTTCTAATGATTTTGGTGAAGAAGCAGAGTGATTGGCGCGTTGTTCAGTCATGGTACAAATTACCTAGGTGGTAACGTTTGTCATCAATGCCACCTGTACAAGTTGAAAGTGTGTCTCTGGGGTGGGCATCCCCATTGGAGTGTTTGTGTGTGTGCTATGCTATAATCCGATTGGAAATTTTAAAAGCATTTTTTAATCCTATTCATCTGCTCATCCATTGTTTTTTTTTTATTATTTTGTTGATTTTTTTCTACTGGATTGAAGCAGTTGTAGTAGACGTTTGAAGCCATACCACTTAACTATTTCTTACTACCTCTACAAAGAGCTAGCCATCCGAGTCTCATGAATTAAGAAGACGTTTAGAGACCAAACTGCCTATCATCACGTAGTTTTCTCCTCCTAGGGCATAGCGTAAAAAGGTGAAATTGGGCCCACCGCCGCATCCCCTACAAGAAGAAAACAGCGTCCCTACCTGTCAACTTCATGGAAGTTGTAAACCAAGGTGCTTCTTAGGTTACTGGAAGGAACATTGGAGAAACAGTTATGCTACTGAAACTGACTGATTTAGTACTTGTGGATCATCACTTTTTTTGGTTCTGCTGCTATTCATATTGATGATCAATAATTGTATCATTCGAACAGCCAAGCTTTATTTACGATATGCCACAGTCGTAAAAAACATACTTCGTGATTACTATTATCATTCTGTCTGCATTTTCTGCCATCTTTGTCATTTTTCTCAATCTCTCGACTAACTTATAATCCGAGCGGATTACTGAGATAAAAGGAATGAACCCCTTGAAACGCCTAGTAACAAATGCAGTTGAATGAAATAAGAGCAAATTCATTTAAAATTTGTTGGCACTAATCTTGCCATTGATACGCTGACGAAAATCCTCTCTCTCCCATTTTGAATAATAGTCCATCTTTGTCAGTTATTGAACTTGGCTGCTGTGGCCACACACACACACACATATGTGATTAATGAAACAAAGTTCATTTTCTTTTCCTCTTTTTTTCACGAAGTTTGTTTATTCGACTGTGATCAAATTCGTTTGACTCTTGTGAGAACTGCAGCACCTCCCATTTGAGCAACCTTTGCCTTCAGTGCGTTGACCTCTTCTTGTGTAAGGCACGAGTTGGGTTGAAAAAAAACGATTCAAGTACTACTCGTTAACCTTAACATGATGGTGTAACCCACTTTTAAGTACAAAAATACCTAAATATTTTTTTTGTTGTTGTATCCTTTAAAAAAAAAGGCCAAATGACCATAATAATAATATAAATACCCATGATGATTGTTGCACTCTCTAGATACTACTGTTGTAGGGCTTATTTGTGTTTTACTCTCATCTTTGACATGATTAATGTCTTGTTTTTATTTCTTTTCTTCAAAATATTGTAACTTTATTTTGATAGATCCAGGTTTTGGCCTCTTCATCAGGTTAAAAAAAACGAAAAGGAAAATTTGTTGGTCTGTTGAAATACCATGAGTGACCTTGATTCAGTAGCCTCGTATTGGAGAAAATATTGGAGACGCTATTCTGATTAAGCTTTGAATAGAGCGTAGGAGGGATAAAAATGATTTCTTTGACGTCAAATGTCATTGAATTAATCAGTTTTTTGGAAGGCTGTTGTTTTGGCTGTAAAATGAAAAAAAGCACCATTACAGATTATAACGTATATATATGTGTGTGTATAAAAAATGAATTATTTCTTAAGATGTTTTACTTTAATGTTGCCATTGTATTGATTTCACTAATACAATTGGGAACACGAAAACTATAGTATCACCAGCGGTTAAAATCTTTGCAGTGCTCTGGTTTTTTTTTTCTTTCACAGAAAAACACACAAAAGCAATGTAGACATCTTACTGTTTAAAAAAAAGAGACCAGAAGTATGATTTTTTTATATTAAAACGGGTCTTAACAATGTATTTTCATTTACTATTCTGTTACATCATCTCTCCACTTTATTAACCCCCTTGTCACTTAGTTTATGAAATAGTAACATTGAAATTCCCTTTTTTTTTTTTGTTTATAATTTTGGTCAAATTTTCAAATAATTTGGTTTATAATTTTTGTTATTATTGTGTACGCTTTGATTGAGGTTCTACCAGAATCTCTCTTATAATACTTAAGCAAAAACCTTTTATTATAGAGTTAATAGTCCTACCTCGTCGTCAAGGAAGGTGGCAATTTTGGGGCTTTTTTGTTTTGTTTTCTCGCGACCCTTTTTCTTTTTGTCATCCTCTCACAGTGTATATATTTATATGATAGCGGGCACGAATTTGATGTAACCTGTCTTAAGTGATTCGTGATAATTTAACGTGACGAAATTCAAAGTTACTACTACTACCACCTTACTGTCTTTTCTAATGTTTGATAAATGTGTGGTCGCAGTGATCACTGGAGATGGACGAGATTAACTGGACGTGAAAAGCAAGAAAAAGTAATGTTACTTAGTTGTGTCTTTGTGCCAATAGAATTTTGAAGCACGTAGTCAGTGAATTATTAAGCAGCTAGCATGTATTGAACCATCTTTCATATTCTTGTTTTTTTTTTTTTTATCTAATTCTCTCTCTTCTCCCGTTTCATTCTCTCCTCAACCCTTTGTCCGTAGTTAAATCTACTAATATTCAGCCATCTCCTCAAGTGAAACCAATACGACTTTCGCATTAGGTAATATTGAAAAAAAAAATTCCTGTAATTTGTCAGAAAAATATTGAACCCTGATCACGTGGCTATAATAATGTGCACATTTTCACCTAATTCCACATCCATTCCAAATCATTGATTTCTATCCATCACTTTTATCCTTCTCAGTCACCCTCTCCCTCACCTTTGAGATTGCCATTTTTAGATGATTTCTTAGTATTGTTTGTTTTGTAAGTATAAAACTTGTCTTCTCTTAAATGCATATTGTTGCTATTTGGATTATTTATGCAAATGCAGATGTATATCACTGAATAGCCATATAAGCTTCAAATAGTCTCGCGAAATTACAAATCCTTTTATTTTATTTGTTCGCTACCGTGTTTTGTAAGTTATATTGCTTGAGTTTATTTCTTCTGATTTTTTTTGCTGCTTTTTAGCATTTAAGTGTTTTTTTTTTTATATATAAAAGTCATTTGATGATGAAATACGTGAATTACTTTTGTTTGCTTGTCGCAATAGCAGTATTTAAAAAAGTTATCCTTCAATGCAACGTTTACCTGCGCTCAAAATATAGCCGTTTCTTTTTTTTTTTTGGGCTTGTTTTTTATGCAAATGAGTGATTAATATATATATCTGATATTTCTGAAGGGTAGTTTTGTGTTCATTTACCTTCCACCACTCGGTCTAGGTTTTTTTCAGATGGTTGCTCTGAATGTGAAATCATTTTGGGCTTTTAGCTTGGTGTCTGAATTTTTATGTTAACATCATTGTGCACTCTTAAGTAGATTTTCAGAGTGAGGTTTTTCCCATCTTCTTTCCCCCATTTCTTTTCCAATTAGAGTAGCTAAAGTTTTATGAAATATTTTAAGGCCACACACATACCCGCGATAAGTTTTTCTTATTATAATAGCACATTTGTAATTTAATGAAAATTTTTTTTCTGATTAAAACTAGTCATCGATCAATGAAATTTGAAAAAAGTAAAGGCCTCAACTGTAGCTGTATTCCCTAGTTAGCTATTAACTGCTGATTTCTTGGTCGCCATTTTATTATAAAATACAGGAACAAATGCTTTTTTATTTGCTGTATTGGACTTTGAAAGCAGCAATAATTACAATTCTTTATGCCTTATTATTTGTGTACATTTTTATATGACTGTCTTTTAATTCTTTAGAAGAGAACTGGTCGACTAAGGCTCAGCTAAACTGCCACTACCACAACCACGATTTCAATAATAGAAAAATATCACATATTTTTAACATAGGCTGGGTTTTGATTATTTGTTTATTTCTCACATTTAAAGATTATACAGAATTATATTTCAGTTTGTAATGTATTTTATTTTGAATTATTTCGATTGTATTCGTTATTCATTATAATAACTATTAAAAAAGGCATCTTTAGACATAATGTTGTTGTTTGACATAATGGTAGGTTTTTAAACAAAATTATCTAATATTTTGCCCATAGATTCTAATTTCCAGAAAGTGATTGATTGTTTATTCCTGGCGGTGTCGTAATAGTTCCAATACTATTTTACGTTGATCGTAATTAATGAAAAAGATCTTTTTAATAATTATTGAGATTGCCACGACCAGTAATAATGATATTAAAGGTTGCTTCCTAATGTTCCGTATAATGTGAATCTGCCTTAATAGAAAATATACAGTATATAAAATAGAATTCCCCTTGAGGAATGAACATTTGATCATTACTTTCTAAAGTTTGTGGAAATCTAGTTCGTTATGACACAGAGAAAACATTTTAAAAATTCACTGACGAAATAGTTATACTAATCAATGTTTGAAGTTTTATTTGCTGAAGATCTGTAAGTGTTATTGCCCAAGTTTGTATCATGTAATTAGATGATATGTGCGGTCCTTAATAGCTTTCGTTGTAGTTGCCAGTTATCTAGTTAGCAATGAAGATATCAAACATGGTATTTAATACTTATACACTCGACTATAAGGGTTCAATTATATAATAATTGACCTTTTTCATGAGATTCTCGGAAGAAAAATTATTTTAAACGTTATCTTATGAAAATCGTATCCACTTTCAGGATATTATTTCATACGTACATTTTTGCAGTTGACTACATTTGAACTTTGGTAGTGACGAATAGGAATATTTTGCTTTTTCTTGAAAAACAAAAAAGAAATCTATTCTAGGACTTTTATGGTTTTGAAACTTGTTTGAAATGCCTACTACAGATCAGAGACTACTCCTATATTGACTCTCTTGTTATTAATACCAAATTGTCAAAGTCGAGCCTAATATGGCATGGATACCAAGTTAACAAGCAAATTAGTAAATGAATCGGAGCGTGAATTCGTTTGTAAATTATTATTACTCTTAATATGAAACCATGTTGGTGTCTATCTTGCCAAAAGTTGAACATTTTTGCGTAACACCCTGAATTTGCCTAATGAAAAAAAATTATAACTCTGCTGAACGTAGAAATTGTTTCAATTTATAGAATGTTGTATTTTCAATTAAGTGGCGTGGAATTCCAATGTTTGGCATGTTCTCTACGAATTATATTCTAAATGAAGAGTTTTGACTTTTACAAATAATTTTTAAAGGAAACAAATTTATCTGTCTATATATAGATGTATATATTATATATATATATATTTACTCAAAAAAAATCCTATTTCTGAAATATGGCAATACTGCAGCATTTTGATACCCTGTTATAAGTTTGATTAGGGATTCACATTCTTGTATGAAAATTCAGGAATTCTTTTGAGGATATATTATTTTTATATAATATGGATCTAATTATAAATGATAACGACAATTTGCTTTTTCGAAGTCTTTGATTACTTCGATCTGTCATTTGTTCAGTTTGGATGTCATTTCACGCCTGCATCTAATTTCCATTTCAAACTTTTAATAGTTACATTTTGGCGTGTGTCGGGTTTTTACACTACTTTATTGATATTAATATTCAGAGAAGAGAGAGAGAAGAAAAAACAACAATATTTTTACAACTGGTATTCATTTATTGAATACTGTCTTCTATAACGTCAATCGATAATAGTTTTCAGTATTATAACGAATTATTATTTTAAGTTTATCCTAAGTTTGAAATGCATTGAAGATTTTGTGGTTAGCGCATAGTAATGTTCAGAACACCTGTACAGAATATTTTCTGTATAATTTTGATTTAATCTGCCATATATATCTATACATATATAATCACTCCATTTTTAGCTTGTAGCGTGAAGTTAGTGCTGAAATAACTTATGCTGTTAATCTACTGATTCTGTCATAGCAGTGTGATGTATTGCCCTCAATTCCTGTTTCATCTTTTAACCGCAAATGCGAGTGAATTACTTTGAAAACCTCTTATATATAAACAATTGATCTAGCATCACATTAGCCTTCCTAATTCACTCAAAACTAATGGAAAGTAATTCCTGACTGGTATACCAAATATAAAGAAATTCATATTTATTAAGCTATTTGTACAGCCATGAATTTTCTTTTCTAGAAAAAAAAGCAGAGGTAGAGCTGTATTCATACGTAATTACCCGAAATTACTTGTTGAAATTGTTAGCGTTTCCAATAAAAGCTTATCTATATAAATATCTTTCACATTATACATTCATATATTATATATATATATATATATTGAAAATTTTCAAACTGATTCATTAACGTGTGCCTTTTATCTTAAATCCTTTCTATACCTACCAAGCTTCTCCTCTAAATTAACATCTTTATTGTACAAAAGCTAAATAAATATGCCTGATAGTTCTTGTCCCCGTAATGTCTTGAAGCCGGTAGTATATATATACAGTATATGTTGTAAACTCTTTATTTTATGCTATCATTACCATCATCGCCCATCTTTTCATGAAAGAAATAATCTGCCCCACACTGCGATTGTATTTAATGAAAATGATCGGGCCCAAGCCTTTTTCTTGACGCACTTTGTAAGGGCTCATAATGTATGTGTGGCATCTCAGAATAACGTTTCCTACTGCATATGCTTCAAGGGCTCTTTTATTCCCCCTCATTTCCAGTAGTCCATTCAGCTTGCTTTTATTCAAGTCTGAGCCATTTCAGGGAAAGGATTGATTTGTAAATTGGTGAGAAAAAGATACGGTTCAATCGCGAATCATGTTATGTAATTCCCACGTTGCCGAAAGTTTGATTTACTGAGATTGAAGGTGAGTGGACATGAGGGAATTTAAGATTTAGCTGTACTAATTATATAATGGGTGGCACATTCAATCTTTGCACTCCTTTTAAGATAATTGTTTTAGTGACTTGATGATAATGCAATCAACATCGAAAATTCCTGTGTGACGAGGAAATGTGCATGTGACAAATGTGGTAATTGTAACTTCTTATGGGAATGGTTGTTGAAATGTATTGTCACTGGATTTAAGGGGACTTAGGAATGCTGGGTGACAGAGCTGCAAATGTCTTCCCTTTATTCCTTCTTTTGAAAGCTTATTTGTCATTTTATTGTGCCTCGATGCACAAACTCCGAAAACTATTATTGTTGTCATTTTTTTTTTTAAGTTTTTCAATGTGTCAAACACTTGTAGTTATGGAAAATAAAATGAAGTAGTGATGTGTGAATAATAACGTAAAGTTGATACGGAATGTGTAGTGGAATCCTGATCTTCGTTTGATAAAAAAATAAATTATATCTTCTTTATTTGATTTACAAATTATTTGATATCATCCGCGAATGAGATTTAATTCTTAATTTTAACATTCGCATATCTTTCAGAAATTATAATTTCATTTAAGAAATGTTACGAAATGGACTACATATTCTTTAAGCTATGAGAGATACTGACCATTGTTTTACCTCGACAGGCAAACCGGGATATGTGTCCACTATTTTCATAATTTGTGATGGCTCCACCATCAAGTTCATAAGTCGATACTCTTTTGGGACTTGGGCATTATACAATTCTGCAGGGCGAACAAATTGTATGACTGCCAAATTATCGAATGCTTGCATGACAATTTCTTTATCAAATGACATAAATGTTCTGTTACTAGCAAATTTTAAATATTCTTTATATATCATTTCAAAATTAAATGGTTGGCCATCATATACTTCAGCCAGTCTTCTCATAGCTAATAGAAGACATATTTCAAGCACAGACACCCCTTTTAACATTTCTGCCTTAGAATCTTGAGACATGTATTCATCTGTTGAGGAAAAGTCCTCTTCAGTTAAAGTTAGATGATCAGACTTCAATCTGCAAGTTACAAGCAACTGCAAAAGTAAAATTTAAATTACAAATCTTTATTTTTTGAACCGTATGATAAACATTGCACTCCTCGTATTGATATATTTATTGAAAAAAAAAACCGCGTACCAAGAACGACTTTAAATATGCTAAGTCTTTTGACGTATTATACAACTTAGTAAGTATAGCACGAATTTTAGAGCTGCACTTCAGTCGCTAGAGTAAATATAATTATTACATATAATTTGTAAAATTCGATGGAAAATTTTCATTTCGTCAACAAGAATTGACAGAATATTATGCAACTCACGTGAATAGTTTTGTTCCACGTTCTAACATTATTACCTAGTATTTCTGGTAATGTTAGCATTTCTTCAAATATATTTAAGTATTGGTCCAAGTCAAAAGAAGGAAACAAATTAATTATTCTATGAGAAAATCTTGACTTTACTCGTTTTTCCAGAAGTTCCATCACGTCCTAAGTGTTGTACAAGAAGTAGATAATTAGTTCAAATTAAATTTCATTAAAAATGGAAATAATTATTTATATTTGTTTCTTACAAGTCTGCACGTTATGCCAATAACGGCAATTGGAGTACGGGACGACTGCGCCACATCAAATAGATTATAAAGAAGAGTTTGATTATTATGTGAACAAAACAAGTCGAATTCATCAATTATGAAGAAGATGACTTTAGTTTCCTGACTCCCTGTATTAATATATACAGAAAATACTAATGAAGTGTGTGGTATTACGCAATCAAATCTATTATTACTACTATTACCGCTGTTAAGAGCATCTAATAAGAAATTTAAATTTTCTGCAAAGCTTCCCTGTTAGAAAAATTAAAAAAGCTGAAAGATGACGTGCGTGTCCCCAAACACACTCAATAATACATACAATGTCGAATAATACATACGAAAACACGTTCGCCAACTGTGTTTTCCAATTGTAATTGCCGTGCAATTTCTTTTATTGCAATCCGATCATCAGTTTGCAATAATCCTTAAAATAAAGAGTTCTGATTAGATTATGTATCATTATAATAAGTGAAACAATATACAGTGTAGATAGGACAAAACCTCACCGTTGAGATTGACTTGTAAAATATTATTTGAAAATGAAGGACTATTGCAGATTTCCCTCAGAACAATCTTCAATAACTACAATAAAATAATCTCACATTCAGCACGAAGTTCTGTGGAATTTTTTCAACCTCCGGGAACCCCCTTTCCCCTTCAATACTTCTGGGATCTACATGCACCAGTTTTCAGTAAACTTCAACTTTTACCCATTGCGTCACATACTTTTTCAGTTGACTGCTGTATGCTGTACTCAACTGGGATGGGAGGCTCCTTACGTACTCTTATTTAGTTTACCCACATTTAACCCCGAGTTGTAATCTGTGAGATTGTTGGGATTTCCTCTCCGTAGATTTAAACTCGTAGCTGCTGTCAGCATTTGGGGTACATGTATACTGGTGCGTGCTTACTGGTCTCTTCTTTCCCAAATACCCCTACTGACATGAAATCTGCATTTATAGTATGCGTCATGGGGAAATAAATAATTAAATACCCCTCGTTTATCTGAATGTAAGATGTCAGACGACTGGCAAAAAAATGTTCCTTACAGCCGTTTTACCACTTCCTCTGCGGCCAACTAAAATAACCGAATTGCTTTCTCCGAACCCCGCTGTTCTTTTGAGTATAGTCTCGAGTTCCCTAAAATTATTTGAGAAAATAATCAGGTTAAGCAAATGGATACTTTATTATTTTTACAAGTGTACTTTATCATGTACATACAGTATCATGTTCACGAAGTCATGCTACAGTTTAATTTTCCCCTTATGTCCTTAACGTATTTTCAAAATAAAACAAACCTTCGCTGATTCTCATTCCCAAAGAAGTTCGGTGTATTTTCAAAGTTGGTTAGTTTTTTTCGTAATGCACTTCGCATCACATTTTCTTCGTCGTCGAACGCATTTTGATGAGACGGGTTTGCAGACATGTCAACAAACAATAGCACGTGCTAGCAGAGCTGGATTGACATACAGACGGCGGGATACTAGACTCAACGGAAAATTCATGAATTACTCAAGTAAGTATACGCCTGCGGCAGTAATAATAATAATGGATAACCCTCCCAAACGCACTTGAAGTCTAGCAAATATAATATATAATATTTTTAGACATAAACATATGTTCCGTGATCGGAAATAATCATGATGTTAGGTTTTGTGTGTTACAGAGAAGCTCACTTCTATGACAAATTTCGTGAATAGCAAAGGCGCTTCACCATAGAACTCCGTCGTATTTATTACTGTGCCTGTGTTTGTTTCAGAGGATTCAATTATTTCCTGTTTTTTTTACAACTAGGCATAATATTTAGTATAAAATGACGGATAATGTTGATACCAAGTCCAACTGTACATTTATATTTAAGAAGCGAGTTAACAGGAATGACACATCAAGAAAACGCGAAGCTGAAAAGGAGACAAGTGGGTATACAAATACATACAGTATACAGTACGTATTACTGCATTGTTTTGATAGACTAAAATGCTATATTGGATGTTGATTACATATAGGTTCAAGTGAGGATGAAACTGTAGTAGTTAGAAAGCAGAAGAAAGTAGAGTCCAGTAATCCAATGATTCAACGAGTAAGTATTAGTTAATGGACACTATCATTAATTTATTTATTGCATATTAATTAAAACAGTTTAGAGACAACAGTTTTTAGAGATAAATTGCATGGATTAGATTTTTCTGATCAGTTGTATTTAAAAACAATTACCTTATCCCGTTTTTTCTTTTGCAGACAAATAAATTGAAACAGAAGTCTTATAAGACATCGCAGAGTATTAGTAGCGACGAGGAATCGGATAACGATAAGGCTTCTGTTTCATATAAATCTAAAAGGACAGGGGTAAGCATGACTTTCGTTTATAGAAAAATGACTTGAAATAGCAAACAAGCCTTGTTGTAGGGGTTAATGCCTATGGTGATTTAAAAATACCGTGTGCTAACTGTCCAAAAAATTATTTTTATATTTGGCATCAGGAAAGAGAAGGCCCAAGTGATATGGGTGCTACAGCAACACTAGAGATTGAAACCGAAAAAGACAAGGATGCTCAAGCGATTTTTGAAAAAGCTTTAGAAATCAACAAGGTAATTACTATAATTATAAGATTACTTCCTTTTATTTACGGGAAATATGATTTTTTAGTATTAAATAATTTAGAATTTAAAAGGCAAGGAAGATGATAAAATTTACAGAGGGATTAATAACTATACGCAGTACTACGAAAAGAAAGATACTGCTCAAGGCAATGCTTCTAGTGGAATGGTCAGGTAAATGTGCATTGTTAGACTTACTTTGTTTAAAAAACGTCAGAGTGGTGCCTTATGAATACCGGTATACACTTCGACTACTGCAACATGTCATGCACATTAAATTATTCTTTGTAGGAAAGGTCCAATTCGAGCTCCTGAACATTTAAGAGCAACAGTAAGATGGGATTATCAGCCAGATATATGTAAAGACTACAAAGAAACTGGTTTCTGTGGATTTGGAGGTCACGTATTAGGACATAGAAAGTGAAATTAAATGAACTATCAAATCGGAATGTTTTTCTGTCAAGTTACCATTATTTAATGTAGATAGCTGCAAGTTCATGCATGATCGATCAGATTATAAATTTGGATGGCAGTTGGAAAGAGAAATGGTAGAAAACGTGTATGGTAAAGAAGGTGGGTTGTATAAGAGCTTCTATGACATCGCGTATATTTTAATATAACTAACATCTTAATTTTTGTAGATATGTCAAAATACGAGATAAATGACGATGATAATAGGTTACCTTTCAAATGCTACATTTGTAGAAAATCGTTTAAGGATCCAATAGTGACGAAGTATGTTGTAATTTTAATGCACTGAGATTATTTTCGCCATCTCACTACAAAGGTAATATTTGTTCATTTTAGATGCCAACATTATTTTTGTGAAAAATGTGCTTTAAATCAATACAAAAAGAGTCAACGATGTTACGTTTGTGGTCAGCAAACAATGGGAGTTTTCAATCCAGCAAAAGGTAGTTTTTAAATTATGTTAGATATTCTGTGTAGTATAAACGCATTTCATCAATGCACCCTACTTTTCACGTATTTATAGACCTTATTTCAAAATTAAATAAACAAGCTGAAAGAGAAGCTGCACAGAATGATTCTACGAGCAGTGAGGATTAATAAAAATAAGTACTTCTGCGCGCCTGCAATTGTATATTAAAAGTTGTCGATATTGTATATATTTTTAAGTGTGTAACACATTTTTTAATGCATAACTGATATTTACATCTTATTTTTTTATACAATTGACAATCTGTAGCCACCCTTATTAGGAAAGAAAATAATTAGCGCAAAATTTAAACGTCATAAAGACAAAGTATAGTTAATGATCTACGTGTTACGATAACTGAACTAGATATAATGACAGTAAAAGTAAACGATGACCATCTTAACGGAAGTCTTCTGCACTAAACATACCCTAGGGGATAACAGACATGTAGGTAAGTTAAAACTATTAAATTAAATCCGTTTAATTAAGTGCAACGCATACCTTTGCTCGTCGTAAAATTGAATCTTTTGTTGGATCGTATGGTTGGTCCTTTGATGGAATTTCCAAAACTGCAGGAATTGGGTCAATATGACTGTCAATAGCATGTCGAATCATTTCTGCAATCTAGTAAAATAATTATAAGCGCCGATTTAAATCTTTTCTGTAACGAAATCGCCGTTTACAACTTACCGACTGATTTATTAAGATTATATCAAGATCGTCACGTCTTAAGAATCTCTTAAAACAATCTTCAACTTCACTTACACTGGTATCTAAAAAGGGCCAATCCAAAATCTCTCACTTATTGATATTTCAGCACAATAGTTGACAAAAACACGATCATGAATCGTCATTTCTTACTTTTATCGACAACCATGAAGTTGGGTTGGCGTGATTTATTAACCTCTCCGATACCCCCTAATAGAAATCCAACACAGGTGTCCTACACAAAATGACGAAAATAAATACGTTAAGAATAGAAAATAAAAATGCATGATAATTAGTTGACCGAATAGAAGGTCGCCTCAGAAACCAAACTAGTGTCCGCGGAAATCAATTCGGGTTTATGCCTGGTAGGTCCACCATGGAACCAATCTTTATCCTAAGACATGATAGAGAAGTATAGAGCAGCCAAGAAGGACCTCCATGCAGTATTCATTGACCTGGAAAAGGCATACGGTAGTGTCCCAAGGCAGTTAGTATGGAGCATTTTAAGGAAGAAGGGGGTTGATGAAGGACATATTAGGATAGTGCAGGATATGTATGATGGTTCCATTGCCAGAGTGAGGACAGCTTGGGGAAACACTGCACGCTTCAACGTTGAGGTGGGTGTGCACCAAGGGTCGGCTCTGAGCCCTTATCTATTTACTCTAGTAAAGGATGATCTGCTGACGGGAATAGGGGAATGGGCCCCTCAGTGTCTGGTATTTGCAGATGATGTGGGAAGGCTTGAGGAGACCAAAGAGGATGCACAAAAATGCCTACAAGACATTAAAACAGCAATGGAAAGAGGGGGCCTTAAGGTGAACATGAAGAAGACAGAGTACCTAGATTTCAATTTTAGTGGCAAGGGGGTGAAATTCGTTGTGGGGGTGAGGGGATACCAGTGGTGCAAGTGTTTCGTTATTTGGGATCAGTTTTACAAAGCAATGGAGAGATAGATTCTGATGTTACCCATAGAATTAATGCAGGATGGCTGAAGTGGAGACAGGCAAGTGGTGTCCTGTGTGACCGCCGGGTCCCAATAAAGTTGAAGGGTAAGGTATACAGAACTGTCGTTAGGCCCGCTATGTTATATGGCTCAGAGTGTTGGGCAGCTAGGAAGAACCATGAAAGGCAAATGAAAGTGGCTGAGATGCGAATGCTGCGCTACATGAGTGGAGTGTCACGAGCTGATAGAATTCGAAACGATTATGTTAGAGGTAGCTTGGGGGTGGGAGACATTGCGGAAAAGATGAGAGAGAGTCGGCTGAGGTGGTATGGGCACGTGATGAGAAGGGGAGAGGAGGAACTGACTAGGGTTATTATGGGACAACGGGTGGTTGGGGGCACCAGGAGTCGAGGAAGACCAAAACGGACGTGGGAGCAGGTGGTGCAAAGGGACATGGAGGCATGCGGGGTGGAGGGGGATTTGGTGGGGGATAGGCGAGAGTGGATGATTAGAACCCGCAGACCTGACCCTGCCTCAGGTGGGATAAGGGTGTGATGATGATGAATTAGTTGACCCGGTCGAATTATGCAATCACATATAAAATAATTAATAGTCTTTTACATCAATCTTAAAGCTGCACACGCCCACTAGTGGATACAGATTACAGTACAACTGTTTTTGGGGGGTTATTATACGTTACGGAGCAAAATACCGATGCTAATAAGAAAAGCAATAACTATAGAGTATGTGCAAATTATGTAGATAAACATGTTTAACTTACTTCATCTCCTATAACTGCAATTAATTTTCCCTTTGCTCCTGCAAGAGCCATTTTAACGTTACAAGCCGAAATAATGAGCGAAATCTTTTAAGCTACGGAAATACTTGTAGCGTCGCATACGTAGTGCATACGGTGACGTCATGAAAATTCATGTAGCGCACTACCTGTAGCAGCTATTTGAACAACATGTGTAGCGCTACAAAGATGGAGGCTTCCATGTTGCCATATAACGCACTTAAGAGGACTAAACTATTTCAATTCCTTTAATAAAATATTATGTTCTTAATGTTGGCACCCCCACAGACAAACTTTGTCAATACTCCTATGGGTTCCAGACGCCTGGCTTGGGTGACCCCAGTCGGAGTATGTTCAGTGGACCCTCAGGCCCGAGTCTGCCACAGGCGGGATAAGGGTATGATGATGATGTTCTTAATGTTTTTAAAATGAAAGTATTTCTTTAATTGAAAATTATACAATTTTTTATTTTTTCTGCTTCATTTTTGGGTACTGTCAATAACTACCCTATTGCAGTCCACCATGTTCAATTGCAATATCTTCTGTGGGGGCCGCCATGTTGCACTACGCAAAGAATCCTGCTCGAAAAGGCGTAGCGTTTGTAGCACTACAACTGCACTACGAAGTTTTGGCTACAGTTTTAAAAGAATTCGATCCCTACGCTACGAAGTTGCTACGTAGCTTTTTTGAACAGCAATTTTCGTATTCTTCACTACGTAGCGCGATACGTAGCTTAAAAGATTTCGCTCAAAGTATTGCGGCACGTTAATCAAGACGCATGCGCAGGAGGTGGATTCGATTTAAATAAACTAAACGGGCTATTCGAAATATACGTTTGTTTATGGGTTGTTAGGTGCTTTCTTGGGTAGCACCCCCTCCCCCAGCTACAGTAACAGCTTCATGAAAAGAGTGTTTTGTTAATTAGGTGCGTAACCAACAATCAGCACCTTGCTAATCTTAGTGGATTGAAATAATCGTAATGTCGGTAGATTAACTGACATTTTATGCCTGCATTGAAAGTTGGTTGCAGGTAGTCCGGTTGAATTGGTGAGCTTTATACATTTTTTTCATTTATTGGTTTTATTTTAAATTATTTCAAGTTACGAAAAGCCAAACAAGATAGATACTATGGCAAATAAAAGCTGAAAGACAAGTAGCAAATGTATTTTCTGTAGTTGCAGTAAACTTGAGATCGAGGAGCAGTCTGTCGAGGAGGAACACGGAAGTTATCATCTGCGGTGCACCCGAACGAATATTATCAAACTTGTGATTTTTGTTGGGAATTCGCTAATTACCGTATAATTTCTTATTTTCATCTTGAAATTTCTGGTTTTCGGTGAGTATAACTGTAATTATCAATAATAGTGCATTAAACTTTTTCCTGTAGTTTCATTTATGAGAATGAAAGTAACTTTTCACAGCTCGAAAATTGCAAGTTGCGTGAATAGTCGTTCTTGTTTCAAGGATTTTGTTTCTTATTGTAAGTTGTGAACTGTGCCACCGTTAAGATACTGTATAATAGAAAGACGGTAGACTTTTGAAAGGCTGTAGCGGCAGAAACATAATAATGGAAAATCTGTTAAGCCAAACACTGTTATGAATTCAGCTTTACAATGCTAAAAAAATATTTGCTTCTCCCGTAAAAACACAACTTATCACTTCTTCAAGATTTGATTTACTAGTTGCCGGAAAGGAAGATGAAAGAATGAAACATCTTTAAGTGACAATTAGAAATATACATTTAATAATGTGAATTATATTTTAGGAGGGCATTTTGTGGAGGAGCCTGAAGGGGTTTTTTGAAAGCTAAGAATAGGTATATTGCATATCTTAACTTGGAGGATTCAGGACCGAGACCAATACCTTTAGATAACTTGAAGGCTTTTTGAAGGTTCAAGTTTTGATTAGTTGTCTATACTAGTTTCAACATGAAATTTATTAGAGGTGAGATGGTTATACAGTATATCGAATCTCCTTAACTGGTACACCTTATCAACCTATATATGTACTTCACTCTAGGTTTCCTAGTGGTATACCTTCCTAGGTTCCCGTAGATTTTCTTCCTCGCCTTGTGCGTGCGAGTCAAAATAAAACCTTACGCTTGTATTGACTATCACCCTTGGGGCTTGGTCTACTTATTCATTGTATACTGTATTTTGCTTGGGACACAGGAGGCATTAGTCTTTCAAGACTCTTACAAATATTTCAACGACAGGGAAGTTGCAATCGAATTACCTGCATGCCAGGTGAAAGCAATTCAATCTTTTACCGCCGACCACCAATCTGCATGTTTGTAATAGTCTTTAACGAGAAATTTCTTCTGGCTTGGGATATTTACACTAGCATCTCAAGCCTAAATCCTATATGAAAGTAGTTTTGTTATTTGCTTTCAGGAAATCGGTATGCGGTTTTCGAGTTGTCTTCAAGGCAAAGCTTCTTTCGAAGCATTGCTCAATGTGCATGATGCTGAATTGCAATTACTGGAGAATATTAAACGCTGCATTTGCGCAAGGATAAAATGTGACAGAGATTATGCGTTGGCGTTGAACTCATTTTCAATTCAGTCACAGAAAGTCGAGAAAACTCCTGAACTTGCTGGAAGTCTTGTATCTAAGGTAACAACATGTAGTTTTCATGAATGCTAAATAACTTAAGCTACTAGGGTCGACAATGACGTGAAAAGTAAAAAGTAACATGTTGAAATTAGGCATGGGAAGTAATTGTTGAAGAGACTGAAGCCCTTGGAAAATTGATAAAGCATAATGCTGACTACCTTTCGACATATACTTTGGAAATGATAAATTCATTGACTTCAGAAAAGAGAGCGTCTAGAAAGCTATTTGCAGATGAAAGAAATAGACTGGATACAGAATTAATGATGGTACGTGAATGAATACGGTAGTTGAAAATAATAAATAAATCACTTAGGAAATACTATTCATAGTTTCAGGATGTTGTCTTAAAGACCCGACTTGAATATAAAAAGTGTCTGGAGGGTTGTAGAAGTGCAAGAATCAAATTTGAAGACAACTACGTGAAAGGCATGATGTTGGTTTCATTACAACGGCGAATTAATAGTGGCATCTAATTTTATTTTTGATTATGCAGGAAAGGCTAATCGTAAAATGGATGATATTAAAGATAAATATATAAAAGCCTGCCGTAAGCTTCATTTAATTCACAATGATTACATGCTGTTGTTGTGTGAAGCATCTCAACATGAGAGAGACTTTCGATTGGTACTTTTGCCTGAACTGTTGGAGTTTCATCAAATTGTTCAGGAAGAATTAGCTCAACAGTGGTACGATTTTATATGCAGTTTCATGTGATTACAGTGATGGTTTACTTACCAAATATGTATGCTTTATTTTAATTGCAGGAAGTTAGTATTACTTGACTATATTCAGTATACGAATCTAACCAATGATAGATATCAGCAAATGCAAGCACGAATGAGTGCTCACGTTGAAGGAATCGTACCTTCAGAAGAATATAGAGAGTTTATAGAACAGAATAAGTGACTATCATTACTTTGTTTAGCCTTTAAAAAATAATACTGTTACCAGTAAATTATATTATTTTTCAATAGAAGCTCACCTCCGCTACCTGTTGTGTTCGTGTTTGATCATGACCTAATTGAGGATTACACTGGAAGACTGAAACCGAATCAATTAACAGTAGATGATTTTACCTATGATATACTTAAAGATAGGTAATTATTAACAATCTTATTATTAACATTTTTAGCTGAAATTGCCTAAATGCAGTTCCCTAATTTTGCAAACTTGGGTACAGTAGTTTATCTTTTCATGGATTATCATGAAATTCATACAGCATTTTTTTCCTTCGTTAATTACAGAATGTTTGAACTTGAAGAAAGATTAAAAGATTGTCACGCGGCTGTCACTGAAAAACAGGAACTAGTTTCCCACTTTGAAAAAGAACTGGAAATCATGAAGAATGCTGGCAACGCATCATCAAACGTGTAAATAGCAAGCTAATATCCATGAATTTGAAATACATTTAGTATTACCTAGAATTAAGTTTTCGTCGGTCTGAACAACATTACTCGTGTGAGCTGAGTCCAGCAAACAAATGCTATGCTGCATAAAAACTTTTGCATTTTCTTTTGAATCTGTGTAATCATTAGGTTGCTCATAAAGAAACGTGCAGGTGATATATTAAGAAGAGAAGCAAACGAATTAAAATGTGCAGAAGAGAAATTGAGAAAGCAACACAATTTAATTACAACATCACTGCTCACAGTGGGAACTGACGATCTTCCTCCTGGTCTGGAACTACCAAGTGATATTGGAAATAGTAGTGAAAACGTAAAATTTATGCGAAATAAGTTTATATATTTTATAGTTGAGAGGTATGGTGTTTCATTGATAGTTGTGTGGTTTGATAGGTTAGTTCTTCTGGGACTCTAGGAAGGTTGCAGTCACGATACATTGTAGATGTCTTACGAAAGCAGTTTACAAAGCGACAGGTAGTTATGATTTTAATATTTTTCAATCTAACTTTGTTGTGGATCACCTGTATTGCACAATTTTGACTCGTTTTCGACATGAAATACGATGCATGCTTCTGTGTGTATGCACGTGTAGGTAGCAATTTGCCCTCCACCTTGCACCACCCTTCCTAAAGATGCTATGGAAACCCAAACTACTGAAACAGAAATTTTTAATGAGAATAATCATGCTGTTGTTGATACAACCGTGGTAAGTTCAGCTGACATCAAACATACATTTATTGCTGCACCTTTTCATTCTAATTACCCGTTTTTATAGCTGTTGTTCTGTAGTGTACTGTCGCTTTATGCATTATCCTTTTAGGGTATTTGAATATAACTTAAAAGTTAATGTATAGGAGATAATTGGTCCTTATTTACACCCAATGCTATACTTTAATATTGATGCTGATTGCAGTTAAACAATATAGACGCTTTATTACTTTTATGAATAGTTAAATTTATCATTATAGTATTTATCTTTGCCATTTACATTGCATAATGCATGCCTATGACTGATGCACAAATCCCATTACTTTTCTTGGTGTGCTATTTCTAGTAGTTATCTGGGTTAATTAGTATTGTTTTAAATACTCCACGTCCCATTTCGTGAACATTTTATAGATTTATATCAATAAGAGTGTTCCAGCTTCTCAATTTTACAATTACAAATTTTCTGACTTGAATGATTAGTCTGTATCTTTCTTCTGCTACTTGAATCAAGGCAGTTAAATCTGCATGACTTATTTCGACATAACCATCTGATTTTAACTGCATGCAACAATGAGCTGGATATGTTTCCATTGTGAAGGTAAGTAATGTTTTTACATTTAAATATTCTTAAATTCAGACATCTTTCAAAATTGAACTTTACGACGATTACATTTACAATAGAAAAAGCATGAAATCTACAAATGCGCTAATATTGCTCCTCTGTTTACTAGAGTAGAATAATAAGAGCTTTGAATTGCCTTTAGTTCTGTCGAACCAAATGCAACATTCTTAACGACTTTAGAATTGAGCAACATGGTTTATGGTCCAACAAAAGTTTTACATAAGCATTCATCATTTTTAGATGACCACTCCAGCGAATCGGCCACTATCTGACGAAGACTGGTTTCATGGTGTGTTGCCACGGGAAGAAGTAGTAAGACTTCTTGTGAATGATGGAGACTTTTTGGTTCGTGAAACACTGAGAAATGATGAAAGACAAATTGTTTTATCTGTCTGTTGGCAAGTACATAGGCATTTCATAATTCAAACAACTTCTGAGGTAATCGACTTGTTACGTTTGTGTGTCACTGTTTAGATTTTTAGGTCTGTTGTTTTAATTTGAATTTTTTGACTATAGGGTTTGTACCGATTTGAAGGACCATCATTCCCTACCATACAAGAGTTAATATCTTATCAGCATAAAAGTCTTTTACCCGTAACAACGAAATCGGGTGCTATCTTGCGTAATCCCATTTTACGAGAGCGGTGGGAGCTTAATAATGACGACGTAGAACTTTTAACCAAGATTGGACGGGTATGAATTTTTTTTATGTTGATTACAATCAATTACAGTATTTACGTAATTTTTTTTTATCCTTTTTAAAGGGAAATTTTGGAGACGTGTATCGCGCAAGATTACGGTCCACTAATGAAGAAGTAGCAGTAAAGACCTGTCGAATTACATTACCAGAAGAGCAGAAAAAAAAATTTCTGATGGAAGGAAGAATTCTGAAACAATATGATCATCCAAATATTGTGAAATTTATTGGCATATGTGTTCAAAAGCAGCCTATAATGATTGTCATGGAATTAGTACCTGGTTCGTTAAAAAGTGAATTTGAAGTACAGACGCATTCAAGATGGAAAATGCAAATGAATTATTTTATATAGGTGGTTCGTTGTTAAATTTTTTGCGTTCGTTTGGCTCGTCTCTAAGTGTCGGGCAAAAAATTACTATGTGTATGAATACCGCTGCTGGAATGGAATACTTGGAAAGTAGAAACTGCATCCACAGGTAAATGATGACAGTTTAGTTGAGTTTAAGAAGTTTTATTACTACAGTAAATGTATTCGTTATATTTTAATTATAACGTTTTTATTTAGAGATCTGGCAGCTAGAAATTGTCTTATTGGTTATGAAAATGTAGTGAAAATATCTGATTTTGGCATGTCAAGAGAAGAAGAAGAATACATAGTGTCAGACGGCATGAAGCAGATTCCCATCAAATGGACTGCTCCGGAAGCGTTAAATTTTGGTAATTCCAATGTGTGCCGTTAAAACATTTAATATTTGGCGTTGTTGTAGCACATTATTAATTTTTATTAGGCAAATATACATCCTTATGTGACGTTTGGAGTTATGGTGTTCTAATGTGGGAAGTCTTCTCCTGTGGCAATACGCCATACATTGGACTTTCAAATAGCAAAGCTAGAGAAATGATTGATTCAGGTATGATAATGCAAATGATTATTCACCCCATATGCATGAGATTATGTTGGACAGAACTGTGGATCACTTTTCATTTTCAAAGATAATTTGTATACTAGTAATGTCCTTGCCCAAAATACGTATTGCTAGAGACGTAACTAGGAAGTAAGACAGCATTCGAGATCAATAATTTCTTTTGGAAATGAAAGGAGCATGCCATTTGGGTTGGTAGTTAAGTCGTGCTGCTGCTGCTGCTGCTGCTGTTTGCTGTTTAATATATCATCTGGAAGTAAAATTTAGGCATAGATTGGCAGATTTTTCCCAACTGTCGAAACTGGCCTCTGGCGTTGATAAATGCCTTTTCGATATGAAATACAAAAGCAGCGTGTACCATGTATCCCATGAATTGGGGCTCCAAAATCCTAATTGTGTCACTGATTACCTTATGAATCCTCTTACAACTGACATTGATTTATTTTAAAGGATATCGCATGCCTCCTCCAGAGAGTACGCCTGGAGAAATTTACCAACTTATGCTCCGTTGTTGGGAATACAATCCAGATCGTCGACCTCATTTTGCTGAAATACATTCTTGTCTTCAAGGGATATCGTCTAGTTATGCATCTGCTACTTCTGACACATGACATACTGTTCGGATTCATAAGCCATGAATTTCTAATAAGAAACGGTAATGATAATAATAACCATATTAATATATTGAACGAAAATTCAGATTACTTTGAAGATTGTCTGAAGTAATGAACTTAAGAATCTAAAGACCGAAAATTTTCAGGAAAACCTGGTAAAACATATTTATAACCTGTTATAGTTATGTAGTTTTTGAAGTATAAAATTTCTTATCCGAACTTCACGAACACATTGGACGATTACATTTTCTGAATGATGAAATTATTTGTAGTTTAACCTGTATCTTCATCTAGTGTGATTTGAATCCTAATGTATTTAATCCCTGCACTAAATTTGGAGCTTCAACTTCCCTTGCCACTTTTAAGTTCCAAATTTTTACAGCACTTTCTTAGATTTTTTTTAGTAGCATTTCCTTTTGAAATAGCCATGATAACGTTTGTAATAGATTATTTTATTGATCAAAGTTATCAAAATATGTTTTATTTCACGGCGTTAAATTTAGACTGAGAAATAATTTTTACATCTTATAACGTAATTACTGAAGTGTTCACATGTTATTATTATACTCGAAACAGTGTAGTTTTCTTTGAAGTAAAAGTAGATATCACAACTACGGTGTACAATCTAGAACTCATTACTGAAAAAACTATCGGCATAAATATCCTGGAGCAACTCACTTACTTGTCCATATCACAAGATATTCAACGGGGAAACTTGTTCACTTGGAAATTTTCATGAATTTCTTTGTAAGTCTACCGTATATGTTGTATGCGAATTCACTTGGTAAGAAACTACAACAGACTGTAGGATATGTATTAATAGTGAAGAGGACACACCACATTAGAGTAATGGGACCCAAATTTTGTAAATCTATGATGACTTGAGCTATTCAACAGTAACCAGACAAAGTAAACATCCCAGAAGTGTTCAAAAATAAGTCTTTTACACTTGCATGCTTTTGAAATGTATGTCTCGCACATTGTCACTGATAGACCAGATGTAATTACCTTGGAATAAAATCATAATTATTTGAATACGTTTTAATTGTATGCAGTTGCATGCTCTTCGCCGCCTGGCCTGGGTCCCTAACAGACGCAGTCGGGAGTTTATTTGACCCTGGTGATATCTCATTTAGTAATTAGCGCGCAAAAAAGTATTAAGCCAATCAATTTGATGTGGGGCTGCTTAAACGCTGCAGGTGTAGTATGTAAACATAGTCCGATGCAGTTTGGTCAAATGTGTGCAAAAACTAGGCATAAATGACACCCGAGCGACTAGCACATTGACCTCAAATATTCAGCCAAAAAAAAATTGAGAATGGTTACTATATAATGCCTGAAACGTGTTGCCTTTACTCCTCAATCACCCGACGTTACTCTAAAAACTTGTGGTCACCATTAGAAGCAATAATTAGGGGATTTCAATATTTATCCAGACCGAAGTTAAACAGGCAGCAGGGGAGCACTTCAAAAAAAAATGCGCCCCAAGTATTTTTAAATATTCAGAATCCCTTAATATAATTCTAGCTAGAAATTACAGTGGGTCGTCTACTGCCCCTTTGACAATGTCCCATCTTCAGTGGTTTAGCCAACTGCAGATTGCACTGCAACTGATGAATGGTAGTATAGAAATGGGGATAGCAAGGTAAAAACGCGTCATTAGTTGCAAAGTTGAATCATGCATCAGTTGAAATGTACACCCCATTGAGGACTGAGGGGGAGCAATTGCTGCATTGCCCTCTCTGGATCCGCCCCTGACAGGCAGTGTCATGACTTTTCCGAACACCCAATAAATACTTTAGTTCTAGTTATAGCTCCACTAAAGTGAAGCTAACCCCTAGACTCCCCAATGTTAGATAACACCAGCTCCTATTTTCAATGATGTCAAAACTTTACCCCCATCCCATGGGCACCAGTGCAATGTACATGGCTGCCTCCAGCTCCCACAGTCAGGGAAAATTACGAGCGACTTAAGCGTTGGACAAACCAGTTCTCGTGTGATCACTGAAGTTAAGCAACGCAACTCCAGCTAGTACTAACATGGGTGGCCGCTTGGGAAAACGGGGTATCGCTAATACCCAAAAACCGTCGCGCTTGTTGACCTCTGCATTAGAACTATGCAGTGGACGGGGCTCTAATGATTTTGTATTTGAAGGGTCCTAAAACGCCAACCAACAAACAAGGGAAAATTACCCGGCGGCTATTACGATTTATGCACCTAGGAGGAAAACATCGTTGCAAATAATGCATTTTAAGACCTTTTTAGGGATCAAGAAGGTATAGCGATGCAGGGATCTGAATTAAAATTTCAGTTTGCATATTACTTTTTGTCCCTGTATAGCATACACAGAGTCACTTCGAAATTTCAATCTCTGGATCTTTAATTTAAATTTATCAGCCCGGGTTCAAAGTTCTGGAATCTTACACATGCGCATATTACGCACCTGAAGACATATGCTGAAGAGAGCATATGTGTAACTAACTAACTTCACATGAAAAGGAAAATGGTTTTGTGCTTTAGACTTGGTTCCTACAGTATATATACATAATTAAGCTCTCTGTATGCATATTACATTATTGCAACCTGGATGTGCATATACTGTATGTACTGTACATGGAATATGGAGCACACTTCGATCTAAGCAGCACATAGTACAACAATAACCCTGCTGCTAACAAACAAGCTCCGACAATCTATTTTAATGCTGTCCGCGAGTTTATGTTATTGCCAAAGGTAAATGTCATCCAAAAATAAAATGACCCGACCTAAATCACAACCGGTGCTATATCATTTGGTCACCCCTAGCAACCAGCTGAAAAATGATGACGTCGCAGCTTAGTGCTTCCCTCCAGCCTTCCCGTTCCGTTCAATCTCTTGCTGACGTCATAGTCATTTATTATTCACACTTTAAATAAATTTTTTTAATATATAAGGATTAAAGTCTTCATATATATAATTTTAGGTTTTATTAAATCATAAAAGAATTATTTAAAGTATTTTAGGCTTATAAAAACTGTTGTAATAGAAAAGGTCGTGCTGCGTGACGTCACTAGTCCAGAGTCCGTGATAGATAGGAAAGAAAAGAAGGCAACGTATCGCGAATTTTCTCAGGTGTTGTTGTTTGTTGCTGGCATTCAGTAGAAATACGGAGTGTGAGGTTTACTTAGCTTGGACGGTGAAGATATGTTCGAGTCTGTTGCTGAAGCTTTATTTAGTATAACAGATAATCAAATTAAAGGACAGCCTTCTGAAATAATGCCTGCCTTAACGAATGTTTCGAACGTGAGGTAAGAACCATTTCAAAGATTACTTCCATGACAACGCCTGTTAAAAGAGAACGCATAAACAAATTTGGCAGCCATGTTGGTTAGAAATTAACTTTTGGGACTGATTTGAAATTATGGGGAATGCGAGGTTGTTATGTTTTAGAAATGTCGTCGTAGGTTATTATCCAATGCAGATAATTTTGCTTCATTTTTATAGTTTGTGTACTAAAGATTTTATCCTTAGCGGATGTCTTTATTGATGTTAAAAATATTTGTAAGACAAATTTTGTTGATGTGGTGTTCACTTAATGAAATCGAATGATTTAGAAAAGGCTTCTTCAAATTTGGTTTTGGTCAAAATCTAATAACTGGTTATATGCTGTAGACTACTACGTTAGAAAAATTTTTAAATCTTGGCTTATTATTAAAGTGGAGAGGATGCGACCTTGTGAAATTATCTGCTGAAAGCAGTTGTTTCCAGCAGTAAAAATGGCAAATGTTATTCAGTACCTTATCTGCATCGAAACTAAGCAAAACAGGTTATCAGAAATTTTGATAAGCTTTGTCTTTAACATTTCAGGTAATTTTCCATTGTAGATAATTGGTATATTGAATTCTAAAACTTGAGCATGTCTGCTAAAATGACATAATCAGATGTTATTTTAAATGTACCTACAAAGCAATACAAATTTTTTCCTTTTAAGGGTACTAATGTAACGCGTTGTTTGTAAACAGTTTTCGTAAAAGTTAAATGACTACATTTTTTAAGATTCAAATATTTCAACTATCCTTAAGTGATAGGTATGTTCTCGTGTTAAAGATTTGACTATGAACATGCCTATCGTACTGCTGATTGTTCTGTTCATTATTAAATTAATAATTTTAATATAATTTATTTTACTTTAGCAGTACTGTTCCCATTGGTATGTTGCGGGAGTAAGTGGAGGATGGTGGTTATGTACTGCCTAATAGGTGGCCTTGTTTCTAAAGGAACTCCCTGTTAAGAGTTAATGTTATTTATTCTGAAATATTCTTCCCACGAAATGTATAGAAAAATTGCTTGATAAGGTGGAAAACTACCCGAAAAGGTTGAAGGTTTACCTACCAACAATGGTCTTACTACAGCTGGGTAACAAGTCCTTGTTTTGAGGGGTCTACGCAGTTTAGACATTTGACCTTTAACTACTACGTAATACTGAATTTGATGTCTTCTTTACTCGAAAAGGAACTTAACTTTAGGCTTTGCCATTTCGTGCCAAAGGAAATGAGGGGTTGCAAAAGTCATGAAAATAATGTGCAAAACAAGGGACCGACGTTTTTAGCTTTGACAGCTCTTTTCCTCCAGTGACATCGTATCATTCAGCTTGCCATTCATTTTATACAGCCTTATTCGTCGACATCTCAATTCGTGGAGTAGGCCGGCATTCCCCCCCTCCTCCACAGACAACAAAGCCAATATTCCTGCGGGTTCCAGACGCCTGGCTGGGGTGACCCCAGTCAGAGCATGTTCAGTGGACCCGCTGACCCGACTCTGCCACAGGCGGAATAAGGGGATGAATACGGTTAAACAACTAACCGTAGCCTAAAATAAGGATTATAATTACTTTATTGATTAACTCCTTTACAATTGTGTGCAACATTGAAAAATTCCCACCGTTCGCCCTTCTCCACCTTAACTGGAGGCGGGCTGTCTGTTGCCATGAAGAGGAAATTTTATTTAATAATGAGTCTGCGAATGTGGGATGTAAAACTGTTTCTACAGGTGCGGTGTGTAGTGTACGTAGTCTTGTATATTAGAGTACAGGTATTTCAATGTAAGGATTTAAGAGCCGCCACTGGAATTGATTGAAAGAGGGCCGCTATTGTTATTGCGCACACCTATGTATTCATTTCGGCAACCAGGAAACTGTCCTACTTACGTGACATTTTTTTTTTCTTTCGTAGTAGCTATGTCTATCAATGTCGATTAGTTCCTCTCTACCTGTTTTTGTTGCAGTTGCTCTTTCATCTGTTGTTTATGAATACCCCCAAATTAAAAATGATACCAACCATCTGAGATGCAGCAGTAGTGGAAATTTGTTGCAGTTTGTATAGGGATGGGTTACAGGGTGTTTTAAACATTTGATCTAAATTCTATTTTTAGCTAGAGAATCGACTTGGCTGTTATGTAAGTGGTTCATATGTTTAGATGCCCGCCTTACGAATTTTTATTATTGTTGCCGAGACATTGGAAGTGCGCTCGCTCTATCTGGCTGAAATAGAAGTTAGAAAATTTTCCTCCTTGAGTGGATGCGAAACGACGAACTTGGCCCAGGATATAACGGTTAAATTTAGCTTTGTACCAACTGCATAAGTTTTTCTAATTCTCCGTAAATTGGCGCAGCCTTGGTGATCCGATGGTTTATACCCTGGACTATATACATAACGTCACGCGAAAGCCTAACATCCCACTGACAAAATTTGGTTGGTTGTGGATTTGGTCACTACACGCCAGGGGATCACAGTAATGTAGCTGTTTAATAAGGTTTTTAATATGTAATTGTAATTCCTAGCAGCGTCCCCCCCCCAACTCGGTAAGTTCGTATCTTGGCAAAGTCTGCTGTGTCTTTCAGGGGGAGGAGAATAGTGATGACCTAAACTGCCCTTAAGTTTGACGCGACACGTAGCCGTCACTCCGTGTCATGGGGGTGGTAATCTACTCTTGGAACCCCTTGCTCGTATATGTTAAACGTAAAGCACTTAAGTTTATCAGCCACAGATTCAGTTTCAGTTACGTGAACACTGGGGTGGCGTCTTAAGAAGTGGGCCTTCACTCGGAAATCGTATTGGAAGGTTAAGAATATTCTTGCTAGACCGTTCCGTTAGCCAAGAGGTGATCCTTGCCCTCTTCGTCTGCTATTGTGAAATTCCTGTCTCGTATATAAATACGAAATAACCCAGCGAACGGTTCTGTAACCATTTTTGCCGATTTTGATAGCTATGGATAGGAGAAATGCTCACCTTTAAGGGTTAAAGTAAACTGCTGTGCCAAGTTACTTGATGAAATTTTCATCCTTTGATTTTTGAGTAATAAAATTGGTTGCATTCAAAGTATTAACACTTGTGTGGTACTTTTTTTTTTTTTTTTTTTTTGTTAGGACCCAGCGTTTTTGTATTTCTCTTGGTCCAGGGCCTCGGTGGTGCTCCTGATGAGCCCCATGCCGCAGACGTACCGACATGCATCACGGAGGGCAGCGGTATGGGGAAGTTGAAAGAGCCTTCTGTGCTCACTGAAGTTCCCCTTACAGTAAGTAAATCCATATTTTCCTCCACCTTTGTTGATGTCAGTTGATAACTGCTTCAAAATCTTTCACTTTTATGCAAAAAAAAAATTGTAGTCTATAGGGAGGCTTAAAAACATTAATTATTTTGATGATTTACGGCGAGTTCTTTAGAAATGAATTGTAATGACCGTGTCATTGTAACGTCGTTGTTGGAAGAAAGGTTTATGTTATTCAATAATTGCGTCAATTTCTAAATCTGGCGGGTAATTGTATTTGATAAATGCGACCTGCCACTTCAGTTTTGTGGTTCTAGGGTAATTTATTTGCTAGGAACTGCGTGTAATAGTTTTTGGTTTATTTCTCCCTTTTTTGAGTTGAGAAAAATGACGTTGGTCTGTTTTCACCATAATGGCCTACTATAAAGCACCACATTTTCCCCTTGTGTTTGTGTAGCAGTTGTCCAACTACGCCACTGTTGCATTCGTAAGAAATGGTAACTTGGTTTATGTTCTTACAGGAAAATGAGCTTGGTAAAATCAGGGATGAAGATGCTGTCACTATAGTTTTTAAAATGCAATTGACAGAAAATATGGAAGTACAATGGGAGACTGTGTTTTGGGAGCATAAGCTTTACATCCATGTGCCAAGTGGCATCTTACCCGAAGGTTCCAAAGAAGGGTAAGTTGGACTTTAATTAAATTGCACTTGGCAAACTCTCATGTATGCATATTTTTAAAATAAAGCTTGTATTTCAGTTTTGTATGTTTGTTGGAATATGCAGAAGAAATTTTGAAATGTACACACATAGTAGTTTGCTTCAAGAAAGATAGATCTGATAGAGGTGAGTGTGTATAATGCTGTAACCAGTCTAAATTAATGAAGTGAAATGTTCATTGACAGTGTCTTGTTTTGTAGCTTGCCTTGTTAGGACGTTCATGTTTCTTGGATTTGTGATGCTGGCTCCTGGACATCAGTTGGCACCCACAGCTAGTGATTACTTGTATATGGCCTATATTATAGAGTGAAATGTATAGGTCTCAAATTTAATCTTTTTAATTTTAAGTAAAGAAATATCAGCAATTTAATTTGTTGACCTGATAAATATATTATAAATATATATATATTGTGCATATTTTCTTGAGAAATTACCACCAAAGTTTGTAGCAAATTTAATCTTAAGCCTGAATGTTATCCCTGCCCTCTAGTATGTTATGGAAGTTATTTGAACAGATCACAGTATTGATATTTAATCGTAGTTAATAAAATAAATCTCGTATTGCCATTTAATCTTGTCATGCTATTATGTAGAACTTGTTTAAAGCAGAGCTTCTTTTAGATTTCAGTAATTCTCATAAGACTAGGTAGTAAAAATAGCGTTTCTTGAAGTCGAAAACTGACGAGGTCTTTCGTCCATAATCTAATTTTTTTTTTATAAATAATTCATAGTATGCTTATCTTCTCATTCCACTTTAAAGTAGTTTGAAGTCTTAACTATGGGGCTTCAATTTTTTTTTTTTGTTCTTGACACTTTGTTTGATGCCCTCAGCATGTTGTATTTGCTGCTAATGTAATGAAAATTTTAATTTACTGTATTAAATGTCGATTAAACTTTTACGGCATGTCGTTTTCACATCGTCTGCTTGGCAAATCAAATTTCGATGAAGATTGTTACAGCAGAAGCCGGATATTGTAATCACGGATAAGTTTTCTGGCTGCGGTTCTATCCGACGTACGCTACGCAATGCAGACGAATTGTCAGCTGCGCAAACTCGCACTGCACGCGTCTGCGCAGTTCACGATTCGTCTGCATTGCGTAGCGTACGTCGGATAGAACTGCAGCCAAAGAACTAACGTTAGTTGCAATTAGAGAGCTTGAGTGATCCGTTATAGAACAACGTGTTACACAACATAAAAACACAGTAGAACGTATGGTTCTGTAAAAAACACAGTCTGAGTACTCTGTAACCACACGTTATCTTTAACGTCCTGCCCTCTGTTGGTTGGAACAGGAAACTTGGTTCCTTTTGAAGTAATTTTAGTTAATTTGAATGAGTCCGCTTGTTGTTTGTGTTTAAGGTCCCGTCAACTACAAAGTCATTAGAGACCCGTCCATTGCATAGTTCTAATGCATAGACTGCACAGACATTACACTAATGCGACGATTATTGGGTATTAGCAGTACCCAGCTTTCCCGAGCGACCGCCCATGTCAGTACTAACTGGGCTTGCGTTGCTTAACTTCAGTTATCAGACGAGAACTGGTGTGTCCAACGCAACTCGGTGCTCCCCAATGAGTCCGCCATTTTATCATAACGTTTGTTTAAACCTATGTAGAGCGTATTATTACTTCAGCATACACTCAAACACACGTTCTGCTTTGCATAACAAGCTCTCTATTGTTATTAAAACTTACTGGTCCTACAACGATCAAAATAAACGGCGCCTACTGCACTTAATTGCATTGAAAGTGCTGTTTAAACGAATAGATGGTTCCATGGGCGAGAGGCTATGTCCTAAGTGGCAGCATTCAGCGTGACTGGGCGTGTGATAGAATGCACGTGCTACCATTCAGCTTATCAGCAGTTTGACACCATGCGGCCACTTTGGACATCACCACTTAGGCCAGGCGCACACTATAGTCAACAGAGTCTATGTGCTCTATGATTGTCAATGAGTTTTGTCTAATAGCCCAAGCTGAGCACCAAGTGTGCTCACTATAGTGTGCGCCTAGCCTTAAATATATTGGTTTGTCCGTTTTGAGTGGTAGAATGTGCACTCCCGCTCAATCTGACTCTTAGGACATAGGCTGCACATTACAGCATGAAGATGTTGAACTACGTATTTCTTCAGCTTGTGGATCATCCAAGTTAGGGTTTATGTTTTCATAGTATGCTTTTTGACGACTACTTTTAGAATCTAGTTGGGATCATTGGTCGAAGTCTCCAACTACAAGTTACTACAATGGGCGATAGTGGCAACGATTACCTGTGTTAATAGAACCTCAGTGATACGTAACGACTACCTAACGTACAAAAGCAGTTCCACATGTAAAATGTGTAGTTCCAAATACAACTCGAGTGAAACGTACTGTATGTTGTACTAAAGGTATTGCCTTCAATTGGTGATGTTCCACTGTTACCCCAGTTTTGTAATTTCTTAATGAATCCATTGTTGTCTTGTGGAGTATATCATTTGCAGCTTTATGTGCCTGTCGCCATTCTCATAGTCAATCATCATCATCTCACCCTTCTCCCGCCTGAGGCAGGGTCGGGTCTGCGGGTTCTGATCCTCCACTCCCGCCTATCCCCCACCAGGTCCCCATCCACCCCGCACGCCTCCATGTCCCTCTGCACCACCTCCGCCCACGTCCGTTTTGGTCTTCCTCTACCCCTGGTGCCCCCAATCACCCTCAGTCCCGTAATGGCCCTAATAACCTCCTCCTCTCCCCTTCTCCTAACATGCCCATACCACCTCAACCGATTCTCCCTCATCTTTTCTGCAATGTCCCCCACTCCCAAGCTACCTCTAATGTAAGTGTTTCGGACTCTGTCAGCTCGTGACACCCCACTCATGTAGCGCAGCATTCGCATCTCTGCCACTTGCATTTGCCTTTCATGGTTCTTCCTAGCTGCCCAACACTCTGATCCATACAACATAGCGGGCCTAACGACAGTTCTATACACTTTGCCCTTCAGCTTAATTGGGACCCGTCGGTCGCACAAGACCCCACTTGCTTGTTTCCATTTTTGTAGCTTTGCTCTGGAGCCTAATTTATGCAGAAACTAGTTCGACTCAGTGTCGCCATCGCAACCACCGGTAAGGAAGTCTGTTGCTTAGTACTGTTTATTGGTTCAAGTTATTTAATCTGCTCAGAATTTGAATCCCTTGACAAGCTGCAAGAAACTCTGAAGACTCAACTATTGAAGACAACTACAATCTGTGTAAGTCACATCTTTTTAAATTTATGGCAAATTACATGCCGCTTTCCAAGGTGTAAAACGACACTAGAGGGCCAGCAATAAAAGTCGCGGGGCCCGAGGCAAGAATGCGGTGCAGGAAACTCCAAAAAACTTTGTGAAAATTAGTACAAGGTGATTTTTAAATGTTTTTATTTAATTTTATAATACAAGCGTTTTAAAGGTATCACGATCCTGCCTCGGTGGCACAGTGGATAGTGTGCCCAGTGGTTCCAGGTTCGATACTAGACCGAGGTGGGTTGTCTTCTTTCTGGTGGGAGAAGTCCCCCGTTGGATAAGAAGTAAAACCGACGTTCCCTGTTATGTTATAATACGATGGTATTTGCATGTAGAACTTGTTCTTAAAACTTCCCATATTACTGTATATATTTGCTTACTGTCATTTCTGTGCATGTTTAATTTTTTTCAATATTGCTTGAATCAAATAGGGGTTCCGCGAACGAACTGGCTGCCAGGTAAGGACTCCGCGACTCCAAACTGATTGAGAACCTCTGTTTTAGAGGATAAATCCTAGACGTAAGCCAGGCTTCATAGAGCTCGATACAACAACACTACTACATCAGCAGTTAATCAGTAACTAATTCATAATGATACAGTAGATTCATTTTATATTGTAATTGCTAAACCACGTTTATTCCTTATTATTGATGATTTTAAGTACAAGGTATACACATACTGGTCGCCGTATGAATTACATTAATGTACGGTATGTCTGACGTATTTCTCACACTTGATAGTGATAACTAACGACTTTTAGCCGTAGAATTGGCATCTGCAATAATTTGGGATCAATTACGCACGTTAATGATTGTATATATATCTATACTGTGTAGACTATAGATGCATATCAACTGTGAAAGATGTATATATAGGCACATCAATAAATAGAAAGTGTACATTAATATAAAATCATATTTACAAGCGGATGCTAAAAACAAACTTCAATAGTGTCCTTAATTAAATTAACGGCGATGAAATTCGGAGAGTGAAATTCTGTAGCAGTTGTTTTCATATAATGTATTCTCTATCTATAGATTAATTACTATACTCATGATGAAGATGATATTAATGTCAGTCCATAATTTTGATCGTGACTGCAGGAATACTATTCTAATATTATTATGTATGTATATACAGTACATAGATTTTAAAATATACTCTCTAAGATGAAGAAAAACGACGTCGTACACAAAGAACTGGATTTCATTTGAGTTGGACTTCAAAGAGAAAAATGTTATGACTATACATGTAAGCCAAAATATGGACGTAATTATTGGAAACAAAATCCATTTTATACAAGATTAATTATTTGGATGGACAATATGTTAATGGCTACTGCTGTTCACCTTTTCGTGAATAGCATACCTGCAGAGAGAAAAATAAACAATTACTGAACTTATGACAGATCGAGTAATGCAGCAGTAAACTGTCTATTGCAAACTGAACCACTAATTAGCAACAATAATGCTATTTTGACTAGCCTTGCATAATCAGGTCGTTTATATATGGCTATCTTCAGTGGCAGATCCAGGATTTTCGTCGGGGGGGTTGAGCTAAAGCTCGCATATATTATGCGCATAAGTTTATATGTGAATGGGGGGAGATTGCAACCCCAAAAACCTCACCCTGGATCCGCGCGTGGCTATCTTAGTAATCCAAGCTCATTTACTGGATTAGCTTTATTTTATTGAACATCCCCCTTTGGGTCTCAACATACAGTTTAAGAAACCCTGGTGTAGGACACTGCAATAGACTGATATATGATAAACTTTAGACTATGTTACTTAGGCAAACTTTCAAATCACTAAAAGAAAAGGGACTATGTCCACTATGTGACCTACCCACCAAACTGACCGTTTACCACTACAAGCAACCCCCAGTGCAAAGGTTGCGGTCTTTCCAAAGTACGAAATTGCATACTGTAAGTCGGCGACTGGCTATATTGACAAAAAAAAAATAGATTGCAACTTTTAAGTAGTAGCAACACATTCTTACCAGTTACCAATCGTAGGAGGACGGGATGCGACGATTTATTGGCTGGAGAGAATGCAACACCGTGAGCGGTGGTGGAGCTTTTAGTAGTTGCACATTACCATTGTTATCATCGTCTGGTATTTCGCTGTATCCATTCGAACTCAGTACTTCACTATAGGCCTTGAAAGAAAACATCCAGAAAGTAATTTACTAGTATTGCTTTTCTCTCCCAAATTTGTAGATCTCACATACTGTAGTTTAATTAAGAAGGAAAATGTGCCATCTTATATTACCTTAAAATTTTCTTGAATGAAGTCTTCGTCAAGTTTTGGTTGAGGACTGGATGGAGGTGAAATCTTTTTCTTCCAGAGAGCGTGAACGAGATCCGTTTTATCTTTAGACCAAATTAGTGGCAAAGTTGAATTTGTCTCGATGTGGAGTTCAGCTTCACTGGAAACCCATTCTAAAGAATTTTCGACTTCAAATTATTTTAAAAATTTAAGCTATTGCGAAGGAATTCCAATTATCACATTGTTTTATCAATTCACTTGCCTCCTGTCCTTCCAACCGGGTTACTGCCACCTCCACCGGAAGAAATTCCACCTTGCTTTGGAATGTCTAGAAATGGACCATTGTGTTTCTCAGTTGTTCCATACCCCTGAAAGGTTCCACTCCCAATGTCATTATCCAAATCTTCCAATCTTGAACTAGAAAGAGCTCGTGGTATCGACCCTGATGGAACACCATGAGGAGCTAAATGAGAACTCTCTTCAAGCACCTGAAACCAATACAAAATGTTTTTTTTCCATTTCTATTTTGTTTCATATTTATAGCCACTGGCATATCCTGCAAACGTCCATTCTTTATTTTGGGGTTTACTTGGGTTGGTCATATGACAAAGTCCGACCGACTGACCCTTCATTACACTTATACACGATAACCACCAATAACTAATCTCATTTGGAAGGTTTTCGACATACACATAGAGGCTGAGAGGAATTCGGCTGAGGTGGTATGGGCATGTGATGAGATGGAACTTATTAGGTCCATTATGGGACTGCAGGTGATTGGGGGCACCAGGAGTAGAGGAAGCGTGTGGGGTGGAGGGGGAATTGATGGGGGATAGGCGGGAGTGGAGGATAAGAACCCGCAGACCCAACCCTGCCGCAAGCAGGATAAGGGTGAAATGATGATGACATAGAGGCTGGGAATCAAACCTTCAGATCCTTATGGTAACTGGTGAGTAGGCCCTAAGTTACCTGTAAGTTGTGTGTTAACTCACTTGATGCGGTTCCACGCTTTCTGCAGAGGCAAAACCATGCTCCGGTTGATAATAATTAATAAAAATGAAAACGACTAGAACCAAGAGACATGAAAATCCATAGGCTCGGAATGTAACGGCAGTTCCTATAATAAAAGATGACATCATACTTATGGGAATATTATAGGTTATTATTATAGAGTTATGAAAGAATGTACCGCTGTAAGTTGCAAGTAACCCTCCAAGGACAGCTCCACAACCACGACCAAGACCAAGATGGAGGCCCTGCAAAACTCCTTGAGCTGACGACCGCAAATTCATAGGTGTTGCTTGAGTTATATATGAACAACAGGCAGCCCACACAGCTGCGTGCGTAACGCCTACATTAACAACATAATTAATGAAGTCGAATGACTATTGCAAGTTCTTAACGAAATAAATGAAATGTATCTCTTTCTTACCTTGGATAAACTCGAATGGCAAGACCCACCATGGATCAGTAAGCCAGGACACGTAAAGAAATCGCCCTAAATTTCCTAGCAGACCTAGGCACAGCACCTACAAGATCACAATTCGGTAACATATTAATGCAAATTACAGTAATGGGCGCAAACTGAAATTTCGTGGGGTACTGTAAATCCTGTCAATGCCTTTCAACTCTTTATACAATGTATGGTGTGGGACTACCTATTTGTTGCTTGTTTTCTAAGTACGCAAGTTCCCCCTGGCTGAGATCGGTGGTTCCCTATGTGATAGGAAGTGTTTCGGGAGCGGCGAATTGCGTTGGACACACCAGTTCTCGTCTGATCACTGAAGTTAAGCAGCGCAACCCCAGCTAGTAATGACATGGGTGGCCGCTTGGGAAAACTGGGTACTGCTAAGACCCAAAAATCGTCGCATTAGTGTGTCTGTGCAGTCTCTGCATCACAACTACACTGTGAATGGGGCTCTAATGACCTTTGTAGTTGAAGGGCCGGTAGGGCCCTAAGACACCAACAAACAACAACAACAAAGGAAGTGTTTCCTGTCCGGCAATGAACTCTTAAAGATCTGAATTACGTATACCGGTAATCAGAGCCTGGCGATATATGACATATTTATTAGTACGGGACAACGAAGAGTGCGACAAGTTCAAATAATTCTGGTGAGTTTCTGAGACTTGGGGAACCCTTAGGCTGGTAGAAATTTATGGCGTTAAATTTGAGGTTATTACATATTAACAATTGGACTAATAACGACCGAGAATTGAGGCCAAATATAAGCTTATATGATATTTAGCCTAAGACCAAGATTTGCTTATTGATCGTCCTCTGGCGACGGAGCGTGGGGGGAAGGGCAGCAGAGAAAACGCTGAGGGTGTATGGGAACAAGCATAAGATAGAGAGGGAGGCAATTTATGATAATACGTAGGAAAGCTCACTTCTGTTTCGTACTAGAACTGGGTCACTAATGATAAAACAGGATGGCAAAGATCGCAAACGGAGAGGAGGGTTGTAGATTGTGTGGGATCAAGTGGAGGATGTCAGGCATGTGATACTGGCATGTCCAAGGCTGGAACCCCACATTTGAAGAGATCCTGGAAGTGGTGGGTGATGGGGCGAAGCGACTAGAATGGGTGCGAAATCTAGATATGGGTCTAACATGAAAAAAATCTCACTAGCAAAGTATCCCTCGCAAAGTATTACATAATGAAGATGCAGGGGCGGATGTAGGATTCTTGGGGCCTAGGGCTTATTGAAGCCCAATAATGTTACATTGATGAAAATTAAACAAGTAATACTATATACAATCATTATTATTATATTACTAACATGAACTATGTTTTACTATACGATAAGTGCTCATTTTTGTGGGCCCTGGACACTTGGGGGCTTGTGGCTTAAGCCCTATTAGCCCCTATGAGGATGTATGATAAGTATTAATGACAGTTCTACATACCCTGACATGTCCAATTTGTCGTATGAGACGGAAACTGAAGAAATAAGCAAATATTTCTGATATGTGATTAATGACTGATGCCACACCGAAAAGTGTTGGAGTACCGCGAAGATCTTGTAGGTGCCAAAATAGAAATGTAAATACTATTCCAACACCTAAGCCCATAAACCAGGCCACAAACAGGAAAGATCCATAACGAAGATTCGCAAATGTTCTCAAGACTCTGAACCATTCTGGAATTTGTTTCGCTTTGGAAGCAAAGACTGTGCTCTATATCAAAGAAAAAAGAAAATCAATGTTAAATCAAGTATTTGAAAACTTTAAACAATTATTTAACGGGAAACGTAAACTAGATCAGTACCATAAAAACTAGTCGCTGTGTGTTTCCGAATTCCAAGGAAATCTTTGCAAGTCGGAAACTTCACAGGAATGTGATACACGCTTTTATTGCATCCGTTCTGTGCTCGCCACCATTGTTATTTAGAAAAGATGATATTTCTAATTCTTTTAAAAGCTATTTAGTATTCTTTATAAAACTCTTACAAAGCAAAAAAAAAAACAACTACAAACCCTTTTCCCGGCTATTCCAGGGTCGGGTACCCATCTTGTCCCTCTGAATGGACGCATGGGCGATCTATTGGACGGTATTTTTATACAGCCGGTTGCCGACCAAGGCTGCAACCCCTATACTTATTTATCGTTGGTCTAGTGTTCGTTAGGGTACTCCACCGGCGCCAGGAGGGTGAGCTCCTACACCTGGGAATTTTGCTTCATCTACCCTTTGCATAGTAGATAGGGCCCATTTACGTGCAAATAACATTGTACATTCCACGAGACCACAGTTTTACTTCTTATCCAAAGACCCCGAATGTGCCTTACTTGGGGCCTCTCTCTCGTCCGAAAGAAGTTAATCCACCTCGATCCAGTATCGAACCTAGAACCATTGACGCAGTAACTGAGCACAATGCCTCCTGCGCCATCGAGGTGGTGGATATTCTGGTACTGCGATAAATAGCAATACCTTAGCTACTCTGGCAATCTTCCCTCTACACAGTATGTTAACACTGAACATAACCACCTGCGAATTTAATGCCATACTCCCTGCTTATTTAAGAATCGGTCTATATAACTAATTGCTCCTATACCTGGGAATGTTGTCTATCTACACATCGGACATATACACGGAATCACGGTTTTACTTCGCCCCCAATGGAATGCATCACTAGGGGCTTCTTTGATAATTACTTAGGATCAACATTCCAAAGCAATGGGGAGATAGACCCGTAGAATCAATGGGGGATGGTTGAAGTGGAGACAGGCAAGCGGAGTCCTGTGTGATAGGAGGCTCCTGTGTGGTTAGGCCCGCTCAGCTATATGGATCAGAGTGTTGGGCAGTGAGGAAGAGCCACGTTAATAGAACGTAAGTAGCCGAGAAGCGAATGCTGCGGTAACTGAGCGGGGTTTCGAGAGCTGATGGAGTTAGGAATGAATATGTGAGAGATAGCCTGATGGTTGGGGGGATACCGTGGAAAAAAGGAAGGAGAGTAAGTTGAGGTGGTATGGACACATAGTGAGAAGAAGGGAGGAGGAACTCGTTAGGTCCATTTCAGGAATGCAGGTGGTGGGAAGCACCCGAGGTAGGGGGAGACCGAAGCAGACGTGGGAGCAGGTTGTCCGTAAGAATATGGTAGTGTGTGGGGTGGACGGGGACCTGGTGGTAAATAGACGGGAGCAACCACAGCTCCACTAAGGCAGACAGTTGTACCTTTTAGATCAGTACTGTTTTAGATTATGATTCATAATTGAGGAGTGGCCCGAAAACACGGAGAAACTCAGAGGAGTCGATTAGTTGAATGCCTTCCCCCCCCTTTTCCCTAGCACCTCTGCCTAATGAAATACCAATGTAAATAACGAATCAACCCACTTGTTAGATATGTCGTGATCTCAACATGGAAGTAATTTTTTGCTCAACTCAGGAAGTCTTAAATCCGTAATACAGAATTGCCACAATAAGTCGACCTAATTCATCCATCAAAATATACTGCTGATAATCGATAAGCCAGCCCCATTTTCATGACCTCATAATAATTCGTCCATTAACTCTCTCTCTCTCTTCCTCCCTAGTTTCTGATAGCGACGTAGCACAGGACATCGATAAACGAGGGAGAAATATTGTCGAAATACCAATGAAAAAAATTCTTTGAAATCGTCATTGATCGGATAGAAGTGTGCATGAATCACAGGGGAGGGGGGGGGTGTGATCTTTTTATGCAAATTCAAACCCCATCAGGTTTAACACCAATGTTATATTGAGAGTGATGTACTGTAGTTTACAAACCATCTCCACCTGACATTACGTCAGGGGCATCATCAACCCCTCGCTAATACTCCAACCTAGCCTAGTCTGCCATCGTTGAAAGCGTCCCCTGATCACCGTGTTCTCCAACCTAGTCACTAGCACCTTATTTACCAGATAGCGTGGGCTATAGTGAACGTTGTCTTATCCTAAATACCACAGAGCATTGCTAGGTTGCCGTCAGATTGTCCGTTATAATGCCATGACTAGCACACAGATGAACACACAGCGAGAATAATATTCTGACGAATTTTAAAATACTATATTAAAGGCCTCATCATATCCTACAACAGGCTTACTAGTAGTTCTATGAGTCAAGGACGAGACCAAATTATTAAATAAATTAATATTAAATGAATTTTAAACAAATTAGTAGAGAACACACCCTGTTTGCTGTCATCATGAATCATACACACACTTTGCTGAAATAGATCAGGGTCGGATCAAAAGAAGTAGAGGACCAGGGGTTGCTCATATGTGACTTACAGCGACCTTTGCAACTCTAAGATATATAAGCCACGAACCTGAACAGTTCAGGAAAGCTGCATTATGAAATATTCCTGCGGAATCCTGAATTTATCCAGCGAGCTGGAAAGTTTTAGGATCTTGACTTTTACTACTCGTGGGCAGATAATAATCCTGCCCGCCAATCAACCCTAAACATCCGAACTGATATATCCGAATCGATAATCAGAACCAGACGATGGAACCTTCAGGGCCATTGAATATGTGGATTATTTCCATTGTGAGTTTCCAAAGGGTATGCACAGTATTTCCAAAAACATGTTTCCAATGAAGATGCAATGGATCCAGTTTGCCTTATTACTGCAATTCATCTAGTGAATAAAAGACCAGATGTTCTACCTATCAAAAGTCATCGAGACAGATCTTCATAACCTTTCTAATTGCAGCACACTTGGGGGCACTTGGAATTAAAAAGAATAGCTGACTTCCCACTCCCCATCAGTTTGGTATTTCCTTCCTCAGTTGAAAGCATCATCATTTTCAGGATTCAGTCTTCTTTATCAGTCAAAACAAGGAACAACAGGGGGCTCATGGGGCAGGCAAACCTAGGCGGCTGCCTAGAGCGGCTAATTTCAGAGCTACTTCCTTGCCATGCACTCTATCGGTCATTTACAATGTTCATAGTCCTGGAGTTCCCAAATTTCTCTGATTGGTAGGGGCCTTTCCAAAATGTTGGCTTCCTCGAGGCGCCTTGTTGCAAAGTTATAGCAATGCATTGGTTATGGGACAAATGCCAAGGGCGTGAGAGACGCTTGGACAATTTAGAACTGCATAACATTTAATGGGGGAGGGGGGTGCGATGGGCCCAGTTGCCTAGGGCGCCTGAAACTTACGAGCTGGGCCTGCAAGGAACTGTGATAATGACCTAATAAGATAATGAAAAGGATGATTTTTGTTACCTTTTCCGGCTTCGGTTCCACATCTTGTTCAACGATAGGAGGTTCAATGGCTTCCACGGTACCATCAGGAGGTACATTTGTCTGATCGACATTGGATTTCCCAACATTTCCATCTGGTATATATCTCATTGGAATTGTATCATCGATAGCATCGTAATCAAATCGGAATTGAGTGGCACTTATCAGAGCACATCCCATCAGGACAGAGAAAACCGCAAAACATATTGTATAATTTCTTTCTCGTTCGTGTGGGCCACATGGATGGTAAGAAAAAATGGTAGCATGATCCAAAGCAATACCGACGAAAAACATTGCAAGACCCCATCCAAGAGATCCGAACATACGTTGTTTGCCATAATTATTGGCATTTTCTCCTAAGTAGGTGAGAGTCACTGAGTCAGCCAAGGTGATAGCAGGAGCACTGAAGAATTCGCCTATCACTACTATCAAAAGTATAAGAAAAAATGTACTTTGAACGTCTTCTTTCTTGTAAACGATAGTGCTGAAAATCGGACTAACATAGGAGCTGTGTTTTTGAGGATCATAATTCACTGTGTGGCGTACATTTCCAGGTGACTGTCCGATCACATGATCGGGTGGGAATTTAGTTCTCCAATGACGTTTTCTTCGATCAAACTTCAATTTGCCTACCAGTTCATTAGTGGACGATTGTGGTGACAAAATACCACCATTGTGACTATCATCTTGTTGATTGTCGTCTTCTTCTGAGTTTGGCGCAGAAAAGTCGACAACTTCATGGTTGACTGACATCGAAATATTTGAATCAGGTAACTTGTCCTCGATGTTGCCATCTTCTTCCAAGGGAACTGTCCATTGAGATTCAATGGCATGGTCTATGTTGGAAGAAGGACGAGACACCCAGGATATACTCCTTTTGTCCATTTGTTGCATTTCTTCTGATGATACTAACACGTAGTGGGTCTTATTGTAATAAATACATGAAGCTGCTGGCGGAGTAATAAAGCACAAAGCTAAAGTGAATGCTATCCAACACACGAGTGATGATAACAAAATCTGTTTGCCTTTCTGATATCTGTCTGCTAAGGTGCCCCAAAAAGGAGCACTTAAAAATTCGACGAAGGGTCGAAATCCCACAAGGAGGCCACATTGAATGGGATTCATCCCCAGCTGCTTAAAGAAAATTCCCATCAGAGGAAAAAGGGAACCAAATGCGGAAAAAAAGAAGAAATAAAAAGTCTTGCAGATAAATAAATCATGGTTAATGGACTGCCATAGAGAATCAAACAGGTCGGATTTTCCATTCGGAGGACGGCCATAATGATTGTCCTGATGATATGATGGATGACCTGGATTTTGGGGATAACTACCACCAAACTGACCCTGCTGCTGCTGCTGTTGATTGGACGCATTTTGCGAAAGATACTGTGATGGAGTCTCCGCAACAGTTGGAAAATCCCGGTCTTTTTTAAATTCTTTTTCGAAGCTATTCATTTCCACCATGATTAATATCGGTTTGATATTTCAGTTGATTTAAAGGCCAAAGGGCAGGACGGGGATCTTGATGATCTCGAAATGTATATGATTATATGTAGATATTTAATTAGTATATAGGGAGAATTGTGTACGATATAGTGTACAGCGATATGTATATGATAGCTCAATAGTATTTAGAATATATAACGATATAAGAATAGAATATAAATAGAATATATTTTCACTATGGCGGATGAACTGCAACAGTGCTGTAAAATGGAGGGATCTTTTCACGTTTTGATCTTCAAGAAATTAACATTATGAGCGTTAAAATAGTGCGGCTTTCAAACTATATATGTTACAGGGACTTGTGAGAAATGGCCTTTTCAATGGGATTATAACTTTAGCGACGTACAGGTCTAAATGTGAATTGAGATTTTGTGATGTACCATCTCCTTTTTCACTGAAATGAAAAAAAAAA
>JAAFCE010004209.1:10413947-10452202 GCA_013389805.1 Trigoniulus corallinus
AAAAAAAAAAGAAGAAAAACAGTAAGGAACATGGATTTCCAATTAGATCTCGATATTTTTAATGTAGAGAAATCCACTTATCAGAGTTCGCATTTATATCATTGAAATGGAAGTTTTTTCCTTTACAAAAATTGCACTAGATGTTTTTATTTTCAATTAATTTAACGTAGAATTTAGATCATTGGTCCTTGACTTACAGGACATGTGAAGGAAAAGTCACAATTGATGCTCAATTAAAACAAACCCGTTGGAAAAATGTTGACGAAATTGTTAATCACCTCCTTTCTTCAATTGCGTTACTGCTAACACTTATTAAAAGTGACCGAGTGGCTGTATTGGACACGCCAGTCTCGTCTGATCACTGAAGTTAAGCAAGGCAACCCTAGTTAGTATTGGCGTGGGTAACAGCTTGAGAACGCTGGGTACTGCTGATGCCCATACTCTGCATCAGAACTATGCTGTAAACGGGGGTTTAATGACCATTGCAGTTGAAGGGCCTTAAAAATACCAACGAAAATGAATTAAAAGTGACCAAATTTCCTTTCGAACTGGTTTAACCAGAAGCTAACTTGATATTGGGATTTATACATGAGCGAGACAACTTTTAACTGAAGACCTTGCAGAATAGATTTATGATCCCAGTATTACGGGCATTACACAGTGTGCCAACTCTTTCTAGGAATAAGGCGGGGAGCGGCGAGTTGCGTTGGACACACCAGTTCTCGTCTGATCACTGAAGTTAAGCAACGCAAGCCCAGTTAGTACTGGCATGGGTGACCACTTGGGAACACTGGGTACTGCTAATATCCCAAAAAAACGTCGTAACAGCGTCTCTAATGACCTCGTAGTTGACGGGACCTTAAACTCCAACAAACAAACAATAGGAATAAGGCCAGTCCTGAAGTACATTTATGAGACCAAGAATTTATAGTAATCTCTTTTGAGTAGAGGGTAAAAAGTCAGAAAATTTAAACTCTGGGATCTCAGCATCCCTCTATCCAGGAGAGAGCTTCTTGCAGTACGAACCCTACTTTAAAAACATTTTTGTTGCTAATTTAGTTGACTATCTGTGAAATGGTGTTATTAACTATCCCATATACTAATATTACAAAATTACTACTTGGAGAGTATTAATTTATAAAATATATTTAAATAGTTGTAGACGACAAGTTATCTGATTTTCCTCAAAGCAACGAATTATTTTATTGTTAAAATTTTATAACAGTTCCAAAAATTATATTTTATTGAATGAATTTATGAATATTTCAGTTTTGTAGCAGTAATTTTTTTCCACGCTTCAATGACTTTTTCGTATTATTATAATTATCTTGGATGCCATCAATGTTTTCGTCAGATAATACAGTAACTATAAAAGCAAATTTATCTGTTTCGATTGTCAAGGCTTGAAAACCTAGTAACCTTTGTCATTTCTAGTCGCTTTCCGCTCAATTTTGCATATAATTCAGTAATGCAGTGTAGAGCTCATTATTCATTTGCTATCAGAATGATTACTCTATCAACAAACGACGAAAAAAAGTAATTTAGCGTCTCATTTTATATAAATGATTTCAACCACTACTGTATCTAAAAAAGATGACGCTCAATCTGATGTTGACTATCAAGATATGAAAATGATTGTAGACAAATAGTAATCTGATTTAAATAATTTCATTTAATTAGAGATAGAATTTTCAAATGAGTTTCATTGATTAAACTGTACTTGTTTTAAATAGATATTACTGAGTTGAAATAATGCACTACAGAAAAAAATATAGATCAATATGATAACGACGTGATACTCAGTACCTCCAATAAGAGCAGATGGCATTTTGTTGCATAAAAAAATACCGATATTTTGTATTCTAGTCGTCTCATCTATGATATACATATTAAGATTTAAAAGTAAATACTCGGTTCAATTCAGCACTAATTACTATATTCTCTTACCTGTTTTTTAAAGAAACAGCCAAGATACCTTTGTTAATGAAAGATGAACTGCAGCATTTAGTGAAGAGAAAAGTAGTACAAGGTGGCATCAGTCGACAACACTCTCTCGTTTCACTCAACAATACATCGACACCTACTACCAAAAACACTACCGAGGTGAACTCGCTATAGGTAATAGTAGTAATAACGCAAAGAGAAGTTATGATGACACCATGTACAGATAGTGGTTTCTTTCATTTCTAGATTGGACATGAAATGCAGAGGTTGTGCGCCTACACAGCGATGTCGTTTTTCAATGGAAGTAAAATGAAATGAGTATCGAGGGTCGAAATACTGGGATTATACTGCTGCCTATTATTACTACATCACATATTATACGATCCAGGATTCATTTAGTAAAAATTAACATAATAGAAACATATACGGTGCCATTTCTGTATAAATCTATAGTGCAAATGTCGAAGACTCGTCTTCGATCGGTTTTTTAGCCTCTCCTTCGTTCAGATCAGCATATAAATGTTATAGAGATCCTAGTAGATCAGGAACCATAGTCGGTTATGGCTATTTTAAAGGGGTCCTTTTTATGATGGAACCTTTACTGGAGGCTTTAGAAGGCTTTTCTGAGCATGCGCATGGGAATAACTAAGGATATAATATGACATTGCGGTAGATGTTCTTAAGGAGTGCAGATGCTGCAGGAAACAGTAATGGCACACTCGTGTAGAATGTTTGGCTATCATGGAATGCATATTATTTAAGATCTCTATTAAATAATGATCACTTTTTGATTAATATATTTATTGTTTCGTTGGTTTTTTTCGGGCCCTTCAACTATAACTGTCATTAGAGCCCCGTCCACTGCGTAGTTCTGTCGCAGAGTTTATTCAGACACTACGCCAGGGGATGAGGAACTTTTTCATTCCCGAAGGTCGCATTCATTTATCTGAGTGTAGTATTTAAGGGCTAGTACAGTAGCCAAAAGGCCGCAGGTTCCCCACCCCTGCACTACGCTGCCATGACGATTTGGGGTATTAGCAGCACCCAGTGTTGCCAAGCGGTCATCCATGCTAGTACTAGCTGGGATTGCGTTGCTTAAATTTAAAATAGGTTGGGTACCTATTTGCTCAGTTGGAGTCAAGAACGTATGGGTGAATTGTTAGATGATATTTTTATTTACCCGGCTGCATACCCATGATTACAGTAGAACTCCAATTTTCCGAACTCCGACTATCCGAATCGCTTTCAGAATTTCATAAAAAAAAATTAATAGGGAACGTACTGCGATTTGCAAAATAATGCGCGACTTGGCTGCCCGAAAACGGATACTGACAGTCAAACAGCTTACTTTGACCGAGATGTTCAGCAAGCAATGACTTTCATTTACAGTATGGTACACGTACATACTGTACTAATGTACAGCCCTTTTAAGTATGCTTAATACGTATGTAAAAGTGTTGTCTTTTTTCGAATGGGGTCCGGTCCCACAGTCACCCGGTGCGGTGACGCCATGGTGTCACCCCCCCTCTCCCGAAGAAAGGCCGCTTCTTCTGCTTTGGTGTCACCCCATTTGTCATGGTGCGAGTGGTGTCACCCGGTGCGGCCCGCACCCCCTAGTGACGCCACTGCGGTCCGAAATTGATTCGGATAATTGGAGTTCTACTGTACTTAACAAAAGCAAAAAACCCTCCTAATCCTTTTCCCCGATATGGCAGGGTCTTGTACCCATTTTTGTCCTTCTGGATGGACATACGAACGATCTGTTGGACAGTATTTTGCACGCAGCTGGCTGCCGACCAAAGCTTTTGTCTCCATACACCACACGGAGCCAGGGCTTTACTTTGCATCCGACGGAAGGTGCACTCGGGGCCTCTAGTACTGTATCGAACCTGGGACACTAGCACAGTAATTGAGCACCCTTGATTACTTAACGTCAACGTATTTTTTTTCGTGGGGCTACTGCATTCACCCAAGCTCGGGAGGCCCGATCTCCTTCCACGTAGAAAGGTTCCATTCATTCGACAGAAGGCGCACTGGGGCTTCTGTTCTCAACTACTCACCCGAAAGACGTCGTTACTTTCGGCCAGGACTGATCCTACAACCACAGACTCATGAAGTCAAGTACGCTAACCACTAAGTCAAGAATTCGCCGATTCACTGATAGCAAGGTTGGGTAGGCCTACCCAGGAATAAGCAGCGGCAGAAGAGTGGGAGAAAGCGGACGAAATGAGAGTTAAGCAACAGGTGGTTTAATGTGTCTGATCAGGAGGTGCTGGTCTGATGTGCCGATCCCAAAACGGGACAGAGAGACAGGCGAGTGTGGTAAGCGCCTGAGATAATCTGTTGTAGCAGAAATATGTATACTACAATATGCAGTATATGTAGGGTGACAAAAGAATACAAAGCAATAAATATGGAGAGCTTAAAAGTAGAAAGGTAGATTTTTACATACAGATTGACGCCATGCATATACGAAACCAGTTGTTCCCATCGGAAGTAAGCAGGGCCGTCAATAATTATTATAGTGTCATTAAATTGCCGCCTGTGAGAATTTATTTTAATTTAAAAGGAGTAATAAATATCTGCCAGCCGGGTGAAGCCGTTGCGCCCTGGAGTTAAAGTGACCTTGTACGTAAGGAACCCACTTTTCCGGGACTGAACCGACGAACTAAAAATCCAGGTTTTAAGCACCCGGCAAACTGAGCTACAATTAAACCTAGGTTGGCTATCTTATGTTGCGGCGGGTTATCAAATCGAAGCGGCTAAACACAGCCTGAGGGAGCAATTAAAATGCTAGTCTAATGAGTAAGTGTATGTATAATATCAATGACGCGGTGATTAGTCACCCCACCATTAATCTTAATTTCAGTTATAACAATCCTACTTTTGCTGTTATTTCGCGTGCGACCAATGTACTATTTTTAATCAAGGCTGTACTTAAATAATTCATACGGAAACATATGGTTGAGGTATGCCAAATTCCCGGATGTAGATGAGTTCGTGACGTAACCCTTGATAATGTTCCGTGATTTTCTGCTGGTTCCACCAGACGATCATGGCGAAGACATACGATTATTTGTTTAAGTTGTTGTTAATTGGGGATTCCGGAGTTGGTAAAACATGTGTCTTATTTAGGTTTTCTGAAGATGCTTTTAATTCTACATTCATATCAACAATAGGTATGAATTGAACTGTATAGGCACTATTCAGCAGAAACATGATATAGTCTATAAATGTTGAATTCTTAGTAAATGACGTGTATGCTATGTTAAGCCTAATACTAAATGTCGGTTTGTGGTTAATTGTTGTCTAATGACATGCTTCCAGAAATGTATATTACAAAATGGAGATTTATGTTTTCCTACTATGAAGTGATTTTATTTTCAAAAATGTGTATTATAAAATGGAGCATTTTATCAGCTACCACTTTCAATTTTTCACCAGGGTCACTGACTTCACTGTAAAGAAATGCATTTTAATTCATAGCCTCATGGAAACTGCGTTTTCGTGATCGCAGTTTGTCTGGCAATTGACTTCAAGACTTGTTTCTTATTTAGGAATTGTAACACATTTTATATAATATTGATATATGATAATTTCAAGTGCATTTCTGCCACAAAGCAGTAAATTGTAGTTGTGGCCGTTGTTAGGTTGATCGGATCACGAGGTTTGAGGGAATTTTCTTAATGAGTCGCTGAAAAACTTCTTAATAATATGAGCTCCTTTGGAGTTTATAATATAGCTAATAGTCAAGGCGGGATGAATGATGAGGTTTTGCCACGACCTCCATTCATACCGATTCTCCAATGAAGCCTAAACGTTTAACTGAAAATTGGAATTTTGTGCATTTGAACAAGGACATTAATTTATCTTTTTAGAATAGTAAGTTGGTACGAGCACTACACACACGACCTTGTAAAATGATTTCAGATCCGTTTATTTAAAATGTCTTGTGTACAAATCGGGAACTAACATGTGATATATCTAATGTAAATTATTTCTAAATGTGGCGGTTGTGATGTAGTTTGCACATAGGTTTTATGAAGTTTTATTCAATATGTGTAATAGACGGATTTTTTTATTTAGGAATAGATTTCAAAATTAGAACAATTGAATTAGATGGCAAGAAAATTAAACTTCAGATTTGGTAAGTCGACTTTATGTAGGAAACAGCACATACTTCAATTTCCTGAGAGTCTGGAGTTATGCTTATAATGGATGTTGATCGACCATAGGTGGAAAAGAAAGGGAATTTTTTTGTCCTAATATGTTTCGAGTGCATAGAGCATTTTATTAAAAACAAAAAATCTAGTTGTTTGCCATCATTAATGTACAAAAGTCGTAGTTTTTGAAGTTTTAATGGTTTTTTCCGTCCCCTCGTAATTCGTTATCAGCATCTTCAACATGCTCCTACATAATACAACTTATTTTTTAGTTTTTTAAATGATTCGTAATGGTATAGTTATATAAATATGCTAAATGACATTACTAGTCGAAAGGTATCTGATAGTTGTCTGTGTTGCAGGGATACTGCTGGTCAGGAAAGGTTTCGTACGATTACTACAGCTTACTATAGAGGAGCCATGGTAAGTTCTGCATGTGTCATACATATCTGATTAGATTATCTATGTATATTCTAGAAATTAATCGATTAATTACTTAATAATTAATAACAATGCACCTGTTTAATAATTCTCGTTGTAGGGCATTATGTTAGTATATGACATAACCAATGAAAAATCTTTTGAGAATATAAAAAATTGGATAAGAAACATAGAAGAGGTACAGATGACAACTATTATTATGTTTGTAGGAATTTTATTAATGTTTTTATATATCTTAAAGCATGCATCTGCAGATGTAGAAAAGATGATATTAGGAAACAAATGTGACAAAAATGATACCCGGCAAGTTTCAAAAGAAAGAGGCGAACAAGTAAGTTTTTCATCTTTTTTTCCACGATTTGAAGCTTCCTTACTAGCTTAACCGTTTCATCATTTACAGTTAGCAATAGAATATGGAATAAAATTTATGGAAACTAGTGCAAAAGCTGGCAGTAATGTTGAAGAGGCCTTTTTCACACTTGCTCGGGATATTAAAGCAAAAACTGAAAAGAAACTTGTGAGTAGTAGTAATATCATTTGTTTCTTCATAGTATCGAAGGGTTGAGAAATAGAACGATGTTATCAGACATTCTCTTTCTAATTGTCGACCTTTTACGTGTTTTATGTTTTCACATTTATGTGAAAATGTCAAACTAATTCTTGCAATGATTTTCATTTTCTTCAATGCTCAATTACGCCTGTTATGGGACTGGCAGAAGGTAAAAATAGAAAGAATATTGGTTTATATCTCACTGCATCAAAGTAGTATTTGCCCAACTAACTATATGTTTATCATAACCTTATGTGGAGATGTAATTGCTATTTGGAGTTGCTTGCATCACTTGAAAAGAATATTTAGCATTTTATTAAGATGATCAGTAGAGTATTGTGAACGATAATTTTCGAGAGGTTTGGCAGATAAAACAGAAACGGCTATGAACGTTATGTGACATAGATGTTTTAGATAGAGCTTTGTTGTCATGTATGATACAGGCTTTATTTTGATGACTAGGAAGGATACTGAATACCCTGACATTGTTTGGTTATTGTATATTGCTACCTAATATGTCTGTCATATTGGCTTGGGAAATTCATTATTAATTGATGTAAAGACCAGTTCCTTTTCAGACTTGTTGTGAAACAAAAGTTCTTTGGGTTTTGGGGATATATAATTTCACTGCATTGGGAAATCTTAATTATTAATAATAGTACCTGAAAGATGAATTTAAGAAGTCGTTTGTGTATGTGATTAATATTTCTGAGTTTGTTGTGGTGTTTTATTGTAATGCAGATATAATAATCTAATACTTGAATTTTGCTTTCAGTGATAATTGCTTGTTTTACTAATGATTGACTTTGCTGTTAATGGTTATATAATAATTATTGCCTTAATATTTTGATTTTCTAGGAAGCGACAAATCCTCCTAAAGGCGGAGGCCACCAACTTAGATCTAGTGAGCCCACAAAACGAACGTCTGGTTGGAAGTGCTCTACTCTATGAAATTCAATTAATACTCTGTTCAAGTTTAGTGAAAGCAAAATAAGATAATGTTTTGGACAAGGTGTGACACGTTCTGTAATAAGCACTATATCAGGTGCAGTACAAAGTAAATCTCTGTCGCAACGGCATTGCTAGATCAGAGAAAAAAAATTTTCCTCAATTATTGCAGAATGTCATTTTTGTAGTCATTTTCTTTCGAGATGACTGCAACGTGGTGAATATGATCTGGTCGTCAGTGATATTTTTTTGGTTGTAAATTTAATGTTAAAATGTGCACTACATGATTTTATTAATTATAAAAGTGATTTCACAAACTTTATACTTTTGGAGAATAACAGTAATTTGTAAGCTTTAAAATGTGCAAAAATTTTCTGTAAATAGGTCCATTGTTTTGACACTAATTGGTTTTTTCAATTTCAGTTTTGTTTTTCAATGGATACTGTTTTGAAAATCTTTATCTACGTTCGAGTTATACGACGATGTTGGAATGTTACCAGCTCCATCATTGTGTCCATATCTAGCTTTATTTCAAATAGCGTAAATCATACCACGTCAGTATAATCACTTTTGACAAATTATATCATCCCATATATTATTACACTCGAGCCGATTGAAGGAACGCATAGTTCTAACTAAAATTTGTATACCTTTTTTATATTCTCTTGAATTTCTGGCTGTAAGATTGTGCGTCAATTTAATAATGGCTTATAGTTTGGGTTGTCAAAAAGCTGGGTTTTGCCATTCTCAAATCTTGGAGAAAAGTTTTAGGTACATATATCAAACATGTTCAAAAACATCTTTTCTATCTGTAGCTATGGTTACGTGGAATTTACACTATCCTGATGAAACATAGGGTAATTAAATTCCTAGAAAATTGTTTGTAATGTGAATTGAAAAGTTTATGTTGTAGTCCATGATATCCATTTGTTGATGTGTGGTTTTCAACGATGATGGTGAATTTTACAGTATTGGTTTCAATATATTTGCTTCATATGCTTAATAACTCAATCCTAAATATATGGACGTTTAATATCTCAAACAGTATTTTTCTCAGTTTCGTTGTACAGATTTTTGTTTTGAACCATTTGATGGTTTTGATACTTTATTTTTATGTACATGGTTGGTTTTTGGAACGCAAATTATTTAAATTGTTGTTTTTCGCTAGGTGATTGCTGCTCAATTTGGTTTATGTCTCGTTTTGGGTTTGTTATTGCGCCTGTTTTGCAGAAAGAAATGTTGTTTATAGAGATATTTAAGATTAATATTAAGCTTGCAATCTTAGCTTCAGCTTTATTAAATCGTAATTTTATTGCATATATTATCGATGAAAGATTGCTGTCATTTGTTACTTGTTAAATTGTTGGTTGAGGTATAAATATGTACAGTCCAAATTTGGATAGTCGCAGTATCTACTGTACATTACACGTAATCGATGGTTCTGTAAGGTAAAGAACGAAAAGAAAGTACTATTTGACAGCCAATTTTTGCACTTCTAAGTTTCTTATTCTATAGTGAAGGATGTTAAGATGTGACGCGTGTGTTTAAATGAAAATTAAGGCAACTTTGGGTTGTCACACTTCGCTAATACTCCATAATACATACTTGGAGAGAAAAAAAAAGTGAGATTACTCCCTAATAACATAAAGGATAGCATTCCAGATTTTACTCGGCTAAACAGTTCAAATAATGTGTAATAAAAGTAATAAGGGCCTACACTAAAATGAGATAATTTCTTGATTTTAAAAGTTTGAAAAAATGTTATAATCGTGTGACATTTGTAAACGTCAACTTCTTGCATTTCAAGTGGCCACCAGGTGGCATGCTGCTATGGTTTCGTTTTCTGCCACAGGTTGGAGTGGGGAGGTAGCCATGAAGAAAATTGTCGTATTAGCTGACTTCGTGAATAAATGTGCCGGGCATATTATAATTCAGTGAAATTGTTTAAAAGAATTGAAAATATCTATTCAAAGTTGGACACTTTGACGATTCTAAAAAATGTAAGAAGTTTTAAACACTACTTGTGTGCAGTTTCCGGAAACCTTGTAATCCACCAGCTGATCGCTCCGCCATGCGAACATGGAAAGAATGGTTTGGGAGCTGCCTGGTTGGAGGCTTGAATTTATTGGAATATTAGGCGGATGGCGTCTTTCAACATCGCAACAAATGGAGCTGAGCATCAAGAGAGTGCGGAACAAAACTTAACAGATGACGGCAATGAAAATAACGATGTGAATAGAACGTCAAAACTTAATAGTGCCGCCAATGGCAACAATGGACAAAGTGTTACCATTACGAATCCTGATTTGGCTAGGCCGGAATCAAATGGAGCTCTAGCCGTGTCCCTGCGGGCAGGGTCACCTAACTCAACATTAGAACAAAATGAGGAGTGCCAAGAAACGAAAAGTAAAATAGATAAGATCCGTGAAGTGGTTGAACAATCTACAAGGTAAAAAAAAATCATCTTTGTGGCTATTAGTGAAGTTAAGAAATTCTATTATTTTAAGATCTCGACTGTCAATCGACTTCCGAATGCGATTGGATGCTCTTTTTTGCTCCGTTTAGCTGAGTGAGCGTAATTTAGCTCAGTAGCGATCTAGTTGCTATAACGTAGAGCGATATTGGATCGAGTTTTTACAAAAGCTCAATCGTTGATCCGGTCACCTAACGCTCATTATACGTGATCTTAGTCGTGACGTGAGGCCTGGGGCTTTCGGCTTAACACGTCCTGCTGTCTGGGAGCTAGCTGTTTGCTCGTACGAATTTATTTTAGGATTTGTAACAGGCTGGCAGTTTTAGTATATAACCTTGAGTAATGCCCTACCTTTTTTTTTTCCGACACTCATTTTTCAATTTGAAATCTTTCGTTTTTCTGGGAACTGCTGGCATTTTTAAAAGAATCACCTTTATTGTACTTAGCTGTTCGTATTTCAATTCAAGGATATAAAAATGACTGCCAGTTTACTTTATTTATATTTTAAAATTAAATTGGTCAGATTGCATGCGTTGCAATTTCGTTTCCTCCCCTCTTTTCATTACGTGTGTGAGGAGTATGATAGCGTAGTTTCATAGTTTTATTTCAAACATTTGTCAGGCGTAATAACTAGCAAGTCTTCATTACGTTTAGTTATTTTCGATTTTGATACCTGATAGGTTGGTATCTCTGTCGGAATATGTAATAAAGTGAAGATTTAAAACATCTGTTCGAGAATATTCATTAAACTTGCGTGATACGGGCCAATTAAGGAAGAAAAAGTTCACTTCTCGATTAAATATATATAAAGTATGACTGTACTCCGTGTATGCAGGTTGCTTTGAGCTTAAACTTATTCTTGATTGGTTTAAATGTTAGCGATAAGTACACTGGGATTTGAACCCAGTAACCTTGACATTGACGTTTTTGTTTCGATCGTATCAACACTTGAATTTTTTTTATGTTTTAAGAATCACCAGTTATTGTATGTGTAAGTAAACGGCTTAACGTAACGTGGATCTAACTATAATTCATATACGCATTGACAACTACTGGCTTTTTTATACTTTTAAAAACTTGATTTCTGGACGTACTTATGTTGTACCGAATGTTGGAAATCAGTTCACCAGCTTTAAAATTTTTCAAGAAAATGTATTTTTAATCAATTAAATTGACATTTACATTTTATACACCTAAGCACTTATGAGTTAATGACTAAGCCGGTTGTGTAAACGCCAATTACAAACGTGTTTGAATTCCACCTAAGTCTAGGGATCGAGATTAGGAGCTTTAATCTCCCCTTTAACTTCCTATCTCGTGCCATAACAATTTCACACTGTTGTACCTTTACTACCTCCTCCTTTCGTCCGCGTTGGTACATAGACTTATAGTTAAAGAAGAAAACTGCAAAATAATCTAAAATTGTTTCAGAGATGTTCAAACTACATTTTTAGAAAGTTATTTCTGCTTTGTTTATAAGTTGAAAGTGTTTATTTCAACCATAGGATGCATGGAGTAAAAAAGACAGACGTTAATAGTCACACCTGGAAATTTAGCATGCGATGCATGTAAAACTATAGTTAACACAGCACATCTATACATGGAAGGCCTCTGTGAGTGTCACAGTTGTTTACCCTTTGATATCAAGATACTGTAGCACATTGATCTATCAACAGAGTCCTCAATTACAGTAGTGTTTAGTCCTACTTCATTCGCCCAGTCATGGAAGGTAAAACTGAATCCTGTTACCGGGAATGGGGAAGTTAAGATTGGAAGTTGTGGGATTCACTTCACGCAGCTGGGCAAATATTCATGGCAATCATAGGAATCGTGGTGGTGACATCATTCTCTGCTTGGGTGAAGAGATGTGCAGTCATCTGGCCTCTCTTGCTTTCGTAAGAAAGGCAGCTACAAAAAAAAAAGGACCAATTCTCCCTTCTGGCAACGACTCAAGTAAAACTGCTATCTTATGTACTTGTTATGAGGACGAGCTCAGGATTTCTGTCACTTTATGGAGTGGAGAAGGATTTATTGACTACTAAAGAGTGTCAGGTTCCCACTGTTATATAATTTTTTGGGCACTGTTGTCACAAAGAAATTTTACATTCTTGTCTTCATATCAATTCGTGTAATTATTATAATTGACTTGCTTTTTTACTTGACTGTCAATCACCAAACCCAGTGTCGAAGGTGGAAATCAATCAGTTCAACACGGAATTTACTGAGTTTTGACAGTATTAGCGGTAAGGTGATGTGGTTAATTTCCTATTCAAAGGTTTATTTATGGTAGAGAGAATGTGGTTGGTATTATTTGAGCTGTTGAACTGCAAGTTTATGTGCTTTACGAAGTAGAGATATATGCACCTTCAGAAGACTGAACTCTATAAAAAGAAACTATCCATGGTCAGTCCTTAGCTTACTTTACCTTGATGATAAATTCTGCTTTGGATTCCGCGCAGGTATGTACAGCGCTTGTAATCGTTGTTCACTACAGCCAACTCTCGTTTTAGTGGGCATTCAAGGGGCCATTGGTTTGTGCTACATTAGTTATATTATCAAAACAATGCACAGAACATCTGTTATTTTAGACTTCTTAATACTGCAGATCTGACGAATTTGTCATTTAGACAGTTTTCAACAATCGACAATGTTTTTACGATTTCCTGGGGTGTCACGAGCCGACAGAGTCCGAAATGATTACATTAGAGGTAGCTTGGGGCTGGGAAACATCACAGAGAAAATTAGAGAACATCGGCTGAGGTGGTATGGGCATGTGATGAGGAGAGAGGAGAGGAGGAACTTATTATGTCCATTATGGGTCTGCATGTGATTAGGGGCACCAGGGGTAGGGGAAGACCAAAACGGACGTGGGAGCAGGTGGTGCAGAGGGGTGGACTTGGTGGGGGATAGGCGAGAGAGGCAGAACCCGCAGACCCGACTCCGCCGCAGGCAGGAGGAGGGTAAGATGATGATGATGTTTCTGAACTGGTAAAAAGGTAATCAACAACATTAAAAAGTTCATCAACTTGGCTAATAGAAGACTTCCAGATTTTTTTCGAAATTATCCCACAAATGTGAGAAATACATGAAACGTCACAGTTGAAATTAGACTTATCGCCTTTTGTTAAACAATTCTGAATGATTTTTTCACTGATTTCCAAGCTATGTCGACACAGTAATTGCATCCAAGATATTGATTATAAGATCTTGTTATTTCCTGAAGCAGATTTTGATGATAAGATGCAAATTCAGCAATTTAATGATTTCCTGAAGCAGATTTTGATGATAAGATGCATATTCAGCAATTAAATGATTTCCTGAAGCAGATTTCGACTATAGAATATCTTCAAAATTTGTATTGTACCTTAAGCCATTGACTGTGTAGCACGCGTAGCATTTGGTGGGGAAAAAGCCACCTTTATGGATTTTAGACCGTGAATGATGTGTGCAGGGCAATTGTCCAAAACAAATAGGATTTTTCATTTGTGAGATGCAAATTTTATCAAAATATTTTATTAACTCTTCCCACAGCGAACTGGTCATCCAGGACCTGTGTTTGCGATAAATAGCAGGTAAACGTCACATATTTAAAGTCTCATAGTTTGCTGTACTCGCAATTACAACCAACGGTAGTTTTTCTGATCCATTCATGTTAGCACCAACTAAAATCGTACTTCTCTCTAGTATTTCTTTTACCTCCATGACAGGGATCACCTTTAAATGACATTGTTTCATTAGGGCATTTCCAAAACAATTTAGCGCCATCTAAATTAAAAACGTCTGTTGAATCATAGTCATCCAACAAATTTATTAGATCTGACTGCAACCAGTTTTCATAATATTTAGGAACCATTGCACTGCTTTCGCCAGTCACAATTGAAAACAGTGTTATGACGTTGTTTAAATCGGGTCACCCATCCTTCACTAACAGTAAGCTCTAAGAGTAAGCAAAAATTTAGAAAATTCAATAGATCCATCTATTAAAATTAAGCTTAGATTCAGCAGAATCTCACCTTCAGCGTTCAGTTTTGATGCAGAGTCGTTTGTTTTTTCTTTCACGAGTAGTGTGAAAGTAGTGCTGAAAATGCAGCTTTGGCCGGCAACCGGCTGCAGAAAAAACTATGACCAATATATCACCCTGTGTCCATTCAGAGGGACAAATGGGTACCCGACCCTGCCATAGGCGGGAAAAGGGTTAGGAGTTGCTTTGCTTGTTGAGTAGTGCTGAAATAATATTGCCTTTTGCAGTTTCATAGTTTTGTGATTTGTCAAATCTTTTATCATTTTCAATTTCTCGTCCAGTGAAATAGACTTGTGCTTATGCAGCGCAATTTTAGACAAAAGTTAAGTTGTGAAAAGCAAGGCAGATGTGAAACACAACTTAAACAGCAAAAATTAAGCATTCTTTACTGAATTTGTGCTATTTATATTCGAACGGTACTTAACTGCAAGCATATTTTTAATCCGTAGCGGATGCTAAAGCCGTCCACTGCATACAATATCTGCGTACATTATAACCGGAGTTTTTAAATGTGTAAAGTATATATACTGATTTCGGCCGGGACTATGGACACAGTCCACTATAACGAGAGCCAACTGTTTATTGTTTGTAGCTTTCCATTCAGTTTCAACATGTACAGTATATTGTCACAAACAGAAATAAGTTTATCGTTTATTAAATGGGGTGTTTATCTGCTGAGGAACAAGTACTGTCCGTAATGTCTCATGTAGAAAACAGTGTATGTCTGAGACATGTGCAATAAAAGCTGAAGAAGAAGAAGCAATTAGGATGCAGAAACTTAACATTGAAACCCAATTTGATTGGTCAAAGCACGTAAATTTCACTACAGAATCGCGTAAAGAAAATCAATGCTACTACTACCATGTCATAATTTTAGTAGCATTTTATTAGTGTGGAAGAGGTTGAATTGGTTACCAGTGCTGCCATCAGTTAATGGCTTGATGTTACTTAGGACTTTAGTAGAGATCTTGAGTAAATCATTTTGGCCTGCTAACTTTAGAGAAAAATAAAGCGGGTCTTGCATAATAATTCATTTACGTGAGATTGAAAATTGATTTTCAGTCTGCAACACCTGCAGGTCCATAATAACCTGAAGGGTTATTTTGAAAATCCCCTCCCACCAAATTAGAAGTATAGAGGTACCTCGATATGTCAAAATTATCCTAGTGAAATATGCTCATTATAGTGTGACAATCATTATTTTAGTGCATCAGGCAAGGAGTAGTGGTTCATTGGCTATCCATGGCTGAAGCAATACGGAATAGAGGTGTGTACGAAATAGGATGAGATGAATGCTGTCCTACCACAGTGTTAAATGACAATTTTTCCCCAATTGAACCAATATGTATCCGCATTTTGCCATATATTCCCAAATTTTATTGCTCCCACATCGCAAGATGCATTCTCATAAGTCACCAACTTCATTATTTTCCTTCCAATATGGACGAATCTTACACCTTTATAACCCACAAAACATTGTGATCTCACCATTGCCATGGACAGGTACTTTTGTTTTACTTCTGCTCTTGTAGAAATGTTGCACTTGTTTGTCTGTAACTCCATTTAGCACCTCTACTCGCCAAGTTGATTTTTCCTCCTACTCTTATTTCATACCACAGAGTTGTACTCCTGTAAATGGCTATAACTCTTTCTTTAACTCTATCAAATGACGATTTTAGAGATTACAAATAGTATAATTGTGCTACCCTCTTTGGTTCTTCATTCCACAGTGGAATCATTGTATTATTGACTAAACTGGAGAGATTTGTTAACTGGGCTTTGATCGTCAAGGGTTTAGTGTCCATACATGTAACCTTGAGTGGTGCCGTGTAGCCAATGATGTGGTCAAGTATAAAATACAGTATTTCTTTTTCTGTCTCTGTACATCCTTTTCCACATTTTTTATTAGTAATTTTACAGAGGTGTCTGAACTGAAAACGCACGATGATGTGGTAGTTTAGTTTCTTAAAAAAATCAAGTATATATTGGTTTTGATAATATTTCGTATCATCAATGCTGATTTATAGACCTTTTTGATATGACTTGTCAAAATCACGTACTGTAGTCGTATTCATGAATGGCTTTTAGAGTCGACAGTGACTAAAGGATAATCCTCTCCTGAAGTAACAGATACCATTATTATTTGAAGCTTTTAAGATACATATGATGGGAATGAGTGATTACATCGTTTTGTCTAGTGCTGTATCGTCTTACGTATTTTGATTTCCTTACGCTGACGATCATGCCACTATGGAGTGTTAATCAGACTTAAAATCCTAGGTGATTGAGAGGGAGGAATAAAATTGGAAATTGAAGAGCCTGGCATTTTATTTTCAAGCCAAATGATAATCCTAGTTACTGTAAGTTACAAAAAAAAGTATCATTATTAAGTTGGAAATTGTTTGACATTGTTGCTAAGCTTACCTTTCTTCATGCTTCATTTACCTTAATGCATTTAGGAGTATTTCTTATGACGAAAATTATTTGAAACTGCCTGTGAAATTCATTATAGACTCCTTGACCACACAGTGAGGGCAATGCATTGTTAAACTCAAAAGCATCTTATGCTGTGGAGAGTATACTGTAACTGCCAAATTATCATATCCCCACCCTTGTCCTTCAGCCCGACTATAGTAGTACAAAGTGATGACGTACTCACCTGGCGGAGATATGCTACAAGTTCGATTCTGGTAGAAACCACCAGTTTTATTCAGGTGAGAGGGACGACGCCTTATAGTTATAAGTGTACACAACTATGGTTTGGTTTGAGATGTATGATGACAAGGAAAGAAACCCTATCTAAACGGAAAAGAATTGAGCAGTTTAACAAAACTTCCCAGTTGGAAGACGTCACCCTCCTCCCTTTCTCTGGCACATTCAAATAGCCTTCAAAATTGAGAGGCCAATGTCAAATAATATATATACTAGCCAACCAACTCCTGTCCCTCAGGATGCAAGTTACTAGAGTAGTATCTCGCTTGTCGGACAAGATTTTTGAGATTTTACAGCAACTGCAATTATTTTTTGTTTATTAAGAATGTGCAACTTGTAAGCTTCCTTCCTCATTGTGCTAAACTGCGCAATTGCTGATTTATGATTTACGCCTTTAAGCATGTCACTACCCAATTACTAAGATCTGATTTACTTATTTTCGTCTTCATTCAACTCATCCCACCGTAATTATGGATTTTGTGTATGTATTTCTCTGATACCCACTAGGTTATCAGGAAATTTCAAACTTTTGATTTGGTCTATTTCTTCTATTGTTTGTTACCCCATGCGGCGTCATAACAATCGATAAATATGTAAATCTCAGTGTAGTTTTGGCACATTTTTACACCTGTCTTGTTATTACCGATTCGACTGTCCCACGTTTCGCCATAGGCGAAATACACAAAGTACCTACCAGTTTCTTTAGTGGATCAAATTGTAAATATCAGAAATAAATTAAATCCCACCCACTTCCCAATGTAATACCGGTATACAGTAGTATAATAACTTACAAATCCTGCCTTGTCTGACTGCTGATTTCCTAAGTTCCACTTCAATAAATTCGTCATGGAGCGTCGCCGGTAACCAATTTACAATTAAAATTTTTTTGGCTGCTCATGGCGAATGATTTTGAATGGCATTAAGCTTTAAAAAGTTAACTTGATAGACAGAAGGCGAAACGTTAACCACCGTATCCATCCACACCTCTCCCTCTAGTCTTGAAGGACATTACAACGCAATTTATGTTTTTGTCTGTGACGTGTAGGTTTTGTTGCCATTTTCGTGTCAGTTGTAACTGCCTGGGAGAGTCGTTCGATACTTGTGCTGCACATGACCCTGTGTGGGTTCCAGGGTAGAGCGAGTATGAGGCCTACTGTATCTCTGCGTGTCGTAAGAGGCAACTATAAAGGTTATGACAAGCCGTGTGCAATAGTAATGAAACTATTGCCTTCAATCCAATCCTAGGATGGGAAGTTCACTTTCTGAAACTTCGATTAGGATTTAATGTGATTATGAAGGGTTTTTGGTATGACTCATGAAGACATTTACAAATAATTAATCACTTTCACCGTATCAAATGTAACATGCAAATCTAGATATCATATGCGAATTCTTCTTAATTAATCCTACGATTTCCTACTGCACGAAAGGATGTTCTGTGAAGGCGAAGACTAAATCTTTTAAATGTATAAAACCCCTGGGGTTTTTCTTTCATTCATATCTACCTAATACAACATAAATGGCATACTTTTACTTGAGTCGTCAATAGCATATGGTCGTACCTCTTCTATTATAATCATCACTTATGCCATGCTGTGGGTGCAATAGATCAGTTTCTGCCATGACTCTCATTAAAAACAGCTTTCCTCTCAAACTCAAGGTGCAAGTTTGATTTCTGCTCAGACAGGTGGTTTTTCTTTTGTTCCTTCTGTTAGTTGCTCTACTTGAAAGAATCATTTGAATGCGAAAAATGTGAAGATCAGAAAAGTTTTAGGCGTAGGAGCTCGCATTTGTCCTGGCAGCGGTAAATGGTTTTTTGTTTCGTTGGTGTTTTAGGGCTCTTCAGCTGAATGGTCATTGGCGCCCCCGTCCACTTCGCAGTTCTAATGCAAAGTCTGTACAGACACTACGCAGTTACGACGATTTTTTGGGATATTAGCAGTACCCAGTGTTCCCAAGTGGTCACCCATGTCAGTACTAGCTGGGGTTGCGTTGTTTAACTTCAGTGATAAGACGAGAAGTGGTGTGTCCAACAGAATACAGCCGCTCCCCAGTAGATGACCTTAGGGGTTGAGAGACCGATGTTATACACAGGGTGTATAAAATTAACTAACATAGTTAAATGATTACGTGACTGGCGTAAACCATTTTTCCTTGTTGATCCAACACCTAGGGTGTCCTGCTAGAATAGTGACGTTTACCATTTTCCCGGTCGTGGTCCTGGATATTCTTCTCCATTCTGAGATCTTAAACTGGCATATTCGTTCATATTCGTCTGCTCGCAGTGGTAAATAAATTTCTTTCTCCATTTGCTGAGATAACAGCATTTAATATTCACTTATCTAGGTTACTGTGTACATAGTCCACTGTAGCTCCCTGTTTTTTCGATAGATGTCTGACACTAGGGGCTAATTAAAACGGGGTTTTCTTTTGAACTTACGGATTCTTTAAGATGATGGTAAGCGTGGAGGAAAGTCTAAAAACGAAAGCAGCAACTCTATTGAGGTCTGTGCGGAGTTGTCAGCACATGTCTTGAATTGAGCTCTGTATGAAGCATCTACTGATCATCTAGGTTTGCGGGAATAGCCTTATGGCTAAGCAACGGCTGTCAGTTTTCAAAATATCGCCAATGCACTATTGATATGTTTTGTATTTGTTGTTTGTGTTTTAGGACCCTTCAACTACAAGGTCATTAGAGCCCCAGCCGCTGCGAAGTTCTAATGCAGAGACTATGCAGACACTATACTAATCCGACGATTGTTGGGTGTTAGCAGTACCCAGTTTTCCCGAGCGGCCACCCATGTCAGTACTAGCTGGGGTTGCGTTGCTTACCTTCAGTGATGAGACGAGAACTGGTGTGTCCAACGCAATTTGCCACTCCCCGACATGTTTTGTAATTAGAGTTAATGGTGTGCGTAAACTAGTCGGAAATCATCATCATTATAATTGTACCATAACCTCCTTCCGTCCATACATACTTTTGTTACCCCTGTGCTCTCCCTCCACCCCTTACTTTAATGGGCTTCTCATACTGTACGTGTTTTACATTTCCCTTTTCAGCCATTTTCTATTTTCCTACTTCTGATTTGATCCTCTGAACTTGTGGGCACCCCTTCCAACCGTGGGGACGAAATGGGGTTACTAAACTGACAGGATTTGCGTGAACTTCATCCTTGTTATTGAAAAATCTGAAATATATTTAAGTTAAAATTACTGAATATTATCTAGGGGAGGAGGGTAATAGCTCATTACTCCCACTTTTATACGTGCATGCTTGAAGGTAGCCTTTGATAAATTGTTAACCTATCTTATGGAGTGGTAACATCATATACATTACAGTATACTGTGATTGGAGTGTCAGGAACGTCCTGTCACAAAATTATGGAAGGAGTTAATGGTGCACTGCACAAACAATGCAATTATTTGAATGTGGCATGGAGCATTGATTTTTTTATCTTGCAGTCTGAAAAGGCATCACCACTGTTGTGCTCTTAGTAGAGATGGAATAACTTGAATGGATTTGAGAAATGTCTGCGAAGTACACTTAACTGCAATAATGTGACAGAGAACAGGTTGACGATTTTTTTCGAGTGTCGTAAGATTTTTGAAACAATAGCATAAATTCATTCCATCAAGGTAAAATCTGGAGACAAGAAGTACATAGGCCAAATCCGTTTTTTAAGAGGTAGCCTACATTCGTGTATCAGTTGCATTCAAGAGAATTGTTGGTGGCGCGTTTTAGACAGAATCACGGGGATGCTGGTCATACCAGATACAATATTGCAGATTCTGAAGATTACGTTAAACAATAAAGTTTGTATTTAGGACTTGAGATTTTGGTTTGAATTTTAGTTAAAAACGTACTCTTTTTATAGGCGTTAGATTCATAATGTCCTTTCTTTTGTTCGCGAAAAAAATTATCCCGTAATTTCCTTAAATTTAATTAATGTGTGTATTAATGGGTTTTTTTTGCTTCCCTTGAGAATCGACAGACTCAGCAGTTTAACTTACCTTTGTTATGAATTAATTGGTGTCTCCTGGTGGTTTCAGGTAAGAAGTCCTTCGCACTCTTCGTTAAAAAAAACAAGCTAAAGAAAGATTTTTCTCTTGTATGATGCATTGTCATGCGTATGCTAACCCGTCTTCGTCCATTAGCACAATTTTCTGTCATGATACCTTGGCACAGGGCACCCTTGTCTCTGAGCCTCAAAGAATGAAATTAACGAATCTAGGAGTGCATCCGTGTAGCGTCATAGACTATCAACAACATTATGTAGCTGTAAATTAGATAATTGGCATGGGTTTAACCCGGTAAACTCTGTCATCACATCAAGACTTTCGAACTATTCCAGGTTTCTGATGCTTAAAATTCAACGTCATATTTGCGTAACAGCAGCAAATGTTAACTGTGCCAGTAATTACTCTTTAAAAACACGTTAGTGACTACATTGTTCATTAATTATTAATTGTCCATTCTGAATATTCATTATCATATCGTCAACAGCTTTTTAGTTACAGCCGTTAAATCACCGAATCGTAACGGATGCCAGATAAATAACTTCCAAGAACCACTCGTTAAATAGCCCTACTATCCCAAGTTTCACTATCACTTCTCGGTGGTGAAAGCAATATCTGACTACAGCGGAGTGGCTGTATTGCGTTGGACACACCAGTTCTCGTCTGATCGCTGAAGTAAAGCAACGAGACCCCAGCTAGTACTAACATGGGTGGCTGCTTGGGAAAACTGGGTACTGCTAATACCCAGAAGTTGTCGCATTAGCAATCTCTGCATCAGAACTACGCAGTGGACGGAGCACAAATGACCTTGTAGTTGAAGGGCCCTAAAGCACCAACAAAACAAACTGATTACAGCAAGTTGGAAGTAGTTGAAATTGATGGCAACAGTTTGGAAGACCTTTACCTTTCTGCTGCTTAATGGCATAAAGCTGTTTGAAGTAGTTAAGTATATGCTAACTGAATGCACTTTTTTTACAATCAGTAATGTGTCAATAAGGAAGAGATGATGGTAGTGGTGGCACCATCATGTCTCCACCGCTGGGAACAGAACTATGTCCAACTACCGAGATATGCTCGTCTGGGATAAGTCGCACAGGTGTTGGTTAGGTAGTTTAAGGATGTCTTTTCTAGTAGAAATTTCAGTTCCGTGTGTTGTTGTTCACGCACCCCTTTATTAGAGAGTTAGTGGTGAACGTCGACGATGACGATACGAACGATACGAGGTCAAATGAGGCAACTGTGCATGCTCACGAAAAACAGACCAGCAATTGAGCTTGCGCATTTGCCTCATTTGACCTCGTATCGTTCGTATCGTCATCGTCGACGTTCGCCACTAACTCTCTAATATGTTCGGAATGAAATAATACGGTGATTGTGGTGAATGACTCCTCAGTTGTGACTTTACGTAAATATAGGAATTATGTACTTTAATCGAAATGTTGCGTCGTAAGCTGACGCTTAACTTTAATGGAATTTAAATGTGGAAAGTCTGCCATAACATCCTAATACCGCTCCAATCTCTTTCACGGCTTCATAGTTGACCAGGAAAGTCTTTGACAAATGTAGTTTGGTTTCCATATTTTTCGTACTGTACATTTATTGCAGATGCACTACTTCTGTCTTCAGTCTGAGTTGTGGGTGATTGTAATTAATAGTAAAGCAACTCTGAACCCTTTTCCCACCTACGGCAGGGTCGGGTACCCATCGTGTCCCTCTGATTGGACACACGGGTGATATCTATTGGACAGTATTTTTCCGCAGCCGGTTGTCGACCAAAGCAACCCGACGCCGGAGGGGCGGGGGCGAACTCGTACACCTAGGAATTTTGCCTCATTTACCCATTGCGCAGTAGAGAAGGTTCTTTTACGTGCCAATGACATCGTACACCATACGGAACCTTGGCTTTGCGTTTCCGGCCAAGTTCGGTCATTATAATTTATAATAAATGTTTGAGAAAAGAAATGCACTTAAAGAAGAAGTTGAAAAGTTTAGACAGTATAATCTTCACGAGATCTGTAACATTCGTTATTCTGGACATTAAGACAGCCGTGATTGATGGAACCTTTGCGCTGTACTTCAGAACCTAGGCTGTCAAAGACCAGTAGGGTTTGTGGTATATGGGCCCAGTATTTGTTGGGGAACGTGAGAACAGTATGTTGACGACGTATTTTTAACGTATTTAAAATAGTGTGGACGTCTATGGATGCCCAGGTAACTGTATGTGACATAGGACCTTGACAGTGATACCTTGGTTAACGGCTGTAATCCGTTCCAGGATTGCCGTTGATAACAAAACCATCATTAACTAGGGCTGTTCCTGTAGGTCCTTAGGATGGTCCTGCACATTACTGAGTCATTAACCAATGCATATGTCGTTAACCAGAGATGTTTTCTTTCAGTCGGCTTGTCGTTAACCCAGTACGTCGTTAACTGAGGCAGCTGTTAACGGAGGTACCACTGTATCGTCAATTTTGCACCTAAATATCAGAAAGGACACAAGGCTATTTGCGTGAAATAAGTCTGAAGCGTTTCTACATACTACAATGTCAAAATTTGTAAACATTGTTTAGGTGTTGGTCCAACATAGGGGAATCGACGAGTACTTCTGTAAGAACCAGAACAAAATGTTGCCTGTGACATTTTATTATGCGTTTTGCTTGAATCTTCCTCCCGCCCTCGACATTTACTTTCGACGTAGAGGAAAGCCGAAACATATAACTGCTTTTAGGGCGGTATTGAAAACATGGGAGAGTTTTCACCTTGAGATAAAAATTTATGGTAAAATTTATTAGCGATAAATTTCATAATACTAAAAAAATTATAACTGGCAAGGACCTAAACTTTTCAAATATGATATCGTTCAGTACAGTATTCCTACAGTTTTCGACTCTTCGTTCACATCGGCATTTGAAAAAAGTAGTAAAATACATCATATGGCTAGCTAATTTCGATTGATAAATTTTCATCTAGAGGCCTCCTAGGATGTTTGTACAAAATGCATGTCTGTCACCATCCCATCGCTAGTTCTGAATTCTGCTCATTCAATAAAACCCGTGTTGTGAGTAAAAATGCGACCTGGATTATTTTTCAAACAATGAAAATAAATTTTATTACGTAATGCATTTTTGCAGCCAAGTTGCGTTGGATACACCAGTTCCCGTGAGATCACTGAAGTTAAGCAGCGCAAGGTGGTTGGTAAAGAACGTTGGGTGCTGCAAATTAACCCTCTCCTTCGTCCTTTCACCTACCTCCTCATCTCCCGCGGGCAGCCTCCTAAGGGTTCGTCCTGTTACGGCTGCCTGGCTTACTCCCCAACCCACAAACTAATCCAGTGATATATTTAATATACCTGACTTTTGGATTCAATGTTCTCTCTTTTTATTAGTGATGACTCCAAAAAGAAGATTGAAAGAATATTGGTAACTATTTTATTAATGTAACTATTTTATTAACGATTAAACATATGTAGTAATATATCACTTTCTTTTAAGGCCGACGTTCAACAACTTTCAGATCTCGAGAAGTTGCTTCTATACCTTCGACTTCCAACTGGTACCAAGGTGGAAGTTGATCCTCTTAAACAGTGAGCATCATTCATTTTGTTTATTCAAATAGTATGGCACGCATTTTAAACGTTGACGGTAATCGCTTATTAAATTATTCCAGACGTAATTAATTTTGATAATGCGTTAACGATTGAAACTAATTTTAGAGATTTAACTTGATCCTACATTTTGTAAACATTCACACAATAATTTCTGCCTTGATTTTCAATTTAGAGCATTTGTGAGTTCTCTGGGTAATCGATATGAAGTTACACAAACAGTAACTTGGATTCAAACACATTTGGAGGAAGACTCTGAAGTGTCTTTACCAAAACAGGAGGTTTATGATGGTTATTGGTAAATTATTTTATCTATTTTAGCTTTATATATGTATACATATATTGATTAGTGTCCATAATGAATATGACAACATGACTGAAGATAAAATGAACCTCGAATGTTACGTTTGCTTTAACGATGAACCCATTGAGGTATTATTGAGAGTGAAATCATTCAAACTAAGAAGTCTTGACGTTTTAAATATCCATACTTGTTCATTTATCTTTTTCCTCTCATTGATCACTGTGTTAGTCTTAGCTAGTTATGCCATACCAAAATCGGATGTTCAGGTGCATTCTGTGAGTTAGTTGCCTCACTGTTAACAATCCATCACCCCCTATCACATGCCATTCTAAATAACTGTGTCGTCGTCTATCACCAAGCAGTCAACAGAGCACTGAGTCCAACCATTGTACCCGAGGCGCAACCTGGGTCTTATGCCCTCTTAGTTAAAAATGCTTTGCTACTTTCATCCTCCGTATGTTGAACGTGATTATGCCATGAAGGAGAGAACTCTGGCTAAGCAGCCACTGGTAATTAAAATGAAGGGCCCAAAGCTTGGGGAGTTTCTCTGAATATGGCCAGCTAATAAGGCCATTCCATCTCTAACCTAGTATGCTTAATGACAATAATCTTTCTTTAATTATGAATCATTAAATCATAACATCACTTTTTATTTCTTTGAAAATCTTCCATTATTGGCATCATGATATATTATCACTGACTGAACTATAATGAAGCAAGAATTGAAGCTTGTCTTTTATTTATGTAGTGAATTTTGCCATCGAGTGAAAATGAAGCCACTATCTACAGCCGATTTTGGCAAAGTTATGAAGCAAGTCTTTCCAACTGTAAGACCAAGACGGTTAGGAACGCGTGGTAACTCTCGGTATCCTTTTGAAAATTATTTATGTAATGTTGTGAACCTAGAACATACATAGGCGCATAGCTGTTCTTTATACGAGTTTTTGTGACGGTCGAAAGCACTTTTTTACAAGGTACTTATCCTTAATTGTTTGAGTTACTGTTATGCTGGCCTTCGAAAGAAGCTTTCCCTGGATGTTCCAGAACTCCCTGATCTCAGCTTGACAAGAGATGAAGTATGCTTCTCACCATGCTACTGATGATCACAGATTATTTTTTTTCTCATTGTCACTTTAAAATTTGTGCCACAGAATTACGAAGATTGTGATCCGCGTGATCCAGATTCAACTGTTGCATCCTCATATCTAATCAGAGAATGGGCCGAGAAACTCTTGGGACAGAAATTCCTTAATTTGAAAGAACTGGCTTGCCATCTGGTGCAAAACTCTTACGTCCATAATCGTTCAGTGGCTGCTTTTGCGTTATTGTCCTATTTATCTGAAAATCGACAAGGAAAAGGTAGTCAAATTTAATTTTGGAAAGGATAAGCAGTGAAGGCTTTGAACTGTAGGAATTAACCGTACCTTATATCTTTGGCCTTCTACTTTTGAATAGATTTTTTAATAAATATGTCCCTTAATTTGTTTAAATTTTTATTTTCATAGGAAGTACGTCGTGTGCACTTTTAAATCAGTGTGCTGGCAGCAAACATCGTGAAACCCAACTTCAACTACAGCGCAAGTTACAGGAACGAGAATTGATCAGAGAGCAAAAGAAGAAGATGCTTGAACAGAAGAATCAATTAGAACGATGCCAGTCTGAAAAGCCAGCATCAAAATCAAGTCGTAAGGGTCAACTTTCAAGGCACAGTACTGATCTTTCTAGAAGCACAACACTAACACCTTTATCTGAAAATGGACCTGCGGATTGTATCGCTAAACACGTTGGAGACAATGATAGTTCGAAAGCCGATGATCAAAAAGAAGAACTTGAGGGTCATATATCGGTCAGTCATGAAATAACTGAGAAAGTATCCACGAAGTCCTCATCAAGAAGAAGTAGTATCAGTGAAACAAAAGTTCGTTCTAATTCCGGTGACACTCCAGTGCACTTCCACCATGATTGTAGATCAGTTACTGCATCACCTTGTCGTAGAAAGTCGGGAGACACCAGCCGTGGTTCCTCTCCAAGAGCTACTGTGCTTGATGTAGGTTACAACAGTAATGGTGGGTATCGTTCATTGGATGACTCATTCAAGGTTAGCAGTAATGGTAATAATACTTCAAAGATCTCTAGAGGTAGGACGCCAGATTCATTAAAAGGCTCTGCTAGCGCTCCTGAGGCAAGCAAAACGGGTAAAGTGTTAATTCCCAGGGTGTCCAGCAGCCAGACTTCAAAGATGCGCTTTTCCACTCCCACCAGCATCATTATTCTCCCACCAATATCTAGCGTTCCCTTGACAACAGATTATGGTGCCACCCAGAGTAAACCCAAATTAAAGTACAAACCGATTCAGCCAAAGCCCGTCCATCAAAGAGCAGATTCAGATGAAGGAAAAACAAATGAAGGTCAGCTAATTGAAGAGAAGACTAGTGCATTAGATGGAAGTTGCAGGGGACGAGATCGAACAATAAATCCCAACATTCGGAGAGATAACACCTGTTCATCGTCGTCGAACTCCAGTTTAAGTGAAATACACCTACCCTCGAACAATGGTGGTAATACTGATGGTTCTTTGCTTGGTGACTGCACTCCTGAATCTTGTTCCAATCGTCGATCCAAACGATCAAATGAGGCTCAGCAGGGACAACGGGATTGCAGTAAGCGTCCTTGTCACGATGCGCAAGAGTGTGAGGGGTCAGAAGGACACTCTCAATACAAAGCTAGTAGAGAACCTGAAAGCGGTAGTCCACAAGAGGACATGAGCATTAGTACTCTAGAAAACGATGCGTTCATGGAGTTCATTCATGATACTCCATCTGCAGATCAAGAAGATGAGCTACTACAATATTTTGGGGGGGATGGAGTTGACAGACATCCCATCGAGGATGAACCAATCATGGCTACAAGTCTGATAAACCATGGTACACAGTCTGCTGAGCTTTCTCAACTGAGGAAACTTTTGGAACGCAACTTTAATGGAAAAAATAGTTTGCCGCAAACTGAGACAAGTGATCGTAGTAGCCTTTCAGACGCGGATTGTTCGAAAACAGACACGCAGTGCGAAGCTCGTCAAGCGTCCGCTTCAAAAGACAGCATGCCAACTCTCCGCCTCCTTTTAAGTGAACAGCGGCAGACACCAATTGGTTCATTGCGATCCAATGCTGAAACTGCAAGACTAATGGATTGTTCACATTTGCTGAATGGTTCCACCGATGATGATGATGGTGGAGGCAATGGTAGACATTTACATAGTAGTAGCAGAATAGACTCTCTCTTTACTCAGCATTACGAACAAGATGTCGGACATGGCGAAAGTCATGTCTCTAATGAAGACTTAGAAGCGGCCGCCTCTCAGATTGAAAACAAACCTCTGAGATACTTGGGTAGATCTTCCAGACAAAAAGAGGAGGAAGAAGAAGAGACCTGGACGTATGAAGCAGTTAAAGAAGCTGTCAAGAGTGAAATGCAGGCACAATTAGCTTCTGGTGCATTTCTTGACACTGAATTAAGTGTTGCCCCGCAGCCTCTCGATGTTCTCGACGCATCTCAAGTAGATGTATTGACTGATGATCAGCAAGAGAATGCCCAGCCAATTAACACTGAAATGACTTCCTTTGGCGTGAAGCCATATCCCACTTGTGGCAATCCAGTCTTCGTTCAGCGTTCAGAAAGTCTCTCTTCCGTGCCCCCGAGTCCAAACACTCGCGTAAAAGCCTTCAATTTCATGCCTATTTCGCCAAGAAATACACCTGTACCAGAGACTCGGAGCTCGACACAGTCTCCTCTGCCTTATCTAGTGGGTGGTGTATCAACTGGTGGCCATTTAACGGCGGCATTGCGTTCATCGATCCCACAAACACCTACTACTGCCTCGTCTTCCCAATCAGCTTGTGCTACAGCGTCGTCGTCTCAACCTGCCAGCGCCACCACCAGCCCATTTGTCTCCCCCAGGAGTACGCCTAGCTCCCTATCTCGCTCTCGTCACAATTCAGGACAGGCGTCTTCGTCCTTTGGCACTCCTCGTGCCACGCCTCACCCTGTCTATGCGATTGACCAGCCATCGTGCCTGACGTCGTCGCCATTCATGTCTCCACATCCGACGCCGGTGCCCTTCCCAACGCGTTCACGTCATAATTCAAGTCAGAGCGCCCATCGAACTTGTGCGTTACCCTACTCTGGTTCATCTAATTCGGCTTCAGTCGTGCCGTCTCGGTCTCGCCATCCTTCTGAACTTGGCGGCATTAACATGTTGTCGCCTGGGAGTGCACCTATGTCTCCTTTGGAGCACCATGGAGGAATCTGTGATACCGATATATCTTGTGGGCTATCGAGTGGCAGCCACTATCCTGTGATGCCTTCTTTTGGAGATGCGGCCCCCCACATGAGATCGCGTCACAATTCGAGTTCAAGTATTCCCCCAAACAGCCCCCGTTCAGCACCTATGTCTCCCCTGGTATCTGCCAGTGCCCTTATTCCACAGGACAGCTACAGCCCAGATCAGAATATGCCATATGGAAAATCGACTGTGGCATCATCACCGGGTTCGTCTTCATTACCCCCGCCTCCTCCTCCACCACCGCTAGCACCCCCGCCACCACCTCCAGCGTTACAGAGGCACATGCTAGCTACATCCGATGTTCCTCACAGTGATGACCGTGGAAAAATGGCCAATCCATTGGCGTGGCAAGGCGACATTCAACGCCATACATTAATTCTTGTGGGAGAAAGTGGGCAACAGAGTCAACTCTCCTGGGCTTCAGCTGCCCATCATCGACAGATAGATCCACGCTTGGTATCTCGACATCGCCATGCATCTGTGGGATCTGCGTCTCATCATGTAACTATTCCTATCCACCCACATTCCCAACAGGCTCCACACTTGGATGCCTCCTCTCGGGAAGTCAGCCAATTGATGCAGAAACCATTGCCAGCCCAACTAGACAGTGCCCAGGTATGCAATCGTAGTCAGTCTGTGCCGCTCTACGAGATGCTGCAGTATGGTTTGAAACAGGATGAACCTCCAGACACACAGTTTGAAGATGTCCTCATGTCCAGATCATATCCAGCGACACCAACCGGTCAGCAGACCTTTAATTTTAGAACGGAATCATCTGTCGATTCTGGTGTGGCATCACTGGGTCCAGCTATAAACTCGGAGTTTCCAGATTTTAACAATGGTGGAAGAGGAGGTGGAGAAGATGGAGAGCAGCTCTACCACGGGGACCAGCTTGGGTGCGAACCAGCGCGCCGTTCCTTGAGCGATGCGCTGGATCTGCCCCCAGACCAGTTTCAGGACATGATCTCGTCTAACTTGGACGATTTAATAAGTGACGGGATCAACATCTTCGCTCAGGAATTGGAACAGTTTGCCAGTAACCCTCAACCGTAAAGTACCTGTCGCATATATGTTTCGATGGTCTTATTTTTAGTCTCACATGTCATTATATAAAATAAAAAATATTTGTTCAATAAAAATTGCTCTATTAAAAATGGTTGCATAGTCATTCAGGAATCGGTTCTCGTACTTTCAACTAAACAAAAACTTTTATTTTTTTACAACTATAATGAGGGGTGATAAATTTACAAACATTTCAATTAACATTATAATGTCGCTGTCATACATTCGATGAGTTTCTTGACGCAATTTTAAACATTACAACTTTTTTCCGACGCTATTTTGTAATTTAACAACACACTCCATAGTCGTCGACATCCTTCTGGGCTGTAGGCTTGTAGGCTAACGTCACAGTAGACTCCGTTGACTGCGCCTGTGGTGATGATGGAGAGCCACTCGGGTGAGTAGAGCTCCCTCCATAATCTACTACTTTTATATTGCCATTGCCATTTTCGTACAACTTAATTATTCCTTTGGCAACGCATGAAAATGCGTTGTCTACACCTGTAAATAACATGATAAAATAACTTTTACACAGATTTACATATCGCTATCATAAGGCAATTTCTTACTTTTGTTCATGATTGACAGGAACCCTTACTAATACCAATCTAAAGTTATAATATGTTCTCACAGCCCTAATAATTGCCTTACTGACGATACTTTTGAGATGCTAAAATGGATACAATCTCATGTCATATGCCTAATCGGAATGCTAATAACATCAGGCCCACTAACCGTTGCATGTTTGGGAGAAGAGACTCGAAGGATTTTGATATCGGGCCCAGTTTTTCGCCCAAGACTTCCCTATGTTCGCATACAAACTCTCCTTTCTCCCTTTAATCCCTGCCACTGTCTGTGTCAATGTTTCGTTTTTTTTTACGAATTGGATATCTCGGGGTCATGAGTACATAATCCTGGCATAGATAGGATTGTATTGTTCTAGAAAAAGTGGTCAGTGGTCAGCAGTTTACTAACCATCATTTGAAAGTGCCGACGTTTCCACATAATCGGCCCCAATCATATCAGCATATTCCTGGGCTTCTTCTGTCTTTACCTCTCTCGTCATCCCTAAGTCACTCTTGTTGCCCAATATACAGATGTGTACAAAACCATCGACTTTTTGTCTGAGCTCTGCAAATAAATCGCTACTTTAGGATTGATTTGTTTGTTTTTAAAGTTCTAAAATATGTTTACCAGTTAAAGTGTTTAATAATACCATCAACCCAGGACTTCATGCCCATGTAACTTTCGTAAGAAGTGATATCAAATACTAAAAACGACGAATTGGCATTTCTATAATACATTGGTGCCTGTGAAAGACATGTGCAAAAGTGAGTCGTTAACAATAATAAGAGAACTGTTCGTCAAAATGGGCTATCCTTAGCGAGAGTATGCAGTGTGCTTACCATTGCACGAAATCGTTCCTGGCCTGCTGTATCCCAGATTTGTAAACGTATTTTATAGTCATCTTCCACTCTGTAAATTAAATGGATGAAGCTCAGGTAAGGTTGGTACAACAGCCTTAACTTCAGTAAATTAATACAGGCTTTCGATAACTGGTACAACGCGATTTTATATAGTCATATTTCGTCATAATGATTTACTGCGGATAATTTCTATACAGTAGGTGTCTAAAATAATTATTGTGATTTTATGATACGCTAAACATACTTACAATATACACGAAAAAAACGAAGCTCCTATTGTGGGACTCACACTTTTACTATACATGCTACTAGTACGACGAATAATAAGACTAGTCTTGCCAACTCCTACACAATGATAATTTTATGAAAAACCATAATTAGTACTTCTAAAAGTAAAGTTTTATTCGGCATGTGCATATTTTAGAAGTTTTCGAACTTACCCTGGATACCAAGTACAACCATTTTCGCTTCGAGCACCTTCATTGTTACATTGTATATCTCATAATAATCACTCCGAGTACTTTGCACGAACCATTTACAACTAATTCAAAGTGATAATAAAACTTTGAGATAAAAACAGGTAGTGGTTACCGTTCAAAAAAGTTTTCATAGCAACGATTACATCAATAGGCGCGCGACGACAGCGCCATTGTAGACCCTCATCAGTTGCAAGAATATGGCTGAGGTAGAGAAAGCTCTGTCTGCTAAAAAAGGAGGCGATACGATATTTGGAAAAATAATTAGGGGCGAAATACCGTCGAAGAAACTTCATGAAGACGATCAGGTGATAATTAGGAGATTTGATTATATGATAATGGTTATTCCGATATATAACATATTTCATGTGAGTTAATGATGTTTGCCAAGGTCATCCGACGACATTGTTCAAGCCGTTCGTTTGGTCGTCACCAAGAAATACTAAAAGTTTAATTTGGCTCCAGCAATAACTTTGATAAATGTGAATCTAACTGAAGAAATAATTAACTTTCAGTTGACATAACAGGCAGATCAGATCTTACGTATACGTCTGTTAAAAAATTCCTTATTTGCTATAGGCTCTTACAGTCATGGTATTATTGATTTTGAAAGATTTTGCAATTTCTTGTTGTTGGAGATGTCCAATTATATGGTCCACATCTACTGCTCTTTGTAGAGCGCGTTCCCGTTTATAAGACCTTATTACATTAATGCTACTAAGCATGTGTATCTGAGTTTAGCCTCGAGTGAAGATAGAGTACAGTTTATACTGTGCTGCTATTTATATTTTATATTGCTTTTTTTCCACTAGTGCATTGCTTTTGTGGACGTGAATCCACAAGCACCAGTACATTTTCTGGTCATTCCAATAAAGCCAATCGAACAGTTATCGGATGTAGAATCCAACGACGAACCAGTAAATATAGTTTTTTTGTGAAATCAATTGTATATTACATTGTTTCTATAACTAGATATGAGTCACTACATGGGTTTTATGTTTCAGCTCTTAGGTCATCTGTTGTATGTTGCTTCCAAAGTTGCGAAAGAACAACATTTGGAAAATGGTTATAGAGTTGTGATTAATAACGGAAGAGATGGTGCACAGTCTGTTTATCATCTTCACCTTCATGTACTAGGAAAACGTCAAATGGGATGGCCTCCTGGTTAAGTTTATACTACACCCCATGTTTTGTAGGAATATTGTGATAAATGTACTGTATCAGTGGTGCGATTTACCTTTATTAAAAATATTGTAATAAAATGACAAAATGAAGCAGTCTTTTTACCTCTTTTCAATATTTTTCTGCAACAGATTCTACCAGTTTGACTTACTAGCTAATTGGAATTGATATATTTTAGTGACAAAGCTAGACAAGGAAGTTCCTGTTAGATATTAATATTTTATTTTTGATTACACTTTTTGTATCCGTTTCATATGCAGTATGGTAGTACACACTTGTGCTGTTTGCCAACTTGAATACACATTCAGAGAAAATATTTTAATTTCATTTCGTATAACAACTGGCTGTTGCATGGAAGGAAAGAAGGATAAACTACGTACATATGTACGTAAATAACATCCTTTTACTTAACAGGTTAACACATAATGGATACAGAACAGGGTGAGAAAATAAAACTCGTTTACTTCGAAGTGTAATTTAGCAGCAAAACAGACTAGGTAGAGCTGTTATATGAAATAATGTTGTGGCTAAATATAATCTGAGTTAGTGCATAAAAAAGTATAAATATTTTGCGACAACTCAAAAATCGAAACATTTAAAAATGCAACGAGCTGTGGCAAATATGTCGACTTCAGCAGGTGGGGATTCTAAGGAATTGAACGCTGTGCTCCTATCAATACGATTCAATTATAAAAGGCGCTAAGGAGCTGCTAGCAAAATTATGCTAGATAAAAGCGTCGTAATCGCGAAACTTGTGATGTTAGGAGAGAAATAATGAATAATCGGGCTTCGATTTTATGTATTAAACCGTATGACTAGTTTCTGTTTTCAATAAGTAACTAATTCAGCAAGTCTCGATTTAATTATAATATACAGTTATGGTCTTCACTTTAGTAATGATTCTGTGTGAGAGGAAAAAAGCCTCGCGGTGTTGAGTGTGTGTGAATACAGTAATCGAAACCATTGTAGCTATGGCGGTCGACTTCGCAGCTACATACAAAATCCTAGTTTTAGGAGATAGTAATGTTGGCAAAACTTGCATAGTGCATAGGTTTTGTGATGAACGTTATTATGACACATATATTTCTACAATAGGTATGTATTTCTCATTATAAGTCGTTATGAACATATTCGATATCTATACAACCTGACACATTTGTATAGGCATCTTAAACCCTTTACTTGCTTTATTGCAAACGTTGGAATGAAATTCAGAATTGAAATCATGGGGCAATAGGAAAAGATTAATAGTTGTCGTTAATTACGAGTATATCTGTTTAGAAAAGACAATCGAAGCTACTTTATTTAAAAGTATGATGTGTATTCGCTGCATGTGTTTTTAAACAAAATTTAAACGCGATCTGTGTTCGGTAATTGTATGACAATGAAGAATTTATTACTTATTAACTCATAGTATGAAAATTTGATTTATTACGAATGTACTGCGTAGAAATTATTAGAGTATCAAAATGTTTCACAACTACCGCGTTGTAAACCATTAAAGATAACCGTTATCTGTAAAAACACTTTTACACAGATAAGATAACATACTGTGGTGTAATAACCAAACTCCTGTTAGTTTCGACATTTTCTTCGCTAGTTTAAACAGCTGAAAATTATTAATTTTAGAGCTGTACATTATAAGTTAAAAATCTAAAACAGATCAGTTGCATAATAATTACGAACACGAGCTTATTTTAATTGTGGTTTATAATCCCTTATACTACCTTGTTAAGGGGGTTAATCAAGGAAGCAATAAAATGCGTTGGTGTTGTTATTTTACTCTGACGGAAACTCAAAATTAATTTGATACATGTTTATACAGGACGTGATTAATATTCTTAGTAAAGGGAATTTTGAAGTTAAATTTATCCTAGTCATTGTGATTGTCATTAAAAATACTTTAACGTACACATACTGTATCTCGTGATGCAGCTTTTAAGAATATGCAGAATTTCATTTAGAATGTTGTGGCATTCTATTAGATTAATAGAATGATTACTACATTATCAAGGAAGACATTGTTTTATTAATGTTATTGCTCAAATCTGTTTTTATTATAACTTTTACATAAGTGTTGACGCAGAGAAATTAGCAAGGTGAGTCATCAAATGGGTTGAGATTCAATAAAACGCAGCTACCATAAATCATAATGTAAAAGCAGCGCCCAAAAAGTACTTTAGCGATTAAATATACCCACATACACGGATACAGTACATGTATAGTATACTCTTGTCAGTTAGATATGAAAATTGTTGTTGTCATGTACTGTAATTGAATTCACTCCTTGTAAACGTGCCAATGCATAACTCCACATTGTGAAACATTTAAAAAAAGTTCCCCCTGATGGTTGGTTATTTAACAAGCAACTATGCATTGCTGGAAAACGGGACGAAGGTCTGTAATTCATCTACATAGTGTATTTATCGTTTACAATTCTTTTCTTGTGGAGTTTCTTTTAATACTATTATATGTGCTTTTCTTGAAAGAAAAATAAGGTTCAATTTCAAATAGCGATTTCATAATTATCTATATAGGTCACAATTCACTTTGTAAACTTCTGATCTTGGGATGTAGCATCATAAAGAAATTTTTTGTCGGAATAAGCTTATGAAATTTACAAGGTCCCGCATTATTTTAAATGTAGCAAATATAAAGAAACTACTTTGTTGTATATTGCAGGCAATTTTTATGGTTTCTATGTACGTTATCCCTTCACTTCAGACACCATCGGGGTGTTGAATGTAATAGAAGTAAAAGAGAAGATACAATTGTTAAATTAAATTTCGTGATTCATTCAACGTATATTCAAAGCTCTTGAAACCGGACATTAAATTACATAACTCTCTGATCCTGTCATTTGTGCTTAATATGAATTATGGTGAAACTAGAGGTGAAAATGCAATACTGTAAAGTAATATAATATATAAATCATTATCATTATAATAGTATAAAGGTTAAGTATCAGCACGTTTCAATAGAATTGAACCTTTTTCTGTTACAGTTACACCACAATAAACTTGATTCCACGCAATAATTTATTAACTGCGTATTTATTACGAGTCAAAACTGAAAGAATGGATATTTTACTCTTCATCAAAATGCATTTTCATCCTTGAATAGTTACCTAATGTAATGACGTCGATCAACGCTTTTTGTAATGATTTGGTTGGTGCACACAGGCGGCAGACGGAACCCCTATTTCACTTTCTTCACTGTTGCGTGTTCCCCAGACTGTTGAATGAAGGTGAATAATAAAAGCTACTAAATTTTAGTGACTCTCTGATTGCAAACTGTGTTTTAGCACTGCTGTAAATAAACTTTGAAGTAGCAATTTAGTGAGAAAACCAAAATACCTAGCATTCAGCTGGGGAGGTGAGAAACCAGATGGGCAAGTTCTTTGTGATGTGGAAAAAGTAAAAAAAAAAGGTAGAGCAACTCAAGTATCTAAGACAGTGGTTCTCAAATTGGGGTCCGCGGATTTGGGGCTATTTGCGATTATTGCCATGCCCCCATCCCATTAAATGTGCATTTTGATAACTAAGAATTACAATTTTCTGAATAAATAATGGTTTGTCAAAAAATGTTTTAGTAGCAGTAGCCATCTAAAAGTTGTAGAGATCGCCACGCAAGAAATCCTAAAACAGCTTGCTTGAGAACCTCTGATTTAGGATAATACATTTAATAACTATATTAACTATTATAAATAATAATAATAAAGAGGAGCCCAGTTAAACTTGAGGGGAAGTTTTATAGGTCAGTGGTTAGATCAGATATATATGCTGTATGGGTCAGAGTGTTGGGCAGTTCGAAGAAGCCATAAAAACAAAATGAAGGTAGCTGAGATGCGTATGCCGAGGTATATTTGTGGAGTCACACAAGAGCAGATCGGGTGAGAAACGAGTATATCGGGAGTAGCCTAAGATTAGGGACATAGCAGAAAAAATGAGAGAGGGTAGGCTGGGATAGTATGGGCATGTTATGAGGATGGGGAGAGGAGGAGTTGGTTAGATCGATAGGCGAAACGCAGGTAATGGGTCACAAACAGCAGAGGTAGGCCTAAAACTACCTTGGCACAAGTAATTAAACGGGTTATGAATATGTAATCCTTTGTGACGGATACCTTGCTAGTGAAATTTTACATGCTAGACCCATATGCCTAGATCTCCACCAGCATCCTAGCAACACCTTTGCCTTTCACACCCAATGGAGGTGCAGAATTCGCATACCTGACCCCCACCATAGGTGGGATAAGGGTAAGAAGAAGATGATGAAATAGAAAGATGTTTTCGCTAGTAAACAAAAAAAAAACTAAGCGCCATCTACACAGGCTTCCAGGTTTTTAAGTTGACGAATTTCATTTTAGACACATAACTGAAATACTGTATTGATGATTGCGAGGCATATAAATTACTTAACCAGCGTGTAACATTTTCGACATTTGATAGCTGTCTTAAAAGCAGATGTGAAATACTTAATATGTTCCTTTGACAAGCCATTTCTTGGATACTCATGAATTCCAATTTCTAGGTATACCAGAACTCGCAGATAAAAGGACAGAAGGACATAGTTTCTTAAGTCAACTAGTGGCT
>JAAFCE010004209.1:10459306-10479193 GCA_013389805.1 Trigoniulus corallinus
TTTTTTTCCTAGTGTCTACTAATCTACCACTTCTGATCAACCTATGTGACTCGACAACTGGTAGCCTTGTTATTCCATGCACGCTCGTTGTATGTTGACCATAGAAGTGAATGCTTAAATTATGGTCAGAAATGAATTGATGTGAAACGCTTCATGTGATCTCAAATAAATGGATGTCATCTAATTGATTTTCGCTATCTCTGAATGGCGTACGAGGTTTTTGACCGAAAGGGTGGTGGCATTCGTTTGGCAATCATTTCCATCTCCAACTTTCCATCTTCCTTTCTATTTCTGCTGAGACATCCCGAAGTAATGAGTACTCGGCCCGGCCATAAGTGGGGCATATAACTAAGTACGTGAAGCACAGAATTAATGATTTTTAATTTCTAATGGACAACCAGTTTCACCTTCCCTGAGATTATTTTTATGATATTAAGAAGCCAGAGAATTGGATATCAGATTTTTACTAAATTGTTATGTATATTATCATTAATATTTTCTCCATCAGTAGTTGTTGTTTTTAAATTAATAATTGAAGCAAACCAGGGTTTTTTAATTACTTGTATATTTATTTAGTGCCATTTGAATTGTTAATATGAATCTGTAAATTTTTTTGTTGAGTTATTGTACTGGAAAAGGGTGGTATAAGGAACTGGGCTTGCACTTTAGTTATACTTGAATGTTTATCCGTTGCTGATATAAGTTTTTAACAAAAAAACACACTCCGAAACTTTGTTGATTGCTGAATTCAATGGTGCTAGAACATGTCATTTATTCTGATACTAACACTGTATATTACGTTTGTATTTTGTTCACGAAGTTATTTAAAACGTGCTGAAATTTCAATGTTTCGGATGAAATTTTAATGGTTTTCCATTGTAATTTTGTTCGACCACAATTAGGAAAGATATGCGCTTTCCAGTGATAATAAAATGTTTGTTGTGTAACGCGAAAAGACTATACCGATGAGCTGCTGTGATGCTATTTGTAATGTATGTTAAGATACACTACGTTATTTCACTACAAGTTTTAGTGTGAATTATTTATAAACAGTTAAATAATTTGGACGACAACTAATGAGCAAATTGTAAGGTAGCATTATGAAGTAATAATAGAGAGCTTGAGTGATACATAACACAAACGCGGCTCGAGTTTACCTTAGTAAAACGTATGTCCACAGGCACTAAGGATGGCATTCTGGCCAGCGCGTTATGGCTGGGACTCGAAAGACCGACACACGAAAAACTGTGGGGAGCGGCGAGTTGCGTTGGACACACCAGTTCTCGTCTGATCACTGAAGTTAAGCAACGCAAGCCCAGTTAGTACTGACATGGGTGGTCGCTCGGGAAAGCTGGGTACTGCTAATACCCAATAATCGTCGCATTGGTGTAGTGTAGTGTATGCAGTGGACGGGTCTCTAATGACCTTGCAGTTGACGGGACGTTAAACACAAAACAACAACGAAAAACTGTACTCTTAAGACTGGCACTTTAAGGTCCCTTGCCTTACGCCCGTCACTGTATGGCCGATACTCTAAGGCTGGAAGGCAGGCAATCTAAGGCCAACACACTAAGGTCAGCACTCTGGAGCCGAAACTTTAACACCGGCACTCTATAGGCGGCAGTCTAAGGCCGGCTGGCAGGCATGGACTCTAAAGCCGGCAGGCAGGCCGTCACTCCAATGCGGGTGTTCTAAGGCCAGCACCCTAGGGCCGGAACTATATGGTAGTCGGCCCTGTGATGTTCACTATATTCGAGTTCGACTGTACATGCATGCTCACGAATAGAAATTGTATTATGCTAAATTAAAATGTATAATTAACTCCTTTAACCCTTAGCTGATATTGCTGAGTCAGAATTGACCCATAGTTCTTTGTTGTGCAAAAATAGGACCTGATGACTTGAGGTTATGCTCACAATGGCTAACAGCACCTGATAAGAATCAGGGGAAACAGGATGCATACTAATCTTCTTTTATCAAAGTGTATTTGTAATGACGTCAGCGAGTCGAGCGATTCCACTGTGGAATTAAGTTTAATTTATTCACATTGTAACTTCCAGACGACATTATTGAATGTTGAACTGATTTCATGATAACCCTAAATATACACCTGTATTATGCGCGCGTTGCACGTAGGCTCTACTGTAATTATTTTTGGATTGTACGTTATGTGACACCGTATCACAGTATTTCGAATTCATATTGCAAATGTGATTGTAAAGCATCTTTTATAATTTTCTCTTGTTTAATTTAAATGAAGCCATCGGAGGAAGTAGTAAGTTCATTGTATCATATTGTTGATTTATATTTGTCAACCATCGATTTATTTTAGTAATATTTTCGTACTCTAGATTCACTCAGTTACAGATATTCATGACGAATGTCATGCACCTCAATCTCGCTCTGTCGTTTTAAATAAGGAAAAATGCTTTGGACATTTAGTTGGATGTTTAGGACCGCTAATAGTGCCTTTCGTGCATATAGGATTGATTTACAGGTTATGGAGCCGATACAATCGACATGTTGATGTGAAAACTTGTACATGTTCATGCTGGGATACTGTTTTTAAAGGTAAGATGAACACGTTGACGTATTGAAGCATTGCTTTGGAGTAAAAATGCCGTCTGAATCATCTTCTCTCTAATCGGTTATCTGAGTAATGTTATCATTACTGAATTGTCATTTATCATTGGTGTTTTCTATAGGCAGCTATGAGACAGGAATTTCATCCTATAAACATGTTTACTTCAATTCCACCATAAACACATACCAGATCTGGATTATAACTGTGATTGCTGTCATTGGCTTTTATGAGTTTGGAAAGCACATATTCATTTTAATTTATCGTAATCAAATCAGGTGGAGGATGGGAGTCTTATTAGTTAGCATTATATATCCTCACTATTATTCCTGGTGGTCATATTTTAATTACCTAAATGATGATTTCTATTCACAATGGTATCATCAAATGTATTTTACTGTTACAGAACTGTTGTCCACAATCTCCGTCCTTTTGTTGGCAAATAAAAAGCGACACATTAACGTTACATTACTTTTAATAATATTGAATGTGGCAGCTGCACACATTATAGTAAGTGGCTTCGATCAATTAGTTGCAAATGTAGTGCGTGGGGAAGGAAGCCTTCATCAAGTTTTGCGAGATATCGGTATGTTTGTGCCAGATATAATGCATATGGCAGTAGTTTTATATGATTTAAAAAAGTTGAATACGGGTAACAGAGTGCCTACTTACTATCTCGTCTCAAATAAACAATTCATGATCTCAGTTTTCTTTATTATATTATCATGTGTCGTATGCTTGGTGCTCTAGAATGACTAGCTTGCTTGAATAGCTGGTTGATCGTGTAAACATGTCATAAAAGAATTTTTCGCTTTCTATAGACAAGGGCGGCCTTAGAAATTATGACATACAATTTCAAATAATCGCCTTGAGGCCCTTATAAAATCGTCTTTGAAATTACTAATAAGCAGGATAACTTTTAAGCTTAGGGCCGGGAAAACTGACAGGCATTACAACTTTACCTATCCTTTCTTGTGATAAACAGCTGGAGCCCGAAAGTACATTTACGATTTTTGAAATGCTGATGATGTTATAATAATGGTGTCTTTAAAAAAATCTTTCAGCATATGGGCTTTTTTGACTTCAGTCACAACCATTGCCTTGTAATTTTTATATTAAAAATATATTACGGTCCCCATTGCATTCTGACAAAGTACACTTGTCAGAACAGTATTACAATGTTTATACACAAAGACAAATTTAACTTTTAGCAGATTTACAATGTTGTATTTTATATATATAAATAGTTATACATTAGTTCATATTTTTTTCTACGTTTCCTGAAATTTTTTATATATGATAAATTATTTAGCATAATTGCCTGCAGAAATTTGCATTTGAATCTCATTAAAATGTAATTTTTCTTGTATTCATCATCTAATTTTAAACTGATGGTGGTTCTTGAACACTATATTTGTAATAGTTCCATTATTTGAAAATATTACATCAAAGGCTGGAATTTACACTCGAGTTTTATAAGTTTTAATGCTTTTGTGATATATTACAATGGTTGTTTATCTTTTGCATAATACATTACTTACATGATGTTTTAGAGCGTTTTATTTTTTTCTAGATGGGATGTTTTATTGAATAGTTTGGATAGATTTGTTTAAATTTCATTTGACCTTCAACTAATTTTTCTCATTGCAATTCTTATGTTTCTCATGATATTACGTTACGGGTAATCTTTTTATTACGAAGTTTTACATAAGTTGAGTTTCGAATCTCGTATTGATAAATTATGTTTGACAGACAAAAGCAATTTTAAATAAATTTTAATAAGGTTATTTAATATTTTGAAATTAGCGAGTCATTAATCTTTAAAAAGGTTCATGATTGACATTTTTCAGGTTTGAAAACTGATTATTATATTGCTTTACTTTAAAACATGTCTCGACACTGATTTGAAGTGACGATTTCTGTGATATCCATTATTTCATCTCTGGATAATATTACATTTACTTAATTCCCATTTTCTAATGTTACGATTGGGGTTTCTAAAGAGGAAGTGAAAATAGGATTTAGGTATAAGGTAGATGAGCCTGACCTACAGATTTTCTTGTTAATCAATCTGTGAATAACTTGTGCAATATTGCCCAGATACAAATCAAATGTGCAGTTCCATCCTATCACCCAACAGGTCCACACACTACATGTCCAGCAGTGCAACCTGCTCGTATTAACTTTGGTCTTTGTCTCATCTGCTTCCAATAACCTGCATACCTGCACCCCTTTTCATATCATGTACATATCACTTCTTTCTGTTTTCTGCCATCTTTTCCTCAATGTCTTCCACTCCCAAACTACCCCTGATTAATCATTGCTAAATTTGTCTGCCCTTTACATCTCACACATGTACCAAACCATTTATATATGCTGCTGCCATTCCTTTATATCCTAACTGCCGAAATTCAAATCGGGTGATTGTGAAGGCTTTTAATTTTCAGCATTCCCCTGTCTCATATTTTGAATTTATTAGTTACTATTTGGATCGCTGTCGTAGAGTAAGATGTTGTTGTGGCACACTTAAATGCATTTGCCAGTATTTTGAAGGCTCTTTTTTTTTCTCCTTCTGTAAGCTATTTTCAAATACAAGTGTCAACACCAGCCCAATTTCAAGCATCCATTTTACTAGATCCTTGTTGCTCATCTAATTTTGATCTCAAAAATATTTCTAGGGTTGAGCCATTGCTAGTTTTCTAATCCATTTCGTAATCCTATTTTAAGAATCCTACTAAAGCCTAGTAAATCTGGTGACTATTTCTAAGTGCTAAGCTCGCCCTGATTTTTAGTGCAGTCTTCGGTCGATGGATAAAAATGTAATAGACATAACTCTGTAAGCATAGATGTATGCTAGACGAGAAACGTCGATTTCGACTGTTTTAAACGACACATAATCGCCATTCTCATGATGAGTATCTGCCTAATCAAGCTGACCTTTGGTCTTATCTTATGTGTGCAGTATTGTGCTTTCATTTGCAATGCTAATAACCAGGCAGAAACGAAGTTATTACTTATTCTCTTCGATGGATTTCGTTGGGATTATGTTAAGGATGATATGAAAGGCTTCGATGAATTGAAAAAAAATGGAGTTCACGCTGACTACTTAATACCCGTGTTTCCCACGATGTCATTTCCTAATTATTATTCACTGGTCACAGGTAAATACATTTTGTGCCCAAAAAAGTGCTATGCGTACAGGTTTAGAGATGAGTTACGACATTTTAATACAAGGTTCTTGATGTTTGGTGTCGTTTTTCCGTGGAGACCAAGAAGTGCCGAAGTTAAGCTCTTAAAGGAATCTGGTGTCATTTAAGTTTAAACATTATTTCTATCTTTGTTTTTATAGTTGCATATCCATAATTGATCAATCATTTACCGAACCATCTTAATGTCCTCTGTCGTTTGCTGTCTCTTCCTTACAGGCCCATTTTATCCTTCCGGCCCATGAAAAGCTTAATCCGGCATCGCTTGTTCTTGGTTTGTTCAGAAATACAGAAACTGTTTCATGTCAAAAGGACCTTGTCTCAATTCTGACAATAACACATCCGGTAATAACACATCTACATACAGTATACTATGATAGGAAACTGAAGTCAGATTGTTTGTGGACCGGATGACAGTAATGGCACACTGCTGCTACGTTTTTAGGCTAGCATCCCACTGGAGCCGAATATGTGCGACTCAGACAACACATGACTTGAGCCTCACATTGGGACCGACTTGTTCAGAACTGTGTGTCAATCTGTTGCTATTTGCTGTCCGTCTCTAACCACCTCTGTTACACCTGGCTGAAAGCAGCCTGCTGATAAGGCGACACCGAAGATGACAAAGGAGAGATTGAGTAAATGAAATCGGGTCTAAGGGTTCTAATCCTCCACCACTGCCTATCTCCCGTCTGGTCCCTGTCCACCACCACACACTACCTTGTCCTTGCATACAACCTGCTCCCATGTCTGCTTTGGTTGGCATACTTATAGTATCAGTTATCTGGCCTTAATCTTACTGGTTGTCATGGCAAGGTACAGTTAGGTAATGAACCACTGTGCGAGTAGTTAATTAACCTTGTTTACAAAAGTCATGCCACCCCGACTTTTGTTTTCGAGAGCAACATAATAACCAATTTGTCGTTAGCAGGTTTACATTAGTATGGCATTGATTAACTGCTCGCACAGAGCTATGGCTACGACGCATTATCGTACAGAGAAATCGGGTCCTATATACTATAGGCATGCCCTTTGGTCTTCCCCTTCCCCGGGTGCCTCCAAGAAGCTGCACCTACGAAAATGGACTGAATGAGCTCCTCCTCCCCCTCATCACATGCCCCTACCACCTCAATCTATTCTCTCTCATGTTTTATGCGATGACCCCCGCACTCCCAGGGTACCTCTAATGTACTCATTCCACGAAGCACGAAAAACTGGTTCAAGCAAAATGTCCATGCGTTTCAACAACAAAACCCCGCAAGTCGGATGAAACATCCCAACCGGATGGGATCAAGTGGGAAGTCATGTATGCTCGTAGTCAGTCGGCTGAGTGGTCGCCAAAGTGAGAAGATGCATAAATAAGCCACGGAGGGGAGCATTCCGATGCACAACGACTAAATGTCCCGCGTGGTCGTCTCCAGTGTGAGACTAACCTTAGTTTTAGGATCGCGATGTCACTATAGCATTTATTTTCATTATTGTTAAAATGTATTTTGAAATGACTTACAGCATGCAACGGCCGCCGGCACTGGGGTTTTGATCCCCTGCATGGTAGGTTTGAAATTTACAGATTTGTTTACCATATGTTGGACGCCCGGGTTACTCAAACAGATAACCGTCACAGAGTCATGACCCCTGAGTACCAGGACCAATAGGCATCAGGGGTTGAACCTGTCATCTCTGAAAGTAACCCTAAGGGGTGAAACGGTCCTCTCCGATTGATCAGACCGGGTGTCCGCCTGGCTTAGTAGCTGTGAGCTACTCTCTGATAAAGGAAAGGCCTAGTGTGGCGCAGGGGCGGATCCTGGGAGGGAGCAATGAAGCAATTGCTGTTGTTGTTTGTTGGAGTTTAAGGTCCCGTCAACTACGAGGTCATTAGAGACCCGTCCATTGTATAGTTCTAATGCATATACTGCCCAGACACTACACTAAGGCGACGATTATTGGGTATTAGCAGTACCCAGCTTTCCCGAGCGACCACCCATGTCAGTACTAACTGGGCTTGCGTTGCTTAACTTCAGTGATCAGACGAGAACTGGTGTGTCCAACGCAACTCGCCGCTCCCCCAGCAGTTGCTCGCCCCCAGCAGTTGCTCCTCCCTCAGTGCCTTAATGGGGCGCATATTTCAACTGATGCGTGATTCAGCTTTGCAACTGATAAGGCATTTTTGCATTGCTGTCATCATTTCTTTACTGTCAGTCCAACAGTTGCAATCCAATTTGCAGTTGGCTAAACCACCGAAGATAGGACATTGTCTAAGGAGCAGTAGAGTACCTATTGTAATTTCTAGATTGATTTATACTAAGGGATTCTGAATATTTAAAAATATTTGGGGCGCACTTCCCTGCCACTGGTGTGGCGTGTTTTCGTCTTTTTACTCGTACATGAACGCTGGACATTCCAAACCGCATTTAATCATGGCCTGAAAATAAATATTTTTTTCTTAATTCTGTATTGCATGTTAGAGTTATAATGAATATGATGGTAGAGCCGGATCTCACTAAGTCGAACTCAAAGTGACCCCCAAAAAATCGACTTGCAGAGTTTTCGTGTTAGGGAAAACGGCGTACTACATATTTGTCTGATGGGAATTCGGGGAGGGGGACGACGACTAACGAAAATCTTGGCATAGGAAGGTTTTCGACTTATTGAGATCCGACTGTGTACCAAAGTAATTCCATTCTCATTATTTTTTTCAGGATTATATGTCGAAAGTCATGGAATGGTAATGAATTATATGTATGATCCAAAGAAGGATGATTATTTTATGATGCTTCCTTTTCCAAATTCAACACATGCACACTGGTGGGAAGAAGCAGAACCGTTTTGGGTTACAGCCATCAAGAATAATAGAAAAGCACACCTTTATCTCTGGCCTGATGGCCATATAAATTCCCACGGAGTTAATATATCCAACAAAGTGCCTTATAGGCATCATGACTCATTAAAACCATTTAGCAGTCATTTGACAAATGCTTTACAACATCTCAAAAACGAGGACATTGATGTTGTTCTAATGTATTGTGAATACATTGATCATGTTGGGCATGTATCAGGGCCGAATTCAGATAAATTGAAATCTGCTGTTCAACAAGTTAACGAAAAAATACAGATTTTGATTCAAGACCTGCATACGTTCAAATTAAGTGATAAGGTCAGTTATGATATTATATATATTTGTTCATACTGCATGAGGCGATTTAGACATCAAATCTGATGAGTTTTCACAACATGTCTATTTTCAATCACTGAAAATGATGACAATGTTGAAGCGGAGACAGCAGTGCCGGATTTAGATATTGAGAGGCCCTAGGCTATTTCAATTTTGGGGCCCTTTTCTTAAGTTTTGAAGCCCGCTAAATGTTGAGGCCCTAGGCTTCAGCCTAATTAGCCTATTGGTAAATCCGGCACTGGGAGACAGGCAAGCGGAGTTCTGTGTGGTAGGAGGGTCCCAATCAAGTTGAAAAGGAAGTTTTACAGGGCAGTGGTTAGGCCCGCTATGCTATTGAAACAGTGTTGGACAGTGAGGAAGAGCCGAGATGTGAATGCTGCGGTACATGAGTGGGGTGTTGAGAGATGGTTGAATTAGGAATGAGTATAATAGAGGTAGCTTGGGGGTGGGGGACATCGCGGAAAAAATGAGAGTAGATTGAGGTGGTATGGACATGTAATGAGAAGAAGGGAGGAGGAGCTCATTGGGCCCATTACAGGAATGCAGGTGGTGGGAGACACACGGGGCAGGGGGAGATAAACGCAGACGTGGGGTCAGGTTGTTCGTGAGGATATGGTAGTGTGTGGGGTGGACGGGGACGTGGTGGGAGATAGGCAGGAGTGGAGGGCTAGAACCCGCAGACCCGACCCTGCCACAGGCGGGATAAGGGTTTGATGATGATGAAAAGGAGGATGGCTATGATGAAGTCTGTCTTAAAAGTAATTTGGCAAAATAAGACAGTGCTATAGCTTGAGGCATTCATCCTACGGTGGTTGTTCGTGCTCTCCATGCATGACCATGGCATCCCTTTACCTAACCGAATTAATCCAACTGAAAAACAGCACTAAAAATGGGCTGTAGGTCAGCATTTTGATTTACCCTATAAATGGTAAACCCTTTTCTGAAAGAATGTGCGTTGAACAAACGAGGAAGACGGGATATTAAGAAAATAATTTCCAAATTGGGACTTTATGTAATATCACGATTTTGATAGAGAAATTCACAGGTGAGCTTAAATTTCTCAAGGGATGTCCAAATATTTGAAGTTTGTAAGACGACAAAATAGATTACCGCTGGCATGGAATATGATGTAGGTCTATTTGAAGCCCTATCAGCCATTCTTTCTAATTTAATTTCATGATCTTTTAGGTTAATGTCGTCATCGTGTCAGATCACGGAATGACTCCCACTGGCCATGGGTACGTCACGAGAATTTCTTTAGATAAATATATTAATGTAACCCTTGTTCACAAAATACTTGGTGAGGGTGCTGTTATTGGAGTGTATCCACGTAGCGGATATCTTGAAAACGTAATTTTTATAAAAACTCCTACAACCATCTTCATAAGTTTTTATTAATTTGCTATTTACTAATTATTTATTTGATATGTAATATTAAAATCTTAGGTTTACAACGATTTAAAGAAAGGGACAGAGTTTAATGTATGGAGATCTAGTGAAATTCCTGAGAAGTTTCATATGAAATTCAACGCACGAACTCCACATATTTTGATAATAGCCAAAAAGAACTATTATATAACAGCAGTAAGTGCAAATTGTTATAAAACTATTATTAATGTTAGGATGTTTTTGACAGCGTTCAGGGGCCAGTCTCTTAAAACCAAACTCACCTGTGAGATGTCCCTGAAGCTCTCTCTCTCTCCTCTCTATCTCTCTCCCTTTCCTCTCCGTCGTCCTCCCTCTCCCCTCTCTGTCCTACTCTCTATCCCCTCTCGTTTTTTTCTTTCTTACAATTTTTTTCGTCCTGAATGTCACTTAGAAATAGATACATTCACAGAATTATATGGAATTGACAGAAATTCTGATCAGGAGCAAATTCGAATTTCATACAAGATTTTGTAGTATTTGGATATGAGGTGATAAGTAATTTATTATTATTATTATATATAGCTAGAAAACTCAACGGTACAAATACCAAATCTCATTGCAAGGCAAACATACGAGGGTTATCATGGATATGACGTTGATGAAGTTCCAGACATGAGAGGAATATTCTTTGGAATTGGTCCAGGTATGTGAGATTGTCGCTTGCATATAAAGTAGATAGGTTCGCTGCCTGTCGCTATCAATTGTTTTTTAGTCTGGGTGGTGGAAAGAGTTGCAATGAGTTGTTTGGGTTTGCGATGTCACTTGCCTATTGGATTTATCAACCCAGTTGACTCAAATTTTCATCTTCCCAGTATTTTCCTCGCTATTCAACCAGTTGTCCAGTTATTTACTCTGATTGTTTTTTTTCTGCTGTGTAAACGAGAAAAGTGTGCAGTTTAATTGACATTTCGTTTGAAAACATTTATACCCTTGCTATTTTCAGGTTTTGAAAAGGGTGCGAAAATAACCAGTATTAAAATCGTGGATATCTACAACATATTGATGCATTTACTTCGCTTGGAAAGCTTTCCAAACAATGGAAGTTGGTCTTCTGTCTATAAATTATTGATTAGTGATAATGTTAAAGATGGTTCGTCGCCAACTTGGTACGACGGTATTTCTGGAGTTTTAGTTTGTGTGGGTGGCATTTATATATATTCATTAATCGTTATAGCACATTCATGGGTATGATGAATTCTGTAAACATGTACATACACTCTATATTTTGCTTTCCGTTTAAAAAAATGCACAATAAGACTGATGAATGCAGACAACTGATTCAAATACACGCTACTGACTTCTGTTCATCACTTACTGTACTATCTATCCACTTCTTTTTAAACAGTCGTTCTTTGGTCTCCAGATCCCGCATCGGTGGCAGAGTGGATACCGTGCTCGGTAACTGCGTCAGTGGTTCTAGGTTCGGTACTAGACCGAGGTAGGTTGGCTTCTTTCGGGCGAGAGAGACGTCCCCAGTGCACCTTCCAGTGCTTCTTCCGAGGCCCCGTGTGGTGCACGATAGCATTTGCACCTAAAAGAGCTAGTCTACTGGTGTCGGTGGAGTGCACCAACAAACAATAAACCGACTATCAATAAGCATGTGAGTTGCAGCTTTGCTCGGCAAACGGCTGCAGAAAAATACTGCGGAGGGACAAGAGGTGTTTTTTTGTTCTTTGGTCTCCAGATAAAGAAGATGCTTATAAGCAGCTTAAACACTAAGCTGGCCTTCGCGCAGATATAACATCCCGATATAACAATGATACCCCCGGCTGTGTGGATTAACCCCTAATGCGTCAGTAGTTCCAGCAGTGGCGTCACTATGGGGTGCGGGCCGCACCGGGTGACACCAAAGCAGAAGCGGCTTTTTCGGGAGAGGGGGGGGGTGACACCATGGTGTCACCGCACCGGGTGACGCCACTGAGTTCCAGACTCGATATTTGATTGCGGTGCGTTGGCTTGTTTCTGGCGAGAGAGAGATGGGGCAGGGCCGGCCCTAGTTTGCGGGGCCCCAGTGCCAAGTTTTAAGAAGTTGATTGCTTACCAATGCTGTACTTTATTGTCTTTTACACACATGAAATCAAAATGTAGATTAAAAAAAAATTGTTTTCATTTCACCAGCGCGGGGCCCAAGGCGGTTGCCTCGGTCGCCCTGCCCTAAGATCGACCCTGGATGGGCGTCTGGTGCAAGTCTTTCCTTTTCGACTGGATGAGAAGAAAAGTTGTGGTCCCATGTGGCGTGTACGATTTTACTTTCACGTAAAAGAAGCCTCTCTACTTTGCAACGAGTAGGTCGACAAAATTCCCAGGTGTAGGAACTCGCTCCCTGCTGTCCGTAGACAGGTGGAGTGCCCCGACGATAAATAAGCAAAAGACGTTGTAGTTTAGGTCGGCAGCCGGCTATATCAAAGCCTGCCAAAGTCGGATGTAGTATCTTCCGCGATCATTCGTTACAAAGCGCGCGCAACGCCATCGTTTGGCTCATTTCAGAAACTTTCCGTTCTACCCTTGTATGTTGTACTTCGTCTGCTCAAACTAATTAGTCCGACAGTCATAGAAATGTATACTGTACGTATTATTTCGAGCGTATTACAGCTGTTTAATACAGTATTTAAGGTTTCCAAACTTGTCAAGTTGTAGACCATTTTTTTTTAAAATGTTCTGGCGGCCCACACTAATGCAAAAATACCGTTTAAAAGAGTAATAATAATCCCTCTAAATATAAATCCTCTGAAAAATTCGTGTACACCATAAAAGGAGACCAAATAAAAATAGCTAAGAAATAAAAGTAGATCTTCAGCTCATCCATTATAAAGTCATTTAACCAGATAAATCTTAATGTGATATACTGTCCAACAAAGATCGTTTGAAATATGAACTACAAGAATAATAAAACAAATTAGCCTTGAATACACCAACAAAAATTTATGAGATGTTATCCAAATCGCCTACGAGAGGTCATACAGCAATGAGGATTGGCACAACTTATTTTGATTTTCCAACTCATGTTATATTACAAGACTTTATTTTGCTGCTTTCTCAAAAGTAATTTCACTATTATTGACGATTTGAATGTTTCTTGGCATGCCTGTTTCTTGACGTTTAAACTCGGTAATTAATTGCATAACTGTAACAAACTACTGTTTACGAAATGAGTAATGTATCCATCTTCATTTCGAGCCACTGTATGCAAAGCACTAGGAAGGTCCAAACAGAGAAATTAGGGCGTGCTGAAAGTAGTAGAACAGAAGAATTTAATTTCATGAAAAATGACAGTAAATTCTTGTAAATTTCTAAAATATACAGTACACACAAAATGTTTCACGCAACAATCGTGGGCGAGACAAAAAGCAACCGGTTTACTAGACTAGATAACTGGACAGTGCAGAAGTGGCGCTATCTTTTAGTGGCTGAGAACTAACGTCATTTCCGCATCTAGTAGTTGCTAACGTATACAATTCCTTTTCGAAGTCGTGGCAATTGTGTACTTCTTTGCTAACAAGACTTTTTATAAAAGGTGAGTGTATTTTAACGTTTTCGATCTCAAATGCTATACTGATTTTTGAATGTCTAGAGTGAGAGTACTTCTTGGAACATCATTATTATTAGCATTATGAGCAATTAAATGTCCAAAGCAATAATGCAAATTATTCATTGGAAATGTCACTTCAGTTTACTCAGTTGCTGGCATGCACAGTTGCTAATTTACAATCATAAAATTCTGTTAGATTTGCAACATGTGAAATTCATAATTTAACATAAACTACATCATTTAGAATATTTTGAATTTATTTCAGTTGTAGGATATTGAGCATCTGAAATGGATCAAATTATTGCGTTCGTTGAACCTGGCAAACAGTTTGCTAAAGATTCCATTCGGTTGGTAAAGAGATGTACGAAACCAGATAGGAAAGGTATTGTATCAGTTAATTAATGCAACCTTTCGTTGCTTAATACAATAAATTGAGACCTAATAGATTGTAAAATTCTGATTGCATTTCCTTCTCAGAGTTTCAAAAAATTGCAATGGCAACTGCAATAGGCTTTGCGATTATGGGTTTTATTGGTTTCTTTGTCAAATTGATTCATATACCCATTAATAATATCATTGTGTAAGTATTTTTGCTGTAATCTTAAGAAGTTTCTTTTCATTTCAGCTAAATTACTAATTATTTTTTGAATGCATTATAAATATATATTTTCTTTTCAAGGGGCTCATAAATATAATGGCATACAAAAGGCGATAAATCTTCTGCAAAATGCCTTAAAACTGCTTCTGGTTGATGATATATTATAAATGTAATTGATTTTCTGTGGTAATAGTGGTACCAACTTTCCATTTTTTGTCAATACACGAGGCACTTACAGAATTGATATTGAACCATTCGTGAGATGTGTATCTTAAATATATTTTTATGAAATAAAGACTACAATACATATTTGCGTGATAAAGTAACATTTCTTTATACTTTCAACCCGATATTTCAACGTAATTATATCTACCGGCAGTGAGTGCACCTGGACGTTAAAATACGAAGGTGTCTAGCTATAATTGAACACTAAGTTTTGAAGTTGCTATGATCTCAGCGTGTCTAGTCCCAAATATGTGTTAAAAAGCCGTTTTGCATAAAGTAAGGCGACTTGTTGAGTTTTTTTTTACAAAACTGGAAAATCTTAACTCAATTTCATTTTAATTTTCAAATAACTCTTAATCGGTAGTTCTGCTATTAAATCTCAGTTTGTGAGTAGTTTTCGTCACGCCCTGCTCACCATGGGTTCTCATATCCTCACATATTCATACGCAAGTGAGGACGTTGTATGTTCTTCCAGGTATTGCATTATTGTCGAGAGTTTTAATTAAGTAATTTAAACGTTAATTAAACTTCCATCAGAATTATTCGCGTCTTCTATCATTATATATGACGATGAACGTTTTTTTAACTTCGAGGAACTACTTTGCACGAATAACTACATTTCATGATCGGAAGATGGCGTCGTTTCTTTGGAGTTGATTTTACGCGCAAACAATATTTTCTTTACGTACATGACTATGTATTACATTAATCAATTGTTGTTTTGATTATGTGTTATTTGTAAGAGTTAAGAAATAAGTACGTATTTTATGTTTAATATTGTAATTAAAGTCATGGTTCTGCATAAATTCGTTAAGAGGTAAGTACAATAATAGCGTCTAGTGTTGCCATTCGCCATAACTTTGCGTCTGTTTGTTTGAGATTTCGGGACTTTGTTATTATCCTTTAAAGAATAGTTAAATTGAATCTTTTTGTCGCATATTTATCTACTCTCGTCATATTTTGTGGCTAAGTGCATGGAGTTATTCTAACATAAGCATCTTTATGATTTAATTATTTCATGGTCTTGCAAGGTCATATACTGTGTGATATAATGGTGGATGCCATTGCCATGTTGTGGCATCGTCTTGTAAGCAGTCCATTGTGTTAATTATTCTTTAGCACCACTGTGCATTTAAGTTGTATATTTGTCGTTTCGTGAACATTACTAGTCAATGATACTGCGTCACTAATGGAAACAAGGCGCGTTTATACTAATAGGTAATCATTTTACGTAAGTACTTGACAACTACATGTTGGCACTGTATTGTCATGTGCATATACTGTAGGAAGCTTCACATTTCTTCATGAAATGTGCCTTGAATCACAAACTTCTTATGAATTACTAAATATGCACTAGCATTCGAGTGAAGATGTTGTGCTAATGTGAAGTGATGCTAAGTAATGAACTTCATAATACTAATATGCACAGCAGTATGGACGACGTGAAGGGCAACCTAAGGGCGCAATCCCAAGGGGCGGCAACGTAACCGGCAATAGTGAAATTAAGTACATGACCATAGCGATATTTCGACAGAGCGCTTCTAAGCATTGAATAAGTTGCCTTTGTCTTACACAAACCAGAGTACAGTATATGTTGTGAGGGTTTTGCAAAGTGCATTGATGCTCTTGTAAGTATTTAAAATTAAATCATTATAGCATTCGCATCATATGGAACCCGTTCCATATAAGTTCTATATAGCATTTATCTAGAATGGTAACGAGAGAGGTTGATGGAAAGCAGTGGTGAGCCCAAATGAGAATAGTTTTAAAATAACATTTTGTAAATTGAATTTTCGATATTTTGAACAAGTTGGCATTTTACGAGTTAAATAACTAAAAATGTTTTTATTCTAGCTGTATGACTGCTGAAGAAAATGGAGAACCGTCATAGTGCTGAAGGAACACCTTATAGCACCAAAGGAAGTCAGTTAGATTGTAATGAGAAAAGTGGAAATATTATTATCGACGATTCTGATTACAAGGACAGCTTAATTTTTCCGTCACTAGACCATTCATCCAAAGATATTGACGATTTCTCTTGCATTAATGCAAGAATTCAAGCTTTGAAAGGATCTTTGGAATTGACCGATAGTACTAATTCACATTCTCAAAACTCTAGCTTTGTGACAAGTACTGAATCGGGGTTTTCAGCTGGTAATTTATAAGTAGTGTCATCTTAAACATGTAACTTCTGTTTAACATAGTCTTTTATTTTTGTAGAGTCTGGTCTTAATTCAGAAGCACCGCCATTATCGTCTGCATCTTCATCTTCGTCCTCATCTCTAATAGAGGCTGTAGACACTAGCATAACGTCGTCATCTTTTGCATCATTTAAAACTTCCAGTTATGAAGTGCCACTTTCATCTCAATTATCGTCACATATTGTAGACTTTAGCTCGTCACATATTGGGGCTAAAGCTACTCCACTAATTCAGAAACGAGGCCCTGGCCGCCCTAGGAAGGATGGTACTATACCCGTGCAACGCAAGAAAGTACCGTCGTAAGTGAATTGTCTCGTATCTAATGTGTCGATATCATTTATTGTGATATTTCATGTCCTACTTCAGTAATCCCTTTCTTCGTACAAGTGGTCGACCTCGAGGCAGAAGGCGACATATTCATGGAGATCGTACCCATCTCCAACATAGTCAGTTTTCTGGGTTATCTATGCAAACTAGTGACATTCCTAAAATTGGTGAACCTGCAGTGGCCCTTATGTCGCAACCAGTGGACAATCAAGAGAAGATGGAGTCTGTAGAATTAGGTGAGGATAAAGGAATTTATAAATAATCAGACTTCAAGATCTTAATGTGTTATTTATTTTCAAAATTTACATTATAGATTCCGATAATAGTTTATCTAGTGCGGTTTCTATTGAAAGATCGATGTCTGAAGAAATGTACCAAGAGCAGTGGTAAGGTTTAATTGTGTGCATTGAATTATTGATGGGTTGCAAGTCTGTAATTTGGAAATGACGTAGGTCTGGCAAGACATGCTCGTTTTGCAATCTTGGAGAGAAGAGTCTCTTAGGACAGGGTGAAATGTACAGATTTGAGCCTTCTGTAGGGTTCAATCCGTTTCGGAAGAGTCCTAAAGGCAGAAGAGGATCTAGTGAAAACGAAAAAGACGTTCAACTTGAAAAAAACCCAAAAGCTTTAACTTGGCGGAGGCAGAAGGGAAGATCTAGGTACATTAAAATTTTAACTATATGCCCGATATTTTAATTAGATCTGATCTTTTAAATTTCATAATGTATTTTCATAGGGAGCAAAGTAAATCACCACGAAGGTCGGATGATGATTCAAATTCCCAACCAATTGATGAATTAAGTGTTGTCGGTTTTGCGGAGGAACCGGACATTGCCATGCTGTTTGATCATACAGGTATCATGTTTAACAAGTTTCGCAATATTGAAGTTTTAGAATTATCCATTAATAGAAAGGTTATTAGGACATACCTATGCGCATCATTGTTGCGCTGCATGGTCTGATGGTGTATGTCAGACTGAAGATTACGTTCTAATAAATGTTGACAAGGCTGTCGTAGCTGGAATGTCACAAGTAATAATTTCTTTGTTATAGAGATTTTTGTTTTGGCGTACTTTACTTCATTATGAATTATTTTGTAACTTGTATAAAAAATTTGTAATCACAGAAATGTAGTAGTTGCCAACGCTATGGGGCAACAATTCAGTGCCGTGGTCCAAAATGTAATAAAGTTTACCATTATCCCTGTGCGGCCAGTTCTGGAACTTTTCAGGTATTTTTGTCATTTCAAGCACTATGTTAATTTACTGTATTCTCTTAATGGCATTGGTTGCAGTATTTCTAATGTAGTTAGATATTAATGTTGATTGATATTTTGTTTTTATTTCAGGATATAAAATCAATGTCATTGTTATGTCCCAGTCACCACCATTTGGCTCCATCAATCGGTAAGATGACTGAAAGTTCAGTTGTCATGTATTTGTTATTAATTATGATAGCATCATGGGTAAGTAATATGCGATCCACTTACAGACAAATGTGCGAATTGTGAGGCTCATCCACTACAAAGTCATATTACTCCGAGCGACACTGGTAGATTTTTATTTTTTAATAAGATCATGTCCAGAGTTTAAGCAGCACTTTTATAATGCCGAATAGATTGTATGGCACAATGTATTGTGAACTAGCATTCTGCAAATACTGCTATCACATCCTTTTCTTGCTTGATTGTTTGCATTCTATAGTGCATTAGTTTTCAACCTGTGCCATACAGAGTAGATGCTTTTGTTCAAAACTATCTGTTCTACGTGCTGTGCTTTACTAATTTTGTATAATGGGCATTGATTAGTTTTTCTTAAAGTGGTTTATATGAAACGACGTCAACGTCAATTATTTCACACATTGAAAAACTGCTTAACAATAAAACTGTAAGGGATTTGAATTAATAATTGATGTGTGTATGAAGGGGAAGAGGGGGTCAGTCACACTACATACTACTCTATTCTTGGTTAAAATCACATTGCAGAATGAGTATTTAGTGTGAACTTTTATGAAATGTTTTAAATTTCAAAAACAGTTGTAATTCATTTTTTTTCAATGCCCATTATTAATCCCAGTTAACCACATAAAGCAGATAAGTGAGACCATGTTTGTGACCATGATCTGATTAAATCACTTACCTATGCTACAAGTTTTGGAAATTAATACTCCCGAATATTAGTAAATAACATTTACGTTTTAACATTTTGTCTATATTTTAGGTATTGGAAAAGTTGTAAGAAAGTTAACCAATGCCATTTCTGATAAATACATTTGTTTAAATTTATAATGCAATTTGAAATAGGTAGTGTTGAAGTGTTGGTTAAAAAGCAGTTTGTTTTAGACAGTATTTACTTTTTTATTATAAAATGTTGAATTTTTCACTGAAACTATATTATCAATTAGATGTAATTTGAGTTCCCATTTGTACTCTCACCTCCAAAATACTGAAAATAGACTTAATAGCATATTACGTGGGTCTATATTATAAATTCTTGTTGTTGGAAATGAATTATAAATCTGAATCCTCATTGGTGAGTAGTTTATTACCTAAAGATATATAACTTTCTGTAAATGGTAATACGTTGAGTAATTATATCTAATAGTTAATCTAGTTTATCTA
>JAAFCE010004209.1:10480675-10493841 GCA_013389805.1 Trigoniulus corallinus
TATGTCTCAAAACGTTTTATTGCTGTTGTATTGAGTATATATTTTTAATTAGAATTGCCGCGTATGTGGAGATTGCAATTCACGAACTCCGGGCAATGGTCCAAGTTCACGATGGCACATGAATTATACTGTATGTGACAGTTGCTATCAACAAAGGAATAAAGGGTTAGCGTGTCCTTTATGTGGTCGTGCCTACCGCCATTTTGCCCAGAAGGAAATGATCCAATGCAGCAGTTGCAAAAAGTTAGTATCACAATTTAACTCTGTATTTACTACCTTTCAAATTACCGTTAAATACATTTTGTGAATAAGAAATTTAAATGTTTAGTTGTTTGAAGAAACTATTTACTTCCAAATGTATTGTGAAATTACTGAAATTTCGTCTTAAAAAGGTTCGTACACGAGAAGTGTGATGTGGAATTTGATTCTTCATTGCTGCAACAACAGAAAGATGGGGAACAACCACTTGATTACATTTGTCCACCTTGTCGTACAGCCACAAGCAAAGGTAATATAAATATATGTATTTTCCTGCATTATGTGAATATAATGCTGGAAAAGTATATTTCTTAAGAAATGGAGGGTTAAGAAGGCATATGAAATAATTTACTTTCAGAATTAACTAATTATCTCGTTGCATTATATTTCAGGTTTTGCATTAAAAGAAGACAGCAATGTATCTGAAAGTAGTCTCTTAACAGGACCCCAGGATTCTTTGTTAACTCTAAATGATGATTCTGTTTGTAGTATGGACATCGATATCCAAGCAATTGAACGAGTAAGTTAAAAGTGATTATTGAAAAAAATTACACGCTTAACTTAATTTTCATTGACTTTTATTGAAAACGTTATTATTATTAGAATAGTTTCTGTTAACAGAATAGGAACACACTTCATTAAAAGTTCGATTCCTATATCACTATTAATCTTTTTGCTTGTCAGAGTGCTCAACAGTTACAGCAGCTTTCTTGCAGTTCAAATTTTAATCTTTTTGATGATGCCATTCCCGCTTCTGGGAAGATGCTTAGTACCACAACTTCTAAACCGATATCTAGCTTTGGAAAATTAGGCGGTAAAAAGCGATTAGGGATTGGCCGACCCAGAGTAAGATATATTAATCATGCCGTCACTAATATTGATCTGGTGGAATTTGTCGGTTTCGTGGGCTTTTTTTTAATGTTTAGCCAATTTTAGGGCAGTACGAAATTCGTTGGTATGAAAAGGAAGGCAAAATCTGCAGATTTTGGAAAAAGAAGAGGACCAAAACCAAAGTTAAAACCAATGGTGGGGCCTGGCATATTAATACAGGTAAATCTAAAAATAACGTACTATATAATTGTCTTATGGTCACTTGACCCAATACATATGAAAATCACTCGCTGTACTTTTAAGTTCCACAACCATGTATAATATAATAACTTATATGCTTAAAATTGCTGTGAAATGCCATATTTAATTTAATAACTCTATGCATCTGTTTTACTTGCTAATAATGACACTGGTATGTTATAGCCATTAATAGGTGATACGTTGCAGAATAAAGTTGATGAAGAACCTGGATTGGAAAACAAAATTGTTCTTTGTTCAACGAAAGATGAATTTGTATTATCTCAAGTGAGTATAAAGTCATGTGGAAGGTTAATTTTATATTGAAGCTTAACAACTTTTATTATAGGACATGTGTATTATGTGTGGCAGTTATGGACAAGGGGAAGAAGGACGCTTGATCTCTTGTTCCCAGTGTGGACAGTGTTACCATCCATATTGTGTCAATATCAAGGTACTGATGAAAAATATATGTGGGGTTTGTTAACCCACTACTTTTCGGTAGCGTAAATTTTTTAGTGTCGGTGCGATATTATTTTGTATGTGGGGGATCAGAGTATAGGGCGTTAACCACTGCTTGGTTGAGTAATGGGCTGATCTTCCACCCAGTGACACGGTTAAATGAAAATACTTGATGAGAACTAAAATTAAAATGTTTGTTAGTAAATTTTTTCTCTGGTTGCATACTTATATATATTGCAATGTGTATAAGTCGTAACATGAAAGTGCCATTTTTGCCCATTCAAATTAAGAATCTCCAAATTTTTGTATTTTATTCCTTGTTTATAGGTAACTAAAGTACTGTTGAGTAAAGGATGGCGTTGTCTTGACTGCACTGTTTGTGAGGGATGTGGTAAACCACATGATGAAGCACGATTGCTGCTTTGTGATGATTGTGATATTAGTTATCACATTTATTGTTTGGATCCACCACTAGAACAAGTACCACCTGGGAATTGGAAATGCAAATGGTACTCAAATTGTTTTATTCAAAAGAAACCAGTGAATTAATGAAATAACAGTCTCATAAAAATATCTACTTTGTAGGTGTGTTTGCTGTTACCAGTGTGGTGCTACTGATCCTGGTTGCAATTCACAGTGGCAAAACAATTACACGCAATGTGGTCCTTGTTCGAGTTTTGTGACCTGCCCTGTATGTCGTACAAATTATAAAGAGAACGATCTCATAATTCAGTGCATTGAATGTGACAGGTAAGATCCGTGAAGTCTAAACGATAGTATTGTGATTTATTAAAGTAGTGAAATATTACTTCAATATAGGTGGTTACATGCCTCTTGTGATGAAATGACTTCAGAAGAAGATGCCGAGTTATCAGCTGATTATGGATATCATTGTGTGCTCTGCCGACCGAAAGATCAACCACCTCCTCACTTGCTTCCTCCACCTCCTCCTCCTCCTTTACCTCCCCAAAAACCTATAGAGCCTTCTAAGCCAGCGACACCGCCTATTCAAAAATCATCCCCTCCAGGTATGGCTTTTGCATATCTGCATGAAACTCTCTCACATTGTTGTACATGTAATTTATTGTATCATTTAGAAGCTACCCCTGCAAAATTAAAACCGCAGCCTCAATTTGTTGTGGATGGTGTCCATTTGTCTGAAAGTGGGATGCATCAGATAAAAAGCCTAACTATTGAACAACCTAAAAAAACCCGAATGCGCCGCACAAAGCTTCAGCAACCTATGTTATCTAAACACTCTCCTACAGATTCTAAGCTAGAAGATTTGCCAGGTATGTGTCGGCATCTGTAGTAATAAAATGGTTCTCATACTAAGCCCTTGAATTTCATGTTAATTTGGCTACTTAGATCCACCATTAGATCAAGGTGAAGGAGAAAAATTAGAAATTGAAGAAGAACAGTTAAATAAGGAGCCATCTATTCAAGAAGAAATTCCTGTTGAAAAGAAGAAAAGACAGCGCAATCTTCAAAAATTAGGTTTGCATATTAATTGGGTTCTTAACTTGTAATGTGAATATGAACCTGCTATACGAACTTGCTATGCGAACCTGCTATATGAACTTGCTAGTGAGATTTTTCATGCTAGACCCATATGCCTAGATCTCCACCAGCACCCTAGCAACACCTTTGCCTTTCGTACCCATTCCAGCCGCTCCACCAAAGAACCCGTCACCCCAGAACCTCTTCCAAGGTGGGGGTTCCCCAACCCTTCCTGAAGTAATCCAGCGCTGGACAAGCCAGTATCACATGCCTGACATCCTCTACTTGGTCCCCACATAATCCATAGCCCTCCTCTCCACCTGTGATCTTTGTCATCCTCTGCTTCGTCTTCAGTGACCCAGCTCTTGCCCGAAACAGAAATGAGCTCTCTCACATATTGTCATAAATTACCTCCCTCTCTATGTCTATACGTTAAGCTTGTTCCCATACACCCTCAGCTTTTTCTTTCCTGTCCTTCCCTCCATAATTTGTTGCCACTGCCCTAACCCCCCCACTCCTTAGCTCTCCCACGTATTGTCATAGATTATCTCCCTCTCTATGTCTGTGTTAAGCTTGTTCCCATACACCCTCAGCTTTTTCTTTGCTGTCCCTCCCTCCATAATCTGTCGCCACTGCCCTAACCCCCCCCCCCACTCCTTAACTTTGTCCTGTACTAGTCTTTGCAGTGTTGTTGCCCCTTTCTTTGACCTCCCAGGGGTGCAGTGTTATGCCTATCTTCTTTGATATCCTGTTTACCCTCCTCTCCCAGTTAGATGATACCCTCATGGTGTTTACCCATGCATTTACCTGCCATACTGGATTTTTCTTATGTAGTCCCCATATCTTGCATAAGTATACCAACTTACTAATCATTTCTCTCTGTTCAAATGTAGACCACCCCATGTCCCCCTGTATTGTTTCAGGTTCTTTGGGGTTTTAGAATGAGTGAATTTTTAGGAATGAGAGATATTCTCTCCACTGCCAATTTGGCCTATCACGGCTGCTTGCAGTGTATTCAACTACAACTACTGTAAACCTATTTCCCCCTAAGGCCATCCTACCTAACCTTCTTTGGGCTACTTCCATACAGTCCATTACCTTTTTACTAATGCACAGAACCTCGTTTCCATATGTTAGCCTTGAAACTGCTACTGCTTTCCATAGGCCGCTTTCCTTATTAAGCCTTCTCTGGTTCTCTAATGTTTACAGTAATATATTTCTCCAAGAGGTGTAAATGTATGTTAGTATCTATTTAAAATCGAATGTTTTTTTTTGTTTTTTTTTTAATTTAACAGGTGTTGGAGGGTTTGTTGTGAGACCGCGAGGAAGATCAAATATGCATAAAGATCAAGACAAGGGAGAGACACCGTTTCCAGGTTTGTTTTCTTACAGTTGTTAAGTTGTATTTCAGTTCATTATTTCTGAGTTGTTTAAATTTTTAAATTAGTAGAAACTGCGGAGATTTCTGAAAATGCTCATCAGATCGGAAGTGAAATTAACATTTCTGAAAAGCCAAGGCGGCGACGGAGAATAAAGAAGAAATGTCAGTTAGAAGATAACTTCCCATCATATTTACAGGTTTACTATTGTTTGAATGGAATAATCGACCATTCTATGTAACTAGCATGTATGGATATTGATTGGTTTGATTTGCCTTTAAGGAAGCGTTTTTTGGTAAAATCTTGTTGGATACCTCCAAAGAGTTGGAAACTAAGTTGGACATTTCAGAAGAAGAACCGTCGCCCATCACTTTACGAGTTGCTGCTGAAATTAAGTCTGTAAGTGCAGTAGATGACCAGAAATGTGCTGATGAACAGCTAGCTGAAGAAAAAGCTCAATCCAACCCTACCAAAGTTAGTATAAGCAATGTTCTCGTCGAGTGATGTGTATCTGTCTTTAATAACATCAAATTGGTCACAGGTGTCTAACAAGCAGACTGAAGATGTTCTTGGCGAAGGTGAGAACTTAACAGACATCTTACCACTTACGCAAGTTCTAAGTCAAGATGATGAAATTGTAAAAATGTTAATGACGGAAAGCGACGATCTCGTTAAAACGGAAGGTAATGAAGATCGTATTTATTTAGAATTCGGTAAAAATTGTGAGGTAGTTTGAATGTTGTATCTGTTATAAGACTTAGAAGACATTGCAGATAGTACTGTCTGTGGTGGGGATAACAGTCAAGAAATGGCTTCATCATCATCTAAAGGTGATCAACTCAGCAGAGACGATCCATTGACTGATATTTTAAGTCCGCATTTTAATCTTGAAACCATGGTTGTGGATACAGGTATATTTTTAAAACTTATAATTTGTAGAATGCCTAACAATCAAATGCTTTCTTTTACGATATGAAGTTAATTATTCCCTTTAATTAAAACTCAACTACATCTTTTTTATGTATAGGACTACCGCAAATGGACGGGAAAGAAGTGGAGGATCTTTTCAAGGGGGTTTTAACAGATGATATTCCAGAAAGCCCCGCTTCTGGTAAGTTAACCATTTGGATCTCCAATTAAGCCTATTTGTAATCGGGGAAATCATGGATTAGTAGAGAGTTTGCTAATATCAGATCGAAGTGCACTGAAGTAGAGGAACTGAATTTCACTGTTTAAATGATATAATGTTGACTGAAAATTTAAAACTTTTGGCTTTATTGATCCTCATGTGTCATTTGATTATTTTAATCACTTGCTTTAAAATAGCCCGTTTCATTTCTTAGGGTCAGGCAGTACTTTGTCGCAGACTCCTACCTTAGCGCAAGCTCCAATACAAACTGTTGTTCCACGCCCACCGTTATCGTCAAGTGTTACTCCATTTGGTGTCCTTCCCCCTTCACCATATCGTTCAGACTATAGCAGGTAATAAAGCTAATTGGAATTCAATGTTTTAACATTAGTGGTATATTTGTATTAATTATATATTATTATAATATAGTAGTCCTCAATTTAGCCCTGGTTTCTCTGAGCCTCCACCTAGTCCTTGGGTTCCGCCAGAACCAGAAACTGAGTCACCGTCGTACAATCAACGCAGTGCTTTAAAATGGGAGAGTGATGAGAATTTGGGTTGCAATTCCACGATATCAGCTGTGCTTTATGCAAATTTAAATCACCCGGAGTTGAAAAGCGAATACCCTGGTAATTATACAGTTCTTTGACTATTACCTTGGAATCCTTTCTTAATTTTTTGAAAATGAAATTTTTTAGCGTGGAGTGATCGCTACAAACAAATTACCAAAATTTGGCGAAGTTTACCTGCAGAAAAAAGGAACGTTTATGTGGTAAGTTTTGCTTTCTTATGAAAGAATCATAAAACTGTCGCCTTACTAACATTAATAAAACTATAAGAAGAAAAATTGTTGTCTATAGCTTGTAGAAAGATAGTAACTTGGGTTATGTAAAATTTAAAATTACGTTTAAATAGTTTTATTATATTGTGTGCGTTCTTATTCTTGAAGTGGTACATATCTTTTCCTTACTATTTACAGCAAAAAGCTCGTGAGAATAGGGCAGCTAGCCGTATGCAAAAAGCTCAACAGGTAATTATACGGATTAAATTTTTTAATTGGGTTTGAAGAAATAATTAAATCGATTTGATGTTTATAACCCCAAATCAAACAGCATTTATTAGATTTGTGTATTATGAGTTCAGGCATGTGTTTTTGAATTTTTGTTTGGCCTGGTTGTGGTTGGTGTGTTCTTAATTTGGTATTCTTTCAAGACTGGTAAGGGAATGCTAATCTTGATTTGCTTGATTATTAAATAGCCCTTCAAAAATATATTAAAACCTAATTTTAAGTCACATGTTTCTCATTGTTTGCATGCGTTTACAAATCTTAACTAAAATTATTTTCACCTCGGCTTGTCGTTCCCTACTTATAGCATGCACTATACCCTTCAAATTATTAGCCACAATATTTGATTTGGAGTATATTGAGTGCACAGAACTTAGATATAAAAGTACCGTCATTCTGTTCAGATGAAGGAGAATGGCAACTCTGTCGCCATTGCAACCACCACCCCCAAACAGGGCAAGCGTCCCAAGCAGGGCAGTACACCCCCTGCCCCACCCCCTGAGGCTGACGTTGTTTCGGCTCCTAATTCGCCTCGACATCCCCCTATTCATGAAAAGGAACAAGAGCGTTTAATGAGAGACCAGAAGTCTCACAAGGAGCAAGAGCAGGAACGACAGTGGAAGCAGTTACAGTCACTTAGGCAGCAACAAGCTCATCATCAGCAACAAATTCTTCTAGAACAGCGTGCTCAAGGTATTGCTTTGCTGTTCTTTGTCAGCTACATAATTCGCTTTAAAAATTGCCCTACGAATGAGAAAAATAGTGCTTCTATTACTTTTGCATGATCGGAATTGTTTTCTACCAAGTTTTGATATCTTGTTTAGCAATTCCGGCTGCTCAACCACCTCCTATTCCCATGCTTCCAGCAATGGCTCGCATCCAACAACAAGTAACACCTGATCAATTACGAGGTCAAGTAGTACAGGCTATGGCTGGAAATCCAGCATCAGCACCCCCAAGTCCAGTTCAGTTAGACCATTATGCACCTCTGCCAGTTCAGCAGGCTGTAGAGTCATTCTCTCACCATCAGCCTTCTGCAGCGCAGGATTCCGTCAGTCATTCAAAATCTTCAGTTGGAGGCCAGCTTCTTGTGAATTCCCCTCAGGTAAGGGAGAAATTGGAGTAATTAAATGTTTTAATAAGACTTGTATACTTTAATGTACTTATCACTAATTCAATTTTAGGGACAGATAGCAAAATCACCATCTTTATCTCCTCAACATGTACCTCCAAGTAAAGCTGGGAGTTCTTTTACAGCGCCAATTCAAGTATCTAGAGTACGACCTCCAGTTGAAGTTCCGCAAATGCATCCTGCTCTGCGAGGGCAAACTTCTGATCCATATAGTCATATGCCTGGCACTCCGCGGCCGGTAAATCCCAATGCGGACGCATTCTGCAAACCTCACATGCAGCACCGCCCCATGAGCCCGCAAATTGTGCGACAACCTTTGCGTCTTTGTGACCCATATGCTAGGCAGCCGTTCACTCCTCGTCCACAGCAAGTGGTGGAGTCTTATAGTGGTCAGCTACCAACAGCCACTAACCCTCATGCATATTCAGATGCTTACGCAAAACAGCCTTCAACTCCTCGACCATCTTCTCGCGATTCCATGGCTCCATCTACTCCTAGACCTGAAGTATTTCACACACCTCCTTCAACCCCTCTTCCAGCTACGAGCAGTGTGGAGTCCTATTCTCAACCACGTACACCAGCGCCAGATACATATCCTCCTTCTGTGGGTACTCCACGACCTTCGCCTAGTCCATTTTCTCCACCACACACCCCCCATAGTGTTAGTGATAATATAGGGAAACCTGGTCATAGCCATGTTCAGATGTCGCCAGATCCGTATATTAATCAACCACCTACTCCACGACCTGGTCATCCCCCTGACACCTTTGCCCAACAATTGCAATCTCCTAGATCTAATCACCCTCAGGAGACATTTTTTCAAAATAACCCTACTGTATCTCGCATTCCGCCAACTCCGCAAGATTCCTATTGCCAATCGCCACAAACTCCCCGAAGTCAAGAATCCTTCCATTCCCCCGTGAATACTCCACGACCTCGACCAAAACTGAGTCCCCTTGATCATTTTTCGCCCACACCTACTAATTCACCCCACTCGTTATTATCACCGTTATGTGATCAAGGGAATGGTTCCCTTCATCAACTTCAGGGAGTTGAACACTTTGGGCAGCAGCCTACTCCGTCCACTTCGCAGTCTAGTATTTCTTCTTTAAGTGATCCCTATTCCCAGTCTTCAGTATCGGGACAACCTCATTCGCAACTGTCGGCTAATTCTGGATCTTGTGGGAGAAATCCTCATGAAGAATTTTCTTCGGAGGGTTCTGTAGAAGATGATACTGCGGTGACAGAGCAGTTACTTAAGGCATCACGCAGTGCTGCGTTTCCCTCCAGTGATACTGAAAAATCTCAGATGATGGCAAGACAGCAGCTTCGAGACCTCTTAAAGAAACAGCAGATGAAGAAGCAACTCGAGCAGAATTTCAGGGAGCAGCAAGATCAGATGACGCCTCGTCAGTGGGCTTTAGGTAAACGTATTAAGCAATTTTAGTATTAGTTTCGACATTGTATTTTAATAGGAATTATGCGTTTTCAAAGAACAAGGGAGTGAGAGCATGAGTGGTTCGACTGGATTATCAAAGCCACAACCAAATCAACCGCCACCTGTTATTGGATTGCAAGAAGGTCTACGACCATCCAGAACTAATGTAAAGTCACCGTGTGAGCAACAAAGACAAGGTCTTTCTCTTTCTCTCTTTAAGGTCAGATAAATTTGATATTTTTAAAAAATCGTTCATTTTGATTGTTGGCTCATTAGGTATACAAGGAGTTGGTTCTAAAGTGTCGCTAGTGGATAGTGGATTTCGTCAACCTTACCCTCCTAATGCAAGACCCCGTCTTGGACTGATTACTGGTATGGCAAATGCTGGGCAGTATGCTGTAAGTCAACAACTTCATGGTCAGCCTCAAGCTTTGATTGGACAGTTTTCTGGCACAGTTCAAAGTTTTGATAACCGAACTCCGGTAGTACTAATGTTATTTTGTACAAAACAGATGGTGGAAGTTGTTTAATACACGATAATTGGGATTGAACTGTCATTAAAAACGCCTTCTTGCAATGTAATTAAAATTTACAGCTTTCCCTGATAGCATGAATTTACCTGTTGTTTAGAATTTATCCTCCGTATCACGTTTTGTATAACTTACCTGTAGGTGTTGAGTTCTACAGTTATGTTAGGAACATATTCCAGTTATGTCGCAGAAAACGGAATAATGTTTCAATAGGCATATCCTAATATAAGATTTTAGTTATTTATTTTATATAGTTATCTATGAGCTTTAAATCTTTCCTTGCTCAACTTGATAGCGTGTTTAACATCAATTATCGAGCCAAACTTCTTTCCACTATATGTTATGATCGATACAAAATTGTACCCGAAGCACTCACTAACTTGCATAATTCAACTTATTTTAGGTTGGTGGGCCAGACGCTCAAATGCGAATGGCATTGCTACAACAACAAAGAATGATACCTCCAGGGCAATTGAGACTCGCAGGACCTCGATCCAATTTTCAAATTGTCCAAAATAACAATCCAATGGATCCCTATGACCACCTTATTCAGCAACAAAGGTTGCAACAATCTGTTTCTAACCAAGAGCAGCCACCTGTAAGAGTTATTTCAAACACTGGTCAAATGCCCTTGTTTGGTCAGCCGCTGTTAGGACAGATGGCTTCTCAACAACCTGCTGGAACAGTGGTTCAACGTTCTATTGTTGCAGTACCACAAAACACTCAAAATATTGTGAATTATGTTGTACCTTCTGAGGCAATGACACAAACTAGTGAAACTGAATCCAGTTCGGTTGCTCATAGCATTGATGGTAACTAAAGCTTGATAATTTGTTTACTAGTAGCGATCTTCGATTGTAAATATGTAATTTAAGTAAGGTTTTTATGATTTAGATGAAAATAGTAGAAGCATTGAGCCTGGAGTTGTGGTTCATGACAATATATTGTCCCCAGACTTAGATAGTGACATTGGGGGTACTTCAGATCATGGACCTGGAATATCAGAAGTTCCTCTTCAAGGTGATACAACAACGGCCGATAAAGTAGCTGAAGAACTTCGAAAGCTAGAAAAAGAGTCTCAGGACCAGTCTGATCACAAAATTGGAAGTGAACAATATGATGACTTAGACGATGACGAGTTACTTGGTGAGTTGTAAATATCATGGTCATTTAAGTAGAATTAGAATCAATAATCTCATTCGTGTATTCATCTTACATTTTTATGTAGGTTTAGGAAATGATTTTAACATTCTTGAGTATGCTGATCCTGAGCTTGACAAAGATATTGTGGGAGATGGAAAAAAGACCAATATTTTAGATGAAAATTTAGACCTTGATGACAAAGATGAGGATTTAGAAGATGAAGAGGAGAAAACGAAGATCGATAGTCCTGATAAAGTATCAATAATTAAGAGAGAGCTTGAAGAAAACCCGTCACAAGGCCACATATCTCCTAAGCAGAAATCTGGGGAGAAATCAAATAAGCAGTCTTCAGATAATACAGCCACTCTTGGACCCACAGATTTTCAGGTAAGCAATGCATGACTTGTCCAATTGAAAATAGGTTAATGGTTTAAATGAAATATCAAAATTTTTGAGGTTTCGGTTCTTTTGTAATGTTTAGTCTTATTGAATTCGTATTTTAATTGAGGTAGAATATTCCACATAAAATGAACAACAGCTAATAAAATGTAAGACTATGGCACTTCAGGCATACGGTGCACTTTGGATTACAGGACCATGGTGTAAAATTCAATATGGTTATACTAAGCGCTCGGTCTCATTTCCATACTTTCAGAATATTTAAGGCGAGAAGTGATTAATTATGACTTTATGTAATGTATTTAGGTCGATTTAGGTGGAAATTTATCCTAAGTTAAAGGTTTTCCACTTTTCATGTCTGCAAAATAGGATTGAGAGGCTCATATAGGGCTAGTTATGTTAAATATAGACAAACAATTTGAAGTTCCTGATCCAACATTTAGACATGGAGTGAAATTTCACAGTTAAAACACTTCATTTCCAAGTTAAAAATAGTCCTAATGAATGGAATGAGGACGGAAATTATCCATTGTTATTAAATATGCATATCAAACTGTATTAATGGTTCCATTGTCCGCCGTGCACTGTACTACACATGAGAACGTTTTCTTTAAGATCTAGTATTGTCATATATGATAGTTTTAAGCAAAAATTGCTTAAAAGCTTTTAAAAATTGTAGGCAAAATTCCTGGAATTTAGTCAAAGACGTGAGTTGGAAAAAGCTGAGGAATTAAAAAATAGTGATGCATTTGAGGATGACAGCCTTGAATCCAGCATTAGTGCAAAAATGGAGGAAACGGATACTAAACCAAATTCAGACTTGTGTCGTGGTAAAACAATGGTGTCAAATATGTCCGCATCATCATCTGTAGCAGGGATGCAGCATATGTCATTACCACCTTACCTTCCACAAACGACAACTGCATTAAACCAGCCTCAACGTGCCACACCTCTTGGACAACAAGGAATGACTCCCCAATTTGGTCAACCACCAGTTTCATTGTCTACGGATTTGCAGCAACAACAACAAGCTCCGCAGCAAATTCAGCAAGTTCCCATAACGCCTCAACGCCCCAGAATGTCTCAGCCACCTCCCTACCCAGGTGTTACAAATAGGCCTCCACCTCCCTATCAAGTAATGACCAGTCTGCGTGGCCAAATGCATCCAAGAGCTTACGGAGGCAAACCATTAATGGGAACTAATAACCAAAGTGGAGTAATGGTTCCTGGTCAAGTCCAGACATCTACCTTGACGCAATCAAGACCAGTACATGCACCTGAACAACGTTTGTTATTAGAGGATTTATTGGAACAAGAAAAACAAGAGCAAAGGCGTCAGCAGCAGCAGCATGGTCTATTAGTGCCACAACCTGGGGAAGATAATTTGTTGACTGATATCGACTTTGAAAAATTAAAAGCGGATTTATTAACGACTGCAGGACCATCTGTCAGCATGTCACCTCCAGGACCATCTGTTCCACCTCAAGGAATGCTTCCTTTACATTCTCAATTATCTGGATCACCATCCCTTAAAGTAGCTTCCCCAGTTCAGACGTCTGTCCATAGTCCGGGGATATGCGTGAATAATCAAGATAGTCATGTAAATATGGGGTTTCCAGTGCGTTCGATTCATCAGACCCAATGTATTGTTGGACAAGGTGT
>JAAFCE010004209.1:10514689-10533181 GCA_013389805.1 Trigoniulus corallinus
TTTTTTTTTTTTTGCTTTATCTTGTATTGTGTCTACTTGGTTTCCCTTCCTATATTCGTGGGTACCATGCCGCTACCGTCGAAGGAAAACACATTATTTATTGTTGGTTTACTTACAGATTCACGTTCGTCTCAGTCAACTGAAGATACCACTAAGTTAACGGGCAAGCGGAAACAGACTTCTCAGCAAAAAAGGCAACCAAAGCAAAAACAAGCAAAAGAAGGTCCACCAGCAAAGAAGCGTGCGCGTAAAGGTTCTGTAGCCAAACAGGAGGAAGACTATGATTCTTACATGGAATCGACGAAGGTCCAACTTTGCGCTCTGCCGCCACTCCGAATTCTGGAGCCTGATGTAAAACCCAACTTTAACGTTTGTCCAGTTTTTGGCAGCGGAAGTCTTACTCCTGGTAAACCTTTTCACTTGAAAAATTCCATATTTGCTGGCACTGTTTCTTAAATTTTAATATTTCAGCCGAAACGAAAGTGAAAGGCAGTTTTGGTCGTTGTTTGTTGTTCAACCAACCCGATTTTTATTCGACAAATCCATTTGGAGATAATCCACCACCTCCTTCAATTAGTCTTCCACCAACGCCACCACCGCAGAGAGGATTCTATAATCAGGAGTTCCCGTCACAGAGTCGTGGTAAGGAAAAGGCCATTACTAAGAAACGTTTTAAAGAGGTTTTACAGTTTCAACATTGCCCATCAGCATTGCAAATTGTATTAATTATTATTTTTTTAGATCAAAGCATTACTGTTGGACCAGACCCGAGACGTCCTGTAGAAGTTCCCTCGTCATTACCAACACCACCACCATATGTTGATAAACATGGAAGGTAATGACCGATATTCCTGTTAATCATTATTTACTGAGAATTTCATATTTATGCTGTAGTCACGCTTCCGTTTTTCAGGGATATTGAAACACCTGATACTATAATTTCATCATCATCTCCAGAGTGTACTATTTTTGACCCACCATTTAAATATCCAGGACTTCGCTTGATTGAAATTGCAGAGCGAGACATGGATGAAGATGAGGATAAAAGCTCTTCTCCTATTATTCCACTATTTGCTCCTATACCCATAAGAGGTAGCTTATTACTAATTGAAATATTCTCATAAGCTTGTGGAATTACACTACATTGGTTATAATTGATAGCTCGACCACTAATAATTGATGAGAAACCAAAAGACTGCTATAATTTTGATTTTGATGATGAAGATCCTAATTTAAAGGTGAGCTGCATATTGAAATATTTAAAAACATTATTCTAAAGATTTATTCATACATTTCTGTGCAGAATAAGGAAAATTTGGCTGGTGGCGACCATAAACCTGAAAAAGATATTCAGATGCTGAAAACAAAGTTGGGAATTGGACTTCCCGTTCCTCTGAAGGACTCTGGCAATGTTGCAATCACACTAACGTTAACATCTGCTGCTGCAGAGGATATTCGTGGAGTACTTTCTGCAGTTGCTGACTTATTGAAAATCTCCGCACCATTGTCTTTTGAGATCACTGAGCGAACCACAACACCTCCTAGTCAAAAATTTGGCCTTTATAAAAAAGGTATTTAAATTTATTGTGTATGTTAATGAAAGGGCGCGCGTATAACAAAATTGTTTCTCGTGATGTAATAATTTTTAAGTTGTGCTTGTCAGATGGCTTCCCTTCGTGTAACAAGTTATTATTTTTATTAATCCAGGTAAAGATCCAAGTGCAAGTATTCAATCTATTCTCAAGGAGCAACCAAGATTTTGTCGTCATTGTGACATAGTTGTTATGACGTCAGGAATTCGAAAAAAGCTGTCTGAATTGCCTTTTCTTACCAAAGATGAACAGGTATTTAAGAGGCGTTTATTTAGATGAACATAGTATGCATTAGAATTTGAAAGCGGCATGATCACCCCCGTTCCGCTACAAAAACCTTTGCTGGTGTCCTTGAAAGTAGCCCCAATGGGATAAACGCTTGTAAATTCATGTTTAGCGCGGGGTTCGGTTTGGTAAAGATCAGTTAGCGCACTAATCGCAAAAATTAGAAAGGTAAATTTATTTAAATGGATTTTAGTTATATGAAACATTTAAAATTCGTCTTTTGAATTATTATTAGGATGAAGATGAAATAATATTCTGTAGTACTAATTGTTACATGCAATTTGCGTTGGCTCATCGCGGTACAACAGCTACGGCAGAGAAGGTTTTTAAGTTTATTGTTTTGTGGACATTTCGTTGACGTCTTTTTGTCTGATTTTCCATATTCACAGAGAAGCCTGTAATTTGGATGATTTCAGTTTAAATATACGTTGAAATTGTTGCTTACAGGAGGCAGCTACTGTGGTAGAACACATCTGTGATATATTTGGTCCTATCCGTCCAAAACTTCAGGAGACGAAATCTGCGACTCCCACAGCAGGGTCGACAAAAGAAGATATGAAAGGAAACGAAGATGTAGAAACGAAATCAATTGAGCCAGATGTTTCTGACCATGATGTAAGAAATGGAAACCACTGTCATGAAGATGTGTCTTTTCATTATAAAATATTCCTCCCAATCCGCTGATTTACAGGTGGCGGAGGGCAAAAGCAATTCATCTAAGAACATTGATGAGAAGAATTCAAAGAGCAAGGCAAGTGAAAAATCTTTCAGCAGTCCCCAAGGAGGGTGTAGTAAAGAACCAGCAAGCCCTGCGTCATCTTCCTCCAAAAGCCCTCGTAGGTACAGTGGAATAAGTAGGGATAATGAAGCCTCTGAGGTATGATTGATTTATTAAAAAATAATTCGGATCGAGTGAGTTGTGTCTAAGGTAATATGTTACTTAAAAAGGAACCAACAATTAAAAAATGGAAAGAAATAAAATGGAAGCATTGGAACTTAAATGTTGTGCCGCCAAGTAACTATAAAAAGCCAACGCAAGAGGAAGTTAATCAGGTATTCTTTGATTAAAAAGATTTAGTGTTTTGTTCTGTAAATGTTTTCAGTTGCTTTCTTGGGATCACAAGGTACCTGTGTGTGGGCGGGGGGGTATTTTTATATTACTGTAAGGGTGAAATGTGCAAAGATTACCACTAGAAGCCTTAGGTGATACAGAATGCATGCTGTACAGTTTTAAATTAATTTTAAGTTTTGCTTATTTTAAGATTTGCTTTCGATTTTTATAGATGCTAGATCGCTTGAACGTATGTATCAAACCAAAGAAAGTGCCTGCTGATTTAAGAATTTGTGTTCTGTGCCAGGAAACAGGTGATGGACCTACAAATGGATCTGCCAGGTGAAATATACTTGAAATGTATGCATACATTTTAACATTTCAGTTTTTTAACTGATTCACTTTTAATTTTGTTTGATAAAGGTTGTTAAATATGGATGTCGACAAGTGGGTTCATTTGAACTGTGCCTTATGGTCATCAGAGGTGTATGAAACTGTAAATGGAGCTCTGATGAATGTTGACTGTGCCATTAAGAGAGGGTTAGTTTTGGACTGCTGTTCCTGTCATCGGAAAGGAGCTACCCTCGGTTGCTTTCGTATTCGTTGCACAAACATATATCACTTTAGTTGTGCTATTAAAGAAAAATGCATGTTTTTCAAAGATAAGGTATTGGGATATTGCTGTTAAGATTTTTGGATTAATTAGGATGACTTCAGTTATTTTCTTCATTTGGTTTTCAGACGATGCTTTGTCCACATCACATTCCAAAACAATTACCACCCGATCTTAAAGACAACGAGCTTACGTCTTTAGCAGTATTTAGACGAGTATATATCAACCGTGATGAGAATAGACAGGTTGCAAGGTAACTATATAGCCATTTTAATTTGTTTGATTTACTTGTTAATGTTACTCATTGATAACTATTGTAATCTGCAGTGTGATGCATCATGGCGACCAGAGTTTTCTACTACGCGTTGGAAGTCTTATTTTCTTGTCTATTGGACAATTGCTACCTCATCAATTACAATCTTTTCACACACCAAATTTCATTTATCCAGTTAGTACTTCAATTTATACGCTTTGGCATGTAGATTATTGAAGCGAATTTTTATCCATTCAATATTTGTACACTCATTAATTTTTAGGTCGGTTATAAAATCGTCCGAATGTATTGGAGTATGAGGCACATTGGAAAACGTTGTCAATATATTTGCACTATTCAGGATAACGAGGGTCGGCCGGAATTTAAAATTCATGTTAAGGAACCTGGTCATTCTGACTGTATTTTAAGGGATATATCTCCACGGGGTAACTTGTCTGAAAGTTATTCAAGACAGGGTTTGTTATTGGGATTATTCTCATACTTTTATTCTTTCGTAGCGGTCTGGCAACAGGTACTAGAACCCATTGACCGAATGCGTAGAGAGGCCAATGCAATCAAGGTGTTTACTGCTTTCATCACTGGAGAGGATTTGTATGGCCTTTCTGAACCATCCATACTTCGAGTCATAGAATCTGTATGTTGAACTTAGTTTTGGTGTCTTTTATTTTATAATCAAAATTTGATAGTTGTTATTTTTTTTAGTTGCCAGGTGTTGAGACGTTGACTGACTATAATTTCCGATACGGGCGTTCTCCATTGTTAGAGTTACCTTTAGCAATAAACCCTACAGGATGTGCACGCTCAGAACCTAAACTCCGAACTCACTTCAAAAGGTATTAACACTTTTTACATGCTACACTAGTATTTTATTTAATGGCTAAGCAAGTATGAATGGGTATAACAGTTCGTTGAGGTTGCATTGCTTATCGTCTGGAATTTAAAGGTTTTATCCAAATTTTACTTTGGGATACTACCGCAGCCTTCTATTTTGCAGCTGTAACAGATTGAATCAATTAACTTATGGATTTAACAAAAAAATTTGTATTCTTAGACCACATACGCTGCATACTAGTAGTTCGTCGAGATCATCTTTTCAGGCAGCAATTACTGGCCTTGAATCAACATGCCCTTACACAAAACAGTTTGTTCATTCAAAATCATCTCAGTATCGCAAAATGAAAATAGAATGGAGAAATAATGTTTATCTTGCAAGATCGAGGATACAGGTTAGTTGACGGAGATTAATACATTGGAACCTCGCTTAATGAGCATAATTCGTTCCCGAATCTTACTCGTAAAGCGAGACAATTTTTTCCATAGGAATCAATGTAAAATGGGATAATGCGCTCCATCATCATCATACCCTTATCCCGCCTGTGGCAGGGTCCGGTCTGCGGGTTCTAGCCATCCACTCCCGCCTATCACAACCTGCACCCACGTCTGCTTTGGTCCCCCCCCTCCTGCCCCGGGTGCTGGATAATGCACTCCATTGCAAAAAAATACTCCTTTGTTTTAAGAATAGTGCAAATCGTTGATGTAGACCAATAGTATGTGCATGCCAGGTTAGCCACGCTCTCACCTGGTTCTTCACTTCTCAATGATTTGGCATTAGGCTTCTATGGTGATTTTTATTCTCTTTACCCCTGTCAAAATCGACAGTAAAGTACAAGCTAAACATTCACTAAATGCAGGCTGATAGCCGAGATACAGGATCCTGCATGTGACGTCACATTCTTTGGTCACCCGTTGTGCGAAATATCGCATGTTAAGGGAGTAATTTTTTTAAATATTGTTTTGCTCATTAAGCGAGGTTTCACTGTAATTTAAAATGAGTTTGGCACGGGTTTCTCTTAACCATAATGTGATTCAATAACGTTAATGATATTTTATTGATATAGGGATTAGGGTTGTATGCTGCCAGAGAAATCGAAAAGCATACTATGGTGATCGAATACATTGGTCAGATAATCAGGAATGAAGTGGCCGAATTACGGGAAAGCTATTATGAAGCCCAGGTAACTTATAGCAGCATGCTATTCTTATAATTGGTTGTTAAATAGACATGTTAAATTAACAATCCCATGGCTGATAACACCCAAGTAAGCTTACATTACTGGTGTCTCGGATTAAAAAGCGCTTTCTTTTATACTTTTTTGTTGTTCATTTATCTGGTAGTTAATGTAATAAATAGATTACTAACATGTGGTGTAAAAGTAAAAATATGTTTGATCGCAACAATCGAGATGTAGACGAAATATGAATTTTCTGAAAGTTTAATTGTAATGTTTGATGTTGTTTCAGAATCGAGGTATCTACATGTTCCGATTGGACGATGGTCGTGTTATTGACGCAACTCTTTCTGGTGGTTTGGCACGATATATTAATCATTCCTGCAACCCGAACTGTGTAGCAGAGGTCGTTCAAATAGATCGCGATAATCGCATCATCATTTTTGCGAACTGTAGGATTTCAAGAGGAGAAGAGGTATGATCTTAAAGTGCTAACGTTATATATATATAACTGAGACTCGTTGATTTTGAAATGAGTGACAGTTTGAAACATCCAAGTTGCAAATACTCCGTTAACGATATCATTATCAAATGGACATTTTAAGTAAATTGTTACTACTAGTGTTGTAATTTACATCATAAGTTGATTCTTTTTCACCCGGACACGCCTGTACAATTTGTTTGTCATTTCTTACGTGGCATCATTGTTCTTTTTGTTATGTTTAATAATGAAAATTTCTTTTCTAGTTGACCTATGACTACAAGTTTGACATTGAGGACGACCAGCACAAAATTCCATGTTTGTGTGGAGCTCCTAACTGTAAGAAATGGATGAACTAAGGCCCACAAAGCCTATTCTTCTAACAGGTTATATATATATATAAAAGGAGATGTAAATATGTGCATATGTTAGTCAATTAAAACTCCATAAAAGAAGCTTACTACCGGCTAGTCAAGATTTAAAGCTGGTGAAATAATCAGTTTGATATCAATTTTGCTGATGACAGGGGTTGTAGTCTCTGTTATTGTTGGTATTATTTGTAAATCACGTTATTGCTAATACTATAGAAGTTAAGTGATTTATGTAGATATATATCTTTTTAAAATATTCTGTATCTTTTGCATCAGAACGCGATCTTTTCTTATTTTCATAGCCTAAACCAATACCCTTGAGATCCTTTGTCGTTTTCCCCTCTCCCTCAGCTTCTTCAGAACGAATGGCTCTCATCATGTACGTAGCACGAAGAAAGCTGACGCGGTAATGCATTTCATATTTTGTCTTCGTATTCCAGATATGTGCAGTCTACTTTTTATTTTGGAGATAAAACATGACAGCATGTTATCATGCATCGCAATCGTAGCATTTGTGGATGGGTCATGTTATTATCATTGGGGTCGTGCACTCCACAATGATGACCTCCATGATAAAAAAAAAATCGTTGCAACATAGCCGTGTTGAAGTCTTTAGTAGAGTCATATTTGTAGTTGATTGTACAAATGTTAATAACTAATTAATCACTTTAATGTTCCTCTTGTTGAAGTCATTTTTAAGTTTTGATTTCTCAAATTATGTGTGAAATTGAGAATTTTGTCTTCGTCCATCATGATTGTTTACATTGATTTATGTTTGTTCTTTGGTAAAGCAGGGTGCTCTCTTTTAATACGGTGATGATCATTACTGGTTATTTCATGTAGGAGTCTGTTAAAAATACATGCACATGAAGTGCCCTTATAAAATATATATAGTATGTATATATTATACCATCATTCTCATGCTCAAAACGATAATTACTAACTTATGACGTTAGAGGACACATTTCATTTCAATATACATTAATTAATTAGCAGAAAGGAAAATTTCCTGACATTTTTGTATTAGTGCAGCGTATCGTCGCAACTGATATATATATATAGTCTCTTAATCAAATTTATTTAAATGTGAGCTACTTTAGATATTAAAGTTTTGGAAAAAAGTGCGAATTATTTTTCACTTTTTCTGCTGTACTAAACTTTTACTCTAGTCCATTACAAGATGATGATGATGATGGTAATTGATTCATGTGGTATTAACTATGCTTTAGAAGACAGTTAACGAATATGTCCTTGTTATATAAAGTAGTTTTTCTTGCAGAATGCGATTTCAGAATTTTTCATAAGAACATTTCGCAAAATGTCATCATGTTTTTTATGTAAATGTGTGTATTTCAAAATTGTACTCCAAATATTACTTATTTTAGCTTTCAAAAAAATACTGTGTGTGCCTCATTGATAAGTGCATATGAGCATTGTACAGCATTCAATATTAAAACAATTTGTCAATAAGATTTCCTACACTTTTTACATATAACCGAACTGCAGATCACGTCGCTTCTCAATTTTTAATCTTTGGCCAGACGGACGTGTATACGAGTCTTGGGATGGTCAGCTGAAGATAAAGAATTGTGAGTTGCCCTCATTATATTCAATATTTTAGATATTACACCACATTATACGTAATGACCATTGCTAAATAATATGATAACAGTATTCAGATTTTGTTACTTAGTTCTAAATCTTAATAATGACTTTTTCAGTGATGTCTATGCCGTTACATGTCCAGGCATAAACTACCATGTAGTACTGCATTGGGTAATTAATTTGCTTGCACGGGTTGGTTTATCAAATATATATTCTATACATGGTTAACTAGATTTTGTTTTACTGTGCATTTCTAATTTCTTACACTGTTTTTGACTGGCATGTGCTATTCTGGACACGAATACGCAATGATAGTTGCATTAATGATTAACCTGGTAGCTAACCAGCTCAATCCATTATTAATTTAATTAGTGATTAATCAGAGGTATACTCCTTAAGTTGCTTGTCTTATATTCGATCAGGATTAATATTCTGAATTCAGCATCTAATTACTTGGACCAGAGGAAGATTGTGGCTTTCTCCCTGAGAAATTCATGAGCTGCCCTTGACAGACGTAATTGAAGGACTGCCCTCGTCACTCACTGTGTTGTTATCGACTGACGGCCTCCATGAGAAGTAATATGCGGTAGTTAAAGATGGATTGTAAAATTAGAGGCATCTTTTACAGGAATTGTGATAATTGATAGAACGTTATGAAAAGATGTTGACACTCTCTAAACGTGTATCATATAACATTGTCATATCGTATATTCGTGACATTTCATAGAAAATGAAAGGTGTCCTTTAACGCAAAAAATGATTGGCCATATTGAAGCGAACATCAGTGTTTAACTGTTTTCCTTCGGATTGGATTATAACAAAGATATTTCGTTATTCCCACGTACTTTTGTTAAATCGCCGTGTTTTTGAAAGACTGTTTAATATTTGCTTCCAAGTTTTGATAACTAGAAGAATGAACTGACATTTGCTGAATTCAAATAACATGTAGTATATCGAAGTTTAACACTGTAGGTTAAAGTGATTTAGTGAGTATATTTGACAAATATTAATGAGAAAATTTAGACTTAGTTTGAGATATTGATTTTATTCTCGAAGGTTGCAGTTTAGTTTCACTAATGGTAGCAGTTTATGTCATAGATATCAAACGTCCTTGTAGTATACTACAAGAAAAAGAAACATGTAGAGCACTTACAAAAAAAAGGTCATTCACGTTAGTATTGTTCCAATTACTGCTTAGACTTTAGATCGAAGTGCTCCTATGCAGTCATGTAAGAGCTGAAATGTAGTGTCCATCATTCTTTTTAATTTTAAACATTTATAGTATAAATACATGGGCACAATGATAGATGTGGGAGTTAATTCTAGATGTCCGCACTCCATATGTTTCTCATGAACTGTTATCCGTTTTTAAAATTGACTTTGCTTGTCACATAACTTCGTATTGTAAGTTAGTGTGTTCAAATCCATTATGAGACATTGAGATTGAATCGCCGATTATTATTATTCAGATCAAATGTCTGCAACAAGTAGCTTAATAATCCCTGTGGTTCTTTGGGGAAAACAAGCACCAACTCATTGTATATCAAGTGTGTATTTGGCTCGTGAGCAGAAAGTTCTTGCAACTGGATGTCATGATGGACAGATATGTATCTGGGACATAAACGAGACTTTAAAGGTAAGCCCATTTTTATTATGTGATATATGCTCACCTTTACAACTACAGAAACATATTAAAAAAAGCAACGCAATCTGATAATATGCGTTGATGTCAGTATCAAAAAATGTTTGGTGTTTTCACAATTTTGTGTCATGATATCTCAAATTAGTTAACAGATTCTAGAACCGATGAAGCTATAAACGCACATTCTGAGTTATGAAGTAGAACACCTGCATCAAAATTCTTCAACGAATATGTTATGCCTTTTATTAGCATCTCACGACCACAAAATATGAAGGCTGATGAATAGGGAACTTATGAATTTCACGGGGTCTTCAAAACAGTGAACGACAGGGAATTAATAGCGTAGTTGTCTGGTGTTTTGTTTCCAGAAAGCTAATTTGAGAAAATGACGTAAAGTTGGAATCGCTTAACAACGTTTGTTCGCTAGATGTGTGCCCTTCTCAATAGAAAAGCAAAAATTATAATAAAAAAAAAACAGCCCCAACCCTTTTCCCACCTGTGACAGGGCCGGGTATCCATCTTGTCCCTCGGAATGGACACAAGGGCGATATATTGGACATTGTTTTTCCCCAGCCGGTTGCCGACCAAAGCTGTAACCCCTATGCTATTTATTGTCTTCCTGATGTTCGCTGGGACATTCCACCGAAGCCAGGGGGGGGGGCGAGCTCCTACACCTGGAAATTTTGCTTCCTCTACCCGTTCCATAATAAAGAGGGTTCTTTCACGTGCAGATGCCATCGTACACCACACGGGACCTCTGTTTTACTTCTCATCCGAAAGAAGGCACACTCAGGGCCTCTCTCCCGTCCGAAAGAAGCCAACCCACCTCGATCCAGTATCGAACCCAGATCTACTGACACAGTTACTGAGCGAGCTACCCACTGCGCCACCGAGGCGGGCTAAAAGCAAAAATTATGTTAAAAAGGGAAAAATTCTAACATTTAGTAAATCTGAATTTCCCGAATCTCATTCGTCTTCATACTGTAAATGCCACTTTTTCAGTCTTATGTGGGACATTAAGACCTAAGACCCAACATCTTCAACACGTCAGTAACTAACTATGTTTGAAACTTAATGCATTAGCGATATGTTCGAATGCTATGATAGTCTGGTCATGAAAGTTTATTGCTATATCATGGAAGGCAGAATTCTGTCAGGCTACTAGTATGTTGACTCTGGCATGTTTCACTTTTGTATAATTGCGCTAGCTCCAATTATATGCTTGTTAATGACCTTCCATTTGTGTGCAAAACGTTTTCTTGTAAGGTGCGACTATTAGCTTACAGTTTTAATTACTTACAAAATGTTTAATCCTTTCGCAGATAACTGTTAACTGGAAGCGTATAGCTATTTATTGATTAAAAAGCACCAGTTCATGAGCACTAATAGTGTTCAAAGCCATCATAGTTTTTGATGGACGATCAAATACTTTTTGATTACAATGTTACTTTATTTGTAGACGGACATGTTAAAGGGCACTCAATGTCAATCACATGGATTATTTTTTTTTCCTTTAAGAACTATTGGGGGCAATAATTCGTTAAATTTACAAACAAGCTTGAGTCAAGCCAACTTTTCCTTGTCCTTACCCATCTTATGCTTACATGCGCTGTACATAACGAGCCGATTTTCTTCTTACTTGTGCTTCTAATTACTCTACTTTGTCATATGCGTCTACTACCTTAATTCCACACATCCCTGCCACATAAGGTGTAAACATAACCTTCTTCCCACATTTTCTAGGTTTAAGAGTCATATCTCGCCGGTTTAATCCTGTTAACTGTTTGTCCTAAATACATGGTAGGCCAGTAGAACTTACCCTTAAACTTCATTGGAGTCGGGCAATCACACAAGACGATTTTTCTGTTTCTACATTAGCCATGCCACGCGTGTCCTGTTTTCAAATCAGACTTATTTTTCTGTTTCGCTCCACAACCACCTTAATTCTTGAGCTCATGAATCTAGCTCCATGTATTGTTTTATCACCTGCTTTTACAAAATGCCAACTATTTGCATTTGTTAACGAGATGTCCACATGAGCGTTCACAGACAATATTGAGTTTGATATTGAGTGAAATAAGAAATTGCTCTTGTGTAATTATATATCATCTAATGATATATGAAATGCAACATTGTGATCAGATATATAATGCGTTTTCAAAGGTAGTGATTCGTATTTATTATTAGATTACCCCAAGATGTCTTCTCTTTGGACATACTGCAGCAGTTACATGTTTATCCAGAGGGTCAGGTACAAATGACGGCTCGTATCTCGTCAGTTCTTCGGAAAATGGGTTAGTAAACCTGAACAATTGGAACCTTTACTAATAACTATATTTGGGAACTTTTATAAAACGCATTCTTAACATTGTAGTGAGATGTGCGTTTGGGATATAAGTAACGGTCAGTGTATGGAAAACAAAAAGTTAAGTTATATTCACACCAGTATCCATGTAAGCATTTCTAGTCTTTTTATAATTGTCTTGAAAAGATGCTGGGTTAGTTGTTGTTTTTATAATAGCCAACTTATTAATTCTCAAACTGTTGCTTTCTTTTAGTCTTACGTGTTTTCTGGAACAACAGAGGTGCGCTTACTCTGTAATGGTTACTATGCTGAAATTCTCGTTATGGATGCATTTAGTTTAAAGATTGAGTTTACGTTAGCCTCTCGGGTGACTTCAGATTGGATAAGTGCAAAACATGTTCTTCGCCCACCAAAAACACAAGGTATTAATACAATTAATGTGAATTATGTTTTATTTTTTGCATATAAATAAGAGTGTATGACCTACGGTAACTACGTAAAAACGCATTTCAATATATTAATTTCAATTCAGATGATGTGGTTGTTGCACTTTCGTGCTCTGGGACTGTTAAAGTTTGGGCCATCAACGCATCAGAACTAAAGGTACAATAACGTCATGGTATTATCAATGTTTCAAACTCTATGGAGCGGTGTATTTCTCTAGTTTTCGTCGTCTACAGCTATTTATTCTAACAGGGATCCCAGGTGATTTATGAGCACGAGTCGAAACCAGTTCGATGTTTAAATGCTCTTAGTTTAACTAGTTGTGTATATAATCAAAGAACTATGCTTGTAGTATGCACCAAGTTCTGGCAAGTATGTTGATATTTAACAAGATTTTCACACTTGTGTATGTCGCAAGGTCAGTTATACTGTACATTTTGTGTGTCTAGATTTTTGATGCTGGGGATTTCAGTTTGTTGTGCTCCATGGACAATAGACGAGATGAGCGTTGGGCAGGTGGTGATTTTGTAGCAGCAGACCGTGTACTTGTCTGGAGTGACCAAGGAAAAGGATTCATGTACAAACTCCCAACCAAGTATGCTCTTTTTATATATTAGGGAGACCTTAGGGAAATGATTTTCTGAAATTACAAGAAGTTTTTAGCAGTTACGTTGTGGGTATATACGGGGTATATGATGAGTGAAAATATCAAATTGTATAGATTTTCTGGAAACTGCACCAAGTAAAAGTTATTTTGTAGCATGGTATGAGTAAACAAAAGTTAAATACAGTAATAGGCAATTTGATTTACTATAGTCATGCTTTTTAAAGGTAATTTTTAATTTGTGACATTCTTAATGTATTAACGTCAAAACAGTAAATTATACTTCTAAGTTTAATTACCTGTAAGTATAGACGACCAAATAAGATAGTTATTACAAATGTTTTTTTCTGTCTAAAATAAATTCTATTGAACAATATTTTGCTTAAAGACTAGATAATTTTTAAAACTTTGCAAATTCAACTTAGTTATTGTGTTTTTATTTTGTTTTGGCAGCAAACTGAAAGGGAAGGCCATTAGGTCAGTATGTAGAAATTCTGAGTTGATAAACTTCCTTAATGTTGTATCTAATTGACTAGTATTAGTGGTGGATGGCGTGCATTGTGTTGTTTTGTGTTAACTGTACTATTTACTATTCAGCTTCCATATTTTGTTATTAAAAATATCCATTAAATCATTCCCTTCTATTCCTGTGCATTAGCATTAGTGGTATATAGTAAATAATATATACTGTAGTAAGACGAATGGGGATAAATGCAGCATTTAGTTCTGTGCTGTTATTAGTTTTTAACGATTGTTTTCTTTTTCGTTAGGTAATACTTCTTTCAGAACCTCTAATGTAGCATGATTGAATTTAAAGGCTTTCTATAATTACTAATATCATATAGGGTTTAGGAAATTTTGGCCATACTAGTTTACATCCAGTTTGAAATAGGACACTGAGAGCCAGAAACAACGTTTGTCAAAAGAGCATAATTAATTTCATATCGCCGTTATTTGTTTGCTTTGTTATGTCTTCATTTGCTATGTTACATGCATATTTTCTCTACATAAGTTCCGTTGACGTCACGTGACAACAATATTATTAACCATACTTGATACGATTTGGTATTATGACATAACGTCTACCGGAAGTTGGAATTTCCATAGTCCGGCACCAGTAATGTTCTTAGGGTGCCAGATTGGGGAATATAGTGTTGTGTTACCACCATACAAACAAAGTATTTGCATTTGCTGTATTAAGAACACAAATTGTGTCAAATCCTTCTGATTGTGACGAGATTATGTCCTTATGGCTTTCTCTTTCAACATTTTGATTTATGCTGCTGCATTTATGATACTGAAGAAAATCGCATTGGGCTACGATACAGTCATAAATTAAAAAGACACCATTTGTTAATAATCTCGATTATTCGAATAAAAATTATCTGTCTGAAAGCCTATATAAGTAGACAAAGTGCAGTACAAAGCATAATAATAGTTTTAATATAAAATCCTAAAATTTGATCTCTTATAATAAGCATATGTACTAATAGATTAGCATAAATTAGTTTATTGTACAATATATCAGCCTGCTCTAAATTTGCCACGGCTAAATACGAAATACTTTCAGAACCTGAGTGTCTTCTGTTTTTTCTTCACTGTCTTACATCTTATATATTTAGTAGCACTCTTAAATTATTAATCAGAGTTGGTTTTGTTAGTCTAATAGTGATTTACCAAATTTCTTCACCTATAGCTGCATTGTGGAAAGTAAAGAATTTCACAGCAAGTCTGTTCCTTCTGAATTACCATATTTATATTGCATTTTACTTCTTCCCGAAGATCAGGTAGTGCTCACTATTTAACATTTGTCAATTGACCAATGAACTAATACTTGAAAGCATTGTTATTTTCTTATAAATATATAAACAGCTCCTAGCTTGTCCACCCTCTATGATGTTCTCACTGAGTACAAGAGGTCATTTTCAAAAGCTTTTACTGAGAGGTGATTGTGAAGGACGAGTTGCAATTTGGACAATTCCGGAAGTATCGGATAAATTTTTGATGCAGATTCAACAGGAATCAACAGAAAATCCTGCAGGTAAGTTGATATATTCAGTTCAAGCTCTGTTTTTTTTTTTTGGTTTTCTGCCGAGAAAAATGATATGATATCCTTATTCTTAATTTGGATTGCAACGGAATTGTTATTAGAAGTTCCACCGCAATCTATTCAGAGCCTAAATCTTGCTTGGAAAGAGTTAGCAGTGCCACCACCAGGAATATTAGATCAATTGGTATGTTTTAAAATGAATATTTATTAACTTTGATGTTTTTTATGAGACTGCCTCCTACTAGGTCTCTGTCTCACTCAAACACTTCCATATTCTCATTATCGAGTACTAATTTACTACATTTTACGTCGAACCTGCTGCATTTTAATACTTACCACATACAACCTGAACCCCTTGTTTTCGTCGTTGAAATGCAACACACAATGATTTGGTCGTGTCACAACCTTTTTCCTCATTGTCTTGAATCGCTACTCCCAGATATTTGAACTCCCGCTGTTCACTATCGGACTTCTAAGTTAATGCTATTCATTATTTGTGTTCCATCTTGTAGGTCAATAATGATCTTTATAATACTTCCAAAAATAATCTTTAATGGATTTTTTTGCTTAGGATTTACCCGAAGGGCCAGGTCCGTTGTTGACTGCAAGTATTTATCTTCCGTTACAAGGTACTCTTGTATGTGGAAGAGATGATGGAAGCATAATTATAGTGCCAGCATCCGAAACAGTTATGTTACAATTGCTGTATGGAAGGCATCAGCAATTTCATGGTAAGTTACTTTACTCTGTTCTTAAATGTGTAACTTAGCTAAATGGTTTTTATATAAATTAGACTGGCCACCACACCAAGTTCTTCTAGGACATAATGGTGGCGTTACATGTCTTCTTTATCCACATCATATCGATACTCGCTATGATATTGAACATCTCGTCTCTGGGGGAGTCGATTTTTCAGTGTGTTTATGGGATATATATACTGGTTCTTTACTTCATACTTTTTGTGTTCATGCTGGAGAGATCACTCAATTACTCGTTCCACCGAAACGTTGCAGTGTAATTTTATTTTTATATTACTTCCTCTACCTCTTATACTTCACTTTTAAGAATTTCGTTTGTATTAATTAACCAATTATTTTATCCATCTAGCAACGAATACTCCAGTGCATCTGTTCTGTTGCTAGTGACCACTCCGTTTCCCTACTTAGTTTGAAAGAACGAAAATGCATCATGTTAGCTAGCAGGCATTTATTTCCAGTCCAGGTCATTAAGTGGAGACCTTTGGATGACTTCATGGTTGTTGGTTGTACAGATGGTACCGTTTATATTTGGCAGTTAGAGACAGGTAGTTTTCGTTTAAAAATTTAGAAAATTATAAAAATGTACTATTTCACTTTTTTTTTTAAAATGTACGCTGTTATAATCAGGTCACTTGGATCGAGTAGTGCATGGAATGGTAGCTGAAGAAGTATTAAGTGCCTGTGATGAAAATGTAGTGAGCTCTGGCGAAACAGTTGCTAATCCTGCTATACAATTCTTTCGTGGATTAAGGCATCGAAATTTAGCTGCTATAAGAAGTGCTGCTCAACGAGGCTTTCATATAGCTCAGACACAACATGCCGCAGTCGTTGGTGGAACGGAGTCCAGAAAGAGTCATGCTAGTCCTCTAATGATTCAAGGATTGAAGACGAATCCAAAGGATCATGACAGCCACGTCCTTTACTTTGACATCGAAGCTTTAATAGGTTGAATTTTAACTTCTAAATGCATATACATTTTCATGATGAATGGAATCTAGAGTATTTTTTGATATGCAACAATGATTCTTCAGTTCAGTTATTAACTGAAGAATACTCGACAATGAGCCCAGCTGCATTAGAAGCTCAAGGCTTGATAAATCAAAAAATTAGTCATTTACCCCAAGCAAATTCACCAGACGCCCAAAGAAAAATAGCGTGTAAGGAATTTCCGAATATTCGGCTGTCTACCATTGGATTAAATATGTTAACTTAGTTTAATTAGATTATTTGTTATACGATAGCATTAATTTCCAAAGTCAAAGATACTGCTGAAAATGTAGGACAGAAAATTCAAGCCAAAGCAGAAAGTGTGGGCTTCAAACCAATCTACTCAGAAGTTGGACATGGTAGAACGGGACAAGTTCAGTCTTCAACTGAATCTGGCTTGCGTCGCCCTCGTACTGTAAATATGGTGGAAACGAATTTGACCATGGAAATTGCTCGATTGCTTTTATCATTTCTTCATGCATGGGGTGCAGATTTTGAACTCGATAAATCATGTGAAGAAAAGTTAGGGTTACTACGTCCATTGTGTCCAATTTCATTTGGATTCTTATCGCCTGGTGGTTAGTTATATCTAACGAAATCCCTCATGTGAGAGAAAGAAAGAATAACCGTTATATTGATGGAAATTTATTTACAGGATTTATGTCTCTGCTTCTTCCATTTTGGCAAACAAAAGATTCTTCCGGGTTGCTACTGAGCAAAGATCGAGCTAATCTTTCGTAAGTTCTCATGTTTCCTGCATTTCGTTTCTGTGCCAGCATTGTAATAATATGGTGCCTTATAGGATGTCTGGGAAGCAAGTGAGATTTGACGAAACAATACCTGGAGAGTTGATAGAGCTCCAAGAACGTACGCAACATTTTACTGCAATTGGTCATTGGGAAATCTCAACAGCTTTAACAACTCATCATCTGCTTTCCGTCATTGCAATTGCAAACACTCTCATGTCGATGAATAGCGCAACTTTTATTCCAGAACAAGAAAAAATGAGAAAACTCATGAGGTGAGTTGAAGATTTTTTTCCTTTGTAGCCTTTATAAGACATTAGCGAGATTAAGTGATCCGTTAGTAAACAACGTATGCTACGCAAAGCAGACGAATTACGTCCTGCGCAGGTTCATATGTCCTTATTAGGAATGTTATGAGAACGTAGTGTTAATAATTTACTGTAGAAATGGTTTTTTGAGTTTCGAGGAAAGAATATACTTTGTATTTATTAACCATCCGCGTCTTCTACTTGTAAGTCTTTTGCTTATAAGTAAGTCCCATTTATGAGTTAAGGCAATAAATATTTGGCTTATAACGCAAATATATCAAACTTTTAAAGGTGTCTTGATTATTACAAAGTGGTTATGATACTCAACATTTGCTTATTAGCCTCCCATTAATAAACTTATGATTAA
>JAAFCE010004209.1:10540135-10558249 GCA_013389805.1 Trigoniulus corallinus
GTGGATCAGTCATATGTGCCACACGGAACAAATTTTAAACAGCTATAGTTGCAGGCACATTTGTTGATCTGTTCCTGTGGTTAGCTTATTTGACTTCGTGAGTGCATGGTTGAAAGGATCGATCCGGAGGAGGCAGACAGAACTCGGAGTTCATTTAATACATGTTTGAACACTTCTTAGCTTTGTACGATTTAATATATGTCAGCTGTTTGGTGAGGATGCTATTTGAAATAATGTGCTTGCTAAGCATTTAAACTTCCGGTTCTAAAATATCGCATTAAACATTAATAGATAAAGCACCTGTGCAGTTAATAAAAGGAGTAGTGAACGAAGTACACGTCGTCATAATTGCCACTACATATTTATTTATTCCGCTATATATTTACTTCTGGAAGGGTCGGCGACAAGGAGGATGATGGAGCAAACTTCCCCCGAGTCCGAGATACACAGGGGTACGAATATCAACCAATGGTCATCCTAAGAAAGGAAACCACTGCTTCTGGTGTAGGTAGAAAATGGAGTTTAGTTTCTTAACTAGGTTCAATTTCAGATCCTTGCAGCATGTGTGGGCCAGTGTGGCAGCCACGTTAAGTGCAATCTCTCCCATGCACATCCAGCATCAGCAGTCCGATTTAAGAAAAACGACATCGAGTTTCATAGCTCCTCAGTTTTACTTTCGGCGGGTAGGGGGGGCGTTATTGTTGTAAAATGGCAAAAATTGGATAGTGTAATGACGTCATCTCCTCGGAGCCGAGCTCTATTTTCGGGAATGTTTTTCTTGTGTTCCCATTTCAATAATGTTCAGTTGTATCTTGCTACTGGAAACTTTGAATAGAATCTGCATTTAGTAAGTTTATACTTTATCCAGCACCGTACGTTGGGAGAGCCTACATTGGTCTTGTTAAAGTAACGTGATGTTAACTTCCAGTTGGCTACCATACTGTATATATTCTTAGAAAGTGAACTTAGTTTTGAAATGACAGACCCTAGGTTCCAATAACAGGTGTGAATTTTACTGTGAAGTTTTCATTGTTGTGGTATTGCGCTTACATGATGGATTCCAATGTATTTCTTCGGTTGTGCGTCATCTCCTATAAATAGTAAAAAGGAAGGTCGAGCAATTTTGGTTTTGCATGCTCTAAAACAGATGTTTTTAATACCAAGCATTTATCACTGTTGGAGAAAACCCTTTCTCCGAAGGACTACTACCTCCACCCCATTTTAGGTTTCCCAGATTTCAGTGCTGTCAGCTGATGCGATGAGGTCGTTGTAACTGTTGTCAGTTACGACATCAAGTCGAGAAAGAGGCAAAAGAAAGGGGTGAATGAAGGGTTTCTTGGAATTGCGAGCTCCTCGTTAGATTTTGAGTTGATCGTAAATTTCGATAGGAGAGCATCGCGATGAGTCAGGTGACTCGTTTGTTAACACGAGGTCGTCGATTCGCTTTCTGAATGACAAAGATGTAAACTTAAGGTAATTTGACCTATGTGCATGCCTCTCGTCACTGCACCCACGTGTTCCTCTCAATTTGACGGAGTGCAAGAGAAATTCCTCGGTTTTTAACCTGGCTGGGTCTCTGACCAGATCTGGCGTTCAATGTTTGTTGTTGAAGACGGGACGATTCGTAACCTTTAGTGAAATGCATCATTGAGGTCGATGCCATCGCGGATTACTTGTTAGCTACTCATCATCATCTGTTCCTGTTTAATGTATTTCTCTGTGTGATGGGTGCAGGCCAGGAAACATATCTGTTGAGCTAGTCGCATATTTGAAGATTATTTTGTCTTGATCCTAAGACAGGTAAGTAAATTTGTGCTTTTGAACCGCATTAAATGACTCGTGGAAATACGCCTATTAAATATTCTGCACCTTGGCACCTCACTGCTGGACGCTTTGTGCTGGACCGATCTGCTAAAGGGTGGAGCAGATATCAATGTTGGAAAGGTCTGTTCCTTGTTACCAACGTCCAGTGGCTTCTCAATTAATGAGAAATTGATTTTGTGTCTTTACGCCTTAGGCCGACAATAAATAAGCACAGGGGTTGCAGCTTAGGTCGGCAGCCTGCTGCGTAAAAATTACCGTCCAACTTATCGCTCATGTGTCCCAGAAGGATAAAAATGGGTACCCGACTCTACCATAGGCGGGAAAAAGGTCAGTAGCTACTTTTGCTAAAAGCCACGTCTCCTTCGGATGGCAGGCTCTAGATATCCAGCCAGGAAAATGAAAACAAAGAAATCCACCTTCCGGAAGAGTCCACTCATGCCGTTAGGCCGACGTTATAATAAGTAAAGGGTTGTGGCATTTGGTCGTCAGCCAACCATGTAAAATGCCCTCTGTTCTAGATTCGATACTGGACCGAGGTGGGTTGGCTTCTTTCTGGCGAGAGAGAGGCCTCGAGTGCGACTTCTTTCGGATGAGAAGTAAAACCAAGGTCCAGTGTGGTGTACGATAGCATTTGCACGTAAAAGAACCCGCTCTACTATATGCAAAGAGTAGATGAGGCAAAATTTCCAGGTTTAGGAGCTCGCCCTCTGGAGTCGGTGGAATTCCCCAACGAATAGTAGACCGAAGATAAATAAGCATGGGGGAGCTTTGGTCGGCAACCGACTGCAGAGAAACACTGTCCAATATATTATCCTTGTGTCCATTCGGAGGGAAAGGATGGGTACCCGACCCTGCCATAGGCGAGACTTATCAGAAGTTGCTTTTGCTTTGCAATGTTGCAATTTCGCAATGTCTTAAAAATAAATGTGTAGGATCAACAAAGTAGGGAAATTATTAGGATTTTTTCTGTTTAAGATTTTTTTTTAAGTAGTTTGTTTTTGCAATGAGTGCTATCAGCCATTATTTGTAAAATATTGCAAATGTCAAATATCGATATGTTGCATGTTCTTTTCGTTATCTTACATCACGATGAGAATACCACCGACCCTAACTAAGGGTGATCCTTCTTAATCTCAACTCAATTTGAGATGTGCAAAATGTATTGGCCCATCAGTAATATTCCACTTATATCCTTGGGGCAAAGTAGCAGCGGAATATGTAACCTTCTCGTTGGTGACGTTGTTATATACTTGTCAGAACTGAAACATGGGAGAGTTATGACCATTTTGTGACATATTTAAAATGTACGTCCACCCATGTGGTTCTCGTGACCTGAACTTGCTTTTAAAAACTCTTTTTTATTTTGTTCTTCTACTCAATGTTGAACTTTTTTGTGGGTGCAAACTGCTGTGTCAAGCAGTTTTAACTAATAATGTTAAAGCGACGTTTGACATATTAAAACAGGAAGGCATGGTTGATATCTTTTAATCGTCTTAATTATATAAATCATTGATACAGTGAATGATTAATCACATTATTAATCAACACTTGTAATGTTGTCTCGCGCATGCTCCTCCGTTCTTTCTCGTTGTACTTTTTTTGGATCGTAAGAGATTTGACTTCAGTGTAATAGATTTTGTGGTATAGTTGAGCACCTCGGTTTTTTTTAGTTTATGGTTAGGTTTTCAGGTTATGGTCTCGCCTGTGCTAATGTACCTTCAAGCACTCTTGAAGTTATGGTTACACCTGATTTCCATAATTTGAGATCTCTACAGTTGTCCTGCACGAAATTCCTGCAGTTTCTCGGGCGCATTCCCTCTTCTGTAAATTCGACTTTTACTCACTGGAGCTTGGTTATGATTGAGAGCGGAAATTTGAATTGTTTCTTCTCCTTTGGCGCTCTCTGAATCGGGATCATTCAGGGGCTTGCTTCCCTGATTGACCATAGGTTTCGGGCTACTTAAATCTAATTTCTTGATCCAGTAGAAACTGCCATTAGTTAGTGACTACTAAAGTATCCACTGAATGTAAGCCTTCAGCTTTTGTTCCCCTGTCCTCCCTTTGCAGGTTCCACTGTTGGAAATGTATCTCATTCTGGTTTCTTATGAAAGTTGACCACTGCGAGGTGATCTCTTGAGATGACGAATGTGAGGTGTTTAGAGGAGGCGGATATTGATTTGCCATTTAAGAACATCCCAGGGAAAGTACACATTGCAGGTTATCTAGAACATTCACAATTTATTTGACTTTAATGGTTTATCTTCTGAAATTTAACTTAAATAATTATTTCTCCATCTAAGATGTAGAATAAACCGGAAATAAAATTAAAAACAATTTCTTAGGTACATCAGTCATTAAATAGAAGGAAAACTTGAAATGTCTGCTACACACATGAAATAGTATTCATATTGCAGTGTGCAACCCTGTGCAATGCTCCAAACCTTCCGAGTGTGGACAGAGATATAAATTCTCCTTCCCCTCTCCCCCTTTATCCCAAAAAAAAATGCAATCAGGATGTAAAAATAAAATTGTTGAGATATTTCTACTTAATATCTCTTATTATCGCAAGAGAATTTTAAGCTAATTTTTCTTGCAATGTCCCTTTGTTTATGATGTTTATTATTCACAGAATTCATTGATCGTATGACATTGTTAAATTGGATGTATGTGTAGAGATTCTGCATTGTTGTTGTGTAAGACATTGATGGTTATTAAATGCCAACATGCTGCATCGATTACTTTTAAGTGTGAGTTCGTGAAATGCTAAAAAAAATTTTGTAGACTGATTCTGTCTCTTGTATTCCCTGCAAGCTATACGAAGCGACTGAAAGGGTTGTAGCGTAAGGTCGGCAGCCGTGTATGCAAAGCCACTGGCCAACACTCCATTCCGCCCATGAGTCCGCATTGTCTTCTACTCCTCTCGTCCCATTTTTTGTTCTCTCCTTTCACTTTGTTCTCTCCTTTCACTTTGCTCTCTCCTTCATTGCGTTAGACACACCAGTTCTCGTCTAATCACTGAAGTTAAGCAACACAATCAAAGATAGTACTAGCATGAGTGACCACTTGGGAACACTGGGTACTGCTAATACCCAAATCGTCTTAACAGCGTAGTGTGTGCAGACTGCATGACAACTGTGCAGTGGACTGGGCTCTAATGACCATTATATTTGAAGGGCCCTGAAACACCAATGAAACAAACGAATCGCTTTGGATACCCATACTCTGCTAAAGGTGAGAAAAGTGTTTGGTAAAGTAGAAGAATTGTTATCTTTTGCTTGTAATTAAAGGCTGAATGTAGTTTGCCTTCGGGTAATTTCTTTGGGACGGAAGGAAGTCAGAAATGTGTCTTTTGTGTGGTGGAAGGTAAAACACTCGTCTCATGTGAGCCTGTCAACTCCTAAGATTTCTGACTTGGTTTGCTAATGCCAAAATGGTATTGTGTGCGTTACTCCTAGTTTGTGATGTGCCCCTGAATGGAGCAGTCCTTGGGGTAGTAGGAGATAGGAGGTAACAGATGTCTCTACTAATTTCAGAAAATAGTGATCGTATTCATTTCCTACTATTCCACCTAGGTTCTGTATTGTGGGTATATTTCTTGTGGGAGATTTGTAATTGCAATTGTGTTAAATCTTATTGTAGTTCGCTCCATGGAAGAAGCGAAATTAAGATTGGATCACTTTCATTAAAAAAAGTGAAGAAATATGACATTGTGACCTCCCAATTGTCCCTGAACAATGAACTTATGCAGGCCTTTCATAATCTGAAATGTAATATTAGTAATAGGTTTTAGTCTAGTGGTATTGTTCTAGTGTAAAAAATTGTTTTTTTCGTAAGGATTCTACATGACGACAACTGTACACCAAAAGTTATCAACCGCCTGTTTTTAATGAAATCTTATTGGCATGAACTTGAACTCTTATTTGAACTCCTCGTCGACTTGGCACATGTGAGTGAGGGTTCATCCGACCTTCTTTCCCTTATTTTACTTGTGTTTCCAGTTTCATGAAGGTGCATTAGTTTTCATTCGTCAAGAGTAGAGCTAGTTCAAAAATCGTAGTCCGGTTATTTTATCCATATCCTGCTGCAGCTTCATTTGAGTTTCCTCATGCATCTCTTTTTTGTTTGTCTGAGATGTCCTAATTTCTCACCTTACATCCCCTCTCACTCTTTCTTACTGCAGACTTTTAGGGTCGCTCATAAAAGGGATGCACTTGGAATGTTGAAGTACTGTATTTGAATCCTACTGACCGTTTTTGATTGTCCCTGAAAGAAACAAGATATTAGTCACCCAATGATTTATCCGAAATGTGAATTCGCACCTCTTCCTCATTAATAATTAGCCTTTTCGGCACTGCAAGGTCAACATTAAATAATCTAATAAATATTAATAAGAAAATCTCCAGGTAGGAAGGACCGATAAGATTTTATATGTGGGATTTCCATTGTACAGTTTGTACAGGTGAAGCTAACTCTTTTTCCTGCCTGTGGCAGTAGGCACAAGTGGAAAGGATATCAAAATGTGAGACAAAAACGATCAAGATTTATTATGAGACCGACCTTACACAGTAATGCCACCGCTTATTAGATTCTTAAGTCTACCCCTCTGACATCATCAATCCCTTTCTCGGTTGTGGCAGAGTCGAATGGCCCATGTAATGTCGCACACTGGTGATCTTTTGGACGGTGTTTTAGCCGCAGCTGGATGGTGGGTTTCTTTTACGTAAAGGCTGCATCTTAGACATTAATTGGACTATCCCACCCTACGGAAGGTGCACCTTGGGCTTCCCTCATATTAGAAGCCATCTACCTCATTCAGTATTGAACCTGGCATCGGTGATGCACGAGTGCAACACGCTATCTCTGCACCACCGAGGCAGCGTTGTTGTCACTAGGGCAACGTCTGAAATTAGATTGCTACAATGGATTGAAATTTAATTCGTTGAGTCCCTGAACGCCTAACATCTCACTGTGATGTAATTTGGCAAGAGACAATCCAAAATAAAACGAGCTAAATTTGCAGTAAATTTCGTAAAACCCTGTCATCATCATAGTCACTGTTGTGTTGACAGTTTTAAATTTCGGTAAAGATCAAAGAAATTTAGGTAACGAAACGAATGTTGATGACACTATCTACGAGCACTGCATTTCAAAAACGTTGTCGACATCCTACCACGCGAAAAATCGTTATGCACCGAACGTATGACAACACACAAATTTGGTGTGTGATCATCACCCAACACAAATGTGTTCGAACAGAACTGAGACAAAATTGTTGGCGACAAACTCGTATCTTGTTTTTTTTTCTTGCAATATTGTTTAAAACATCATAATTTACTAGAGTTCTACTGGCGTAGTCGTATCCAATGAACTTGATTAAGACCTGAAAGACAATCATTTTTGAAATACACTGAGTTGATAAAATTTTGAGAGTGGGTGGGCACCTTACAACAGTTCCATAAACATTTCTTAATAGCATTAGTGTCGTTCAACTCGTCCACCTGAGATGTTCACCTCTGAGCACGTGATAAGGTTCCATCCTGGTAGCGATAGGTGCTGTGCGGAAAGGGGGGTATGTGTAATAAGTAGATCTCAGTGAAGGCTCAGGGCATCTTCTGCAGGTCCATAGTAGAGACAGGTATGCTGAATCAGACATGACGGCGGGTAATTGGACGCGCACGGCCGTAAATTGGGGGTAGGAAAGATCCTGGTGGAGGACAGAAGCCTGTGAAACTCCGGAATGCACATAACCTTTGGTGTTACAGGCAAGATATTGAATGACAGTGGTGTTAGATGTAGCGGAAGGACGCTGTGTAGGATTTTACTAGGTTTTCGTATATCAGTCGTTTATTAGTATAATAGCAGGATATGGAGTATTATGAGGAAGAGTGGAAAATAAACTAAAACTATTATGTGAGACAATAGTGGCAGCATCAATATCTAATATTGCGAAGTTCGCCTCCATCATGGAATGGGTGGTGTCTTTTGATACCATTAACTGTGTTATTTATGAGCATGATGATAATAGTTATAAATCTTATTCATTCATTATCAGACTCTGGTTCTGTGCTCTGTTCAGGTAGTCAGGGTTTGATTCTGTACTGGTTGCATCATAAACTACACGGGACAACCTCTTGTATAAATTGCCTCTGTCACAAGAATTCAAGAGTTGAACTACCTTATTCTGAAATTAAGAGAATAAGTTTAAGAAAATAAGTGGGCTACTAACTGAATTCCCGACACTGACATAAATTTCATGAAATAAATGAAAGGCTTTTACTTTGTGGAGATCTGACACTGGCATCATTATTCATGACTGGGAGGGTGTATGAATCAAGCGCACGTTTAAGTTGCAGGGACATAGAGGCTCGTTTGATAATGGTATCTCTGTAGGGTGCGCCTGAACGGTGTATGTATGATCATTAATGAGACAATGCTCGTTGTGAAAAATTGCCTCTTCAAACAAGAAACTCTTGGTACACCCATTGATTGCAGTTAATATCGCAACACTTTTTGAGGTTTTTATCCCACTTGTTTTAATTGTCGTTGTTGATGAACTGGTCGAACGCTTTCTTTTGATCAACGTCTTGGCAATTCAAGAACACGGTGTGAGTACCGGGCTTACTGTATCTCTCCGTGTCATACTAGGCGACTAAAGTGTTGTTGGTAGCCAGTCATGTGAAACCACTGTACTTCATCTTTTCTCCCTCCACATATTATCCTGTCAATTTCCTTCTTCTTCCTCTTTTTACTCTTCTGCCTTGAAATTTTCGTCTCGAGAGGACTCAACCTTACCTGAAGGATGAATAAGGGGTTCGTTTAGACGATCTCGGAAAACTGCCACCTGACTGAGAAGAGATTGTGGACTTCGTCCTTCAAGAAGGTCTATATATCTATAATGACGTAGGCACTTCTTAAGAACAACTTGCTCCCCGCCATGTATTGAGAAATTGGTGACCATTTGTGACTGGTACTCGTTGTACGGGGCACTACATTTGTTTCACTAACATTGAGTTTAATTTTTGGTCGGCAACCAGCTGCGGAAAAGGACCCGCCTCGTTGGTGCGATGGGTAGCAAGCTCGGTAACTGCGTCAATAGTGCTAGGTTCGATACTGGACCGAGGTGCGTTGACTTCTATCGGGCGAAAGAGAGGGTTCCGAGTCCACCTTCTTTCGGATGAGAAGTAAAACCAAGGTCCCGTGTGGTGTGCGATTACATTTGCACGCAAAAGAACCCTCTCTACTATGCAACGGGTAGATGAGGCAAAAATTTCCAGGTGTAGGAGTCGCCCCCTGGCGTCGGTGGAATTCCCCAACGAATAGTAGACCGACGATAAATAAGGATAGGGGTTGCAGCCTTGGTCGGCATACGGCTGTGGAAAAACTGTTCAAAATATCGCTCGGAGGGACACGGGGGGTAACCGATCCTGCCATAGGCAGGAAAAGGGTTAGGAGTTGCTTGCTTTTAACGTTGAATTTAATTTAATGTAGGTTTTTCTGTTAAACGACGTTATTAATCGTAATTTTGTTAGAAGCTCTATCTGCCATATCGGCGAAAAATCTATTCAACTAGTTTGATGACCTTTAGTGATTATTGACTCTCTGCATATCTTCTCATATTTGATGGTAGAAAAAAATGGGGAAATGCATAAAACGCCTCGAGAAGAGATCCTTGTTGGACTTGTCTCTGCGTTGGCGTTCGTATGATAATTCAAATTTTTGAATGTTGGGACTTGTCTGATTATTTAGTAGTGTTTTGATTCGATAACCAGTGTTGGATCAACTAGAAAGGGAAGTGGCCACATCGTAGGGCACTGACCGGGCATTGGTTTTTGCCTCATCTACAAGAACTGTTCACTCCTATGGTTTTCGTGTTTGTGGTAATAAAGGCAATTTTACCCGGTTCCCTTGAGGTTCAACTTGTGCCTGTGGGGAACAAAAGAATGATTAAAAATTGCTAAGGTCAGAAGAGTTGTTTCCAATCCGGTTAACCAAGCTATCATACGGTTAAGTGATATGCCCTTTGGTCTATTAACACCCCCCCCCCAAGTATGTAGGATCATCATCATCGTCATTAGTAATTTGTTCTGCATTCCACGAAATTGGAGTAGGTGTTGAGTTACTAGATTTAATATATCGTCACGATTAGATATGTTGTTTTCCTCTGGTTCTTGAATTCATGGTGTACGGGTTCAATTCTTTGTTGATGTATTTAAAAGTAGAATAGCGGTAAATATGTGGTGTGTAGACAAAAGGAAAAGTTTATTTTGGATATAAAATTTTTCACGTATTGTAAACACTGCAGTCGAATAACCCGGCAGTAAGTAACCTACTAAAATTCACTCACTCAATCATACAACTGTTGTCACCTGACAAACTTCCAGCTCCTAATGGTTAAGGGCGATTACTGCAGCCTGATAATTTTACTGATTTACAGTACGTCACTTATCGTGTACTAACATGTAAAGTAAGACGCTTCATCTTGCCCTGAAGAAATCACCGTCCGAAGTCAGAATAAATCTTGCAGTGGCAAATTTACAAGGCAGGCATGTTATGAAGGGTACAAGGAATGGTTACAGATTTTTCAGTCCGCCCCATCAACTATCTAGAAAAGTGTTCTTATGTCAGGAACGCCTTAAATACCACATGTAGTGAAGTGACATGATGGGTACCCTGTAGTTTGTTGTCAGGTACCTTGCTCATTAGAGATTGCCCGCTCTCAAAGAAAATAGCCAAGCAATGAATTCATTAACCCACTTGACGTTAATGGCAAATCGTTAAAAAGTTTTTGGGCCTGGAATTGACTGCTGATTTATGATTGCAGTAATGTCATTGTCGGGGCATGTCCTGATTGCATTAGCCACTCCCATTATTCTTAGCTGCCCTGCCAAGTTTATTGGTCCCTGCTGCACCGAAACTTAAATTGATTTTTTTTGCTAGGTTCAATTAGAGTTATAATGATGAAGCTTCTTGTTGCAATTAGGACGATTTTGACATTTATATCTGTGTTGTTTGATCGAATTTTGGGACTCTAAAATTGGATGCATTGTTTATCTTAACTAAACGTTAAATTTGATTTTGTTGAACGGAACTTATTAATATACATGTAACTAAAATTCTTGGTAAATGCTGTTGTATGTCAGATTAGTAATAACATTGCCGCCTAACATCTGGAACATCTGAACTGGAAAAAACTTGTGCCTGACGGAGCTGATCTGCCATCAACTAAACTGACAGTAATTGCAGCCTTGAGGCGTACTTGGAGGTTAATAAAATGGAAGTCACATTCGTGCCTTAATTGAACAGTATATTGAAATGCAAACGCGTGGAGGTTTCTTCACATTTCCATTTGAGGAAAATCCGTTTAGTCCTAGTTCCCGTAGAAATTTACAGGTACGGGATCAACCCCGGTTTGTATCGAATGGCATCAGTTCTCATTGTTGTTGCCTAATTTCCGGTCGGTAAAATATTTCTCAGTAGAAAGGAGAGGTTTCTTCCATTAGATGACACCATGCAAGATACACGGGATCATGAATTTTGTTTATTCTCTTTTGCTAAAGGATGACCACTACTGGCCTTGACCAGGATCGAACCTGAGCACCATGAACTCGGTGAAGGAATAGTATACTTGCAATTGACTAACCATTGCTGGAGAAAAATGGTGAAGTTAAAACTATGTCGTAGTGCACCTAAGTAGGGTACTGTGTCAGTCGTACGGAAAGACGTGATAGAAAGGTGTATGTGGATGGGATGTCTTTTGGGGGGGGGGGGGGGGGGGGGCTCATTTCTCTGCCCTACTCTTACTCTCCCTTCCTCTCTAGTTTTTAGTTACCATTCTTCTATCGTTTACACGTCATCTTGTTTCACCACTGCTGCGATTAAATGGAGCGTCCACCATCGTAAGCAAATGCCATGTAGTTGTGATGTGTACAGCAGGTGTCCTGTAACTTTTTCCATTTGCAACCCCCCCCCCCCCCCCCCCTTTTCCCGGAGAAGATTTTATGCCCCCTCCCCACCTCTCGGTATATAGGTATATAAAATAAGTATACAAATAAAATTACTTGCTGACAATTTTTGCCGACCCCATTTTGGGATAGCGAGTACAATACATGTATGCCATTACCGGTATTTACATCACAACTGCATGTCTCGAACTACCATCATCTACAATAATAAGTGCCCTAAGCAGATGACACACCTGAATATGGGACCATTAATTACCAAGAGGCTTGATGCCCTATTTCTTACGAAAAACTTGATATTTTGGTTGACTTCTTCAGGTGTTCAGTAACCGGGTGTTGCGTTGGTCCGAATTATCAATGTTCTGTGATACTTAGTTTCAAATGTTCAAATTATGATACCTTGATAACCAGAACTGACAACATCTGCACTGTTCTTGTTGAAGTGAAAGGATAAATAGTATCATTCCGAGTTATTGAAATCCGTTACTGATCAGAAGGCGGTTATGATCGTATTTAAACTTTAATTATGTAATGTTAGGTCATTTATCTAGTGAATTTACTATGGATAGTTACTTAATGTAACAAATATTTAATAACCAGTAACAACTATAAAAGGTATCGAGATTTATATAAATACTCATAAAGGAGCGGTTTATTGCATTGGACACACCAGTTCTCGTCTGATTACTGAAGTTAAGCAATGCAACCCCAGCTTTTGCTGATATGGGTAGCCGCTTGGGAAAACTGGGTACCGCTAACACCTAAAAAACATCGCATTAGTGTAGTGTCTGTGCAGTTTCTGCATTAGGACTATGCAGTTGATGGGGCTCTAATGAGGTAGGCCGGCATTCCCTCACAGACAACCCAGCCAGACGCCTGGCTGGGGTGCCCCCAGTCAGAGCATGCTCAGTGGACCACAGACCCGACCCTGCCACAGGCTGGATGAGTGTGACGATGATTAATTCTACTAGCTTTTAAAATACAAAAATAAGAATGACAGGGGTGCGTGCTGGAAGCTTAAAGAGCATTTGCATGATCACTGCACAGGCTTTGGGGCGATTTAAGACATTAGTCATCTGCCGTAGCTTACCACGGGGGTGTACACTACAATTCAAGCGCTTTTTCTCTTAAGAGGTGAGGTGACACATCTGTGTGCGGAGAATTGGGTTAGGAAAAGTACTTCCTTTCAAACGATTTCAGTTGTACCAGAATAAAACAGTTTTGTGTGTTCAATTTTGTGCTCTATTAATTCGCCGTTTCCGTGTTATTGACTTTTACTATTGTTTCTTTCGCGTGTTTCTCCGCCATTTTTATTATTACTGTAAATACATATTATATTTTAAATTTCGATAATAGATTCACTTCAAAGAGTAAAGAGATGTGTGAAGTAAAAATTAAAAAAAAGATGCCACGTAAAGATGTTGCTTTTTTTCGTCATAGTTTTGGTAGAAATTGGTCTCTCTCTATTATTTATTGAATAAATATGTTATATTCAAAATATTGTATATCACCATAAATTCCTTGCTAGGAGTAAAACGTTATGGCAGATTGTGTAATATGAACAACAGGACTGGAAGGGGAGGGAGATCAGTTTAGAGGTAGTGCAGGTGCTAAAAGCCGTTTGGACCTGCTTGGTGTCAAAAAGTCACTAGATTTGTAGTTTTCATACAGTTTAACTGCCTAAAATAAAATCTCCAGCAAATATAAAAAGCATTTAAGGAACATGGTTTATCTGTTAAACGTTGGAGTATAGCAAACTCCATCAGATGGGGTGGGTAGCAAGAAGGTACTCCTGAGTTTGTCCTGGAGCATCAAACTGAAAGGCGTGAACATCCTGCACAATGAATTTATAGCACATTGAAACAGTATGCACTTTCGAAAATTTCAGTCCTTATTGAATTGGGTTCCCGATGTGCCTGTGATTCGGGACCTTTGTTCTGCTCTGAGACCCTGATTTTTTTCCTACATTGACTTGATAGACCATCAGTGATCCCGCCTCGGTGGCACAGTGGGTAGCGTAATGGTTCTAGGTTCCATACTAGACTCGCATCTTTCGGGCGAGAGATGCCCCAAGTGGGCCTTCCTTCGGATGAAAAGTAAAACCGAGGCCCCGCGTGGTGTACGATGACATTTGCACGTAGTAGAACCCTCTCTACTATGCAATGGGTAGATGAGGCAAAATTTCTAGGTGTAGGAGCTCGCCCCGTGGCATCGGTGTAATTTCCAAACGAACAGGGGCTCTAGTGACCTTTGTAGTTGATGGGCCCTAAAACACCAACAAACCAACCCAAACGAACAGTAGGCCGACTATAAACAAGCATAGAGGTTGCAGCTTTTATCGGCAACCGGCTGCGTAAAAACAGTGTCCAATATATCACCCTTGTGTCCATCCAGAGAGACAAGATGGGTACCCGACCCTGACGTTTTCGGGAGAGGGTTAGGAGTTGCTTTTCTTGAAAGACTATCAGTGAACGTCTATCAAGGGACGTCTCATCTGTCATTATGGCTCGGCCTCGGACTCTTTTTTTTTTCTTTTTCCACATGTGGACTTGTGTCGTGACCATCCTCAGGTGTGAAATTCATCTTTTAGGCCCCTACACGCAAATACGGAAATGGAAAAGTGATTTTAGTAATTAGAGGTGTATGCGAAGAGATTACGTATAAGAGAACTCCGTGTAATGGAAACTAGATTTAGAGAGTAAAAGCTTATTATTTCAAAAAGCAAAGTTTTGATCTTGTTATCAAAATAACAGCATGTACCTTTCGTGCCTGGTAAATGATGATTGCATTATTTATTATAAAAGATGGCATGTTCTGTGCATCATCATGCATTGAGTTCAAGTCCCAGATTGATCGTTAAGTAGTGAGAGCTAACATGTGCTGGAGCTCAACTTGCCTCTTAATATCCCATGGGTGGTGGTTGGTTCTTAATATTCAATATTTGCAAATAGCATATCTCATTTCTTACAGAGAGGAACTGATTTGTAAGATGGTTCATTAAAAGCGACTGAGAGATTTTTATTCGTTTTCCTTCTCCGCTTGATTCCGAAGTTTATGGAACCTTTAGTTAACATCTGGTAATTAAAAAATATAGCATCAGTTGGTTAGCGCAGGTGGTACAACATAGTTGCAACGTTGTTGTGGTTAAAAATTTTTTGTACGTGGATATGTTGACTAATTGTTGGCCAACTGTTTTTTGGATGTGGATGGTGATTACAATTTTCTTTAAATTCAAATGTGGGTTGCTCATTAGATCGGGACGGGTGCGGGGTTGAGACCCTGACTCTCCTACACGCCACTTTGGACACGACCTCCAATGGAAAACGGGCGCTCAGATGGATACCTGATCTGATCAGTCGGCTGGAGAGGGCGTTTTCGCCCCCTTACGATTACTTACGGTGATTGCGTGGTCAGCCCCCGATGCCTATTAGTCCTGGTACTTGGGGTACCCTGTCAAATCCCTTCGCACAACTGCTCCCACGTCTGCTTAGGTCTTCCTCTGCCTCGGGTGCTTCCAATCATCTGCACCCATGTGATGGACGTAACCAGCTCCTCCTCCCCTCTTCTCATCATATTCCGCGATGTCCCCCAACCCCAAATATCTCTAATATACCCCTAATTACTCATTCCTAAACACATGGTTGTAGAAAAGCTCCGCTTGCCCTCAAAAAATTGTATCATTTTTCGTCACCACAGTCGACTCATTCAGTATGATTGGATGTCTTGCAAAATATTTCACGAGGGTGAGGCACCCGAGCATTTGTTGAAATTTCCCCCTCCCTGAAGTTTTTCTTGCGAATAGGAGTCACACACCCACACTATTCAATTAGCAGGAAGTTGTATTCTGTCTTGTTTCCGAGTAACAAGGCCATCTGGCGAATTGCTTGTCACACAATCAAAGAATTTAAACGCTTTCTAAAAATGAAGCTCGCGTTGCGCACCTAGTGAGCTCGATTCCAAACATGGCAATGTGTCGGATTTGTAGTGGAACTGAAGAGAGATTTTGTTGCTTTAAAAAAATATCTAAAATGCAGTTTGTATTTCTTTTTTAGAAAAAAAAATTGTAGCTATGGCCATGTTGTTATCAACCGAGGCATCAAAATCATTCTCGTCACATTTCATGTACCTCTCTGCTGACAGTTTTGATAAGTAATGCAATGGGCGGAAAGCAATGGTGACGTAAGTTGGATACCAGGGACCTTCAGTTATCTAATCTTAGCAGGAGGCGTTAGATCTACGAATAAGGAACATCTTTCTCTCTGCCTGCCTTTCTTTTCTCCCCATCTTAATTTTTTATTGCCAATGGCGTCATTTGACCTGACACCATTTTATCCACCACGATTAATTCCCACTGTTGCTACTTGTAGGTTATACGCTTATGCATATCCAAATAAAATTCCTCAATAGTAGCATTGGGATGCTCTGAAAATATTGGGACAATTTCAAAGATTTAGGGGAGGGGTTGGGAAGTTTGTAAATTAAAGGTACTCTTTGATATTGAAGTTGGTGAAAGCCTTTCATAGGGTGTGAAATAGGTTTTTTCCATCACAGTAAGTTTGCTAACGAAAAAGAGGGTCGTTCGAATGTTACGTCGTCCATTAGCTGCATTTTATCCTTCTTCTCCACTACCTCCATCAGCATCTACAAAGTAAAGCAAAACCTAGCCCTCTTCCCGCCTATAGTAGTGTCTGGTATCCATCTTGTCCCTCTGAATGGAAACAAGGGCGATATATGTATTGGACATGGTTTTCCACAGCCGGTTGCCGACCGAAGGTATGACCCCCCTATACTTATTTATCGTCGGTCTACTATTCGTTGGGGCAGTCCACCGACGCCAGGGGGGGCGAGTTCCTACACCTGGAAATTCGACCTTATCTACCCGTTGAATATAGTAGAGAGGGTTCTTTTACGTGCAAATGCCATCGTGCACCACACGGCACCTTTGTTTAACTTCTCATCCGAAAGAAGGTGCACTTGGGGCCTCTCGCCCGAAAGAAGCCAAGCCATCTCGGTCCAGTGTCGAACTTAGAACTACTGACGCAGTTGCCGAGAGTGCTACCCACTGCGCCCTAAGGCGGTTTCCTACCTCCATCACCGTCTGTTTTCAAAATTAGGTCAGCTCAAGGTGTACATCAGGAATTCTGTATGTGATTTTTGACGGGTGGAGATGCGTGGTGTGTAGTTTGACGTAAGAGTTGTTGGGGGAAGGTAACCGACAAATGGGGATGAAGTCATTGTTCTTTGTGGACTCATCGACTAGAATATTCTCTTACAGACTGTTCTATTACTCATCCGCTTTTGAATTTTGGTCTATTCAGCTTGACCAACTGGCTATTTATTTATTACATGTGCTGAAGTGGTTTCTGGAGGTCAAGACCGTCTTCGTTTGTTGAACGACTACGATCTTCAACTTGTACTGCATTTAGCCTGTGTCGATGCTTTTTTTCATAATTGTGGTAGTTGTCTCTTACATTTTGTTCAAAGATTAATGTACTTTCTTCAAATGTTAAAAATCTGAGATTCAAGTTCGATGACCTTTTAAGGTTTAGAGGAAGATGAACGTCAATAGACACTTACTCATCCACCTCAGATTTGAGTACATTAGCCCGTTCCTCGAGGAAATAATCCCTCCTCCACCTGTAAGCTACGTGTGAGGTGAACTTTTAACCGCCTAACTTTATTGTACGGTACCTGGCAACTAAAGTGTGTGAAAAAGCCATATGATTTGACTAGTACTAATCATCGTTAATGGTACCTACCCTTTTCCTGTTGATGATAGATATGCACCCACCAAGTCATTCTATCAGGTGATAACGATGATGGAAGAATTGAATTCTCGATATCCACCATCCTTCATGAGCACGTCATGCTTTAACAAAGGTTCTTTTTCTAGGTGGCGAGGTTCAACAGATACCTCTTCAAGAAACCCCATATGTTTCCACAACTGCGGAATTGTACTCGGGTCTCCTGCACTCCAGGAGCAAGCTTTTTAGTCCAGTAAGCAGGTCTGAATGAGTATGCATGGATTCTGGATTCATTTAATGGGTTGGGGAGTTAGTCAAGTAGCCATAACAGGATGAACCCTTAGGAGGCTGCTCGCGGGAGATTAGAGGTAGGTAGTGGACATAGGAGAGGGGGACTTTGCAGCACCCAACGTTCTTTACCAACCACCCATGATGGTACTAACGTGGGCTTGCGCTGCTTAACTTCAGTGATCTCACGAGAACTGGTGTATCCAAAGCAACTTAAAGCAACCATTTTCAACTCTTTGATGCCTGCCGGTTTCCAAAGGGTGGAATCTTCAGTAAACTAAATCCTTCTTTGGTCCACA
>JAAFCE010004209.1:10581889-10650232 GCA_013389805.1 Trigoniulus corallinus
TTTTTTTTTTTTAAAAAAAAAAAAACATTTTTGTCCTACATGAAGCAAGCTGTAAAATTGAATTTTTTGTGAAATATTTTGTGCTACAAGGTACAAGCTCGATGGAATTAGATTTTCTTGTCTTTATAGCTCTACATCCAACACCTGGTATGCCATAGCTGCAGACACTACTATTATATTAATACTACTTCTAAATACGTTTTTCGCCCAAGATAGCAAAGTCCTCATGCATTATTGATATGTAATGGGAGAAAAAAAATGTAAAATAAACATGAGAAAGGGAACCAACGAAACATTGGACCCTGGTTTAAGTCACTTCCTACTTGCCTACCTTATGTCAAAACCCTTTTAGTCATCTGATAGGTGCGTATGGCTAGTTATACGCTATTTATACTCTACTTTAGAACCAGTGAAGTTTGTTAAAATAGGCGAAAGTAAAAATGACAATATTAGATCATTTTTGGAAATTGCACTGCATGATGATGGAGTTTAACGTCATTTTGGAAAGGGCATAGCTGAAGGACCATATTAACAGTTAGTGGTTTGACCTTTGGATTGTACTTGTATCTCACTATTTAATGTAGAATTAGTCTTTGATGAATATCTAGGTTATTATTCGCTTATAAAGGTGATCGATTTAAGTACACTGTAAATATTTAGTATGCGTCCAGCTATTTATTAATACAGTCTAATGAGATGTCATTGCTATTATTTTGCAGTGTATACAACAAGAAAACTTCAGAAAGCACATGTTGTTGCTATGGAAAAACAGTATTCCCATGTCCATAGAAGTACTGTTGTGCCCAGATTGCTGTTATGGAGATGAGAAGCCTGGAGAAGCAGCCGCAGGCCCCGAGCCGAATTTCATCTTGGTAGAACAATGGATGGTTCAAATGGTACCGCGCAGGTAGAACTATTATAGTAGTTTTTTTTTTGTAAATTGGTGTCTATTCATTCATTACTTAGTGGCTTTGACTTTTTCAGAGCACCGGAAGGTAATATTACTGCCAGAGCACTCCTACAAGCTGTCCGCTCATATTTGCACTTCTCGCAGTTAAGTGCGTGGTATAGCCTCACTGCAGGCAAAGCTCCTAAAAATGTAGTCTACCGGTAAGTTTTAATAGTAATACATTGCTTATAATGTTAATAAAAACCAATTAGTAAATTTTAGCAGGAATAATTATCATATTTCAAATGTGCTTTTCGGTTAATTTATTTCAGCGTTTGTGTTCCTGGAGAAGTGTTCTCCAATAAGTTTAATAAGTTGCCTGATGAACACATGTTTCCCATGGCAAACGTCGGATGGAATAGCTTTTTCAAGGTGTCGGTGAAAGCCATGCCAAGGAATAATGCAATTCCTGACGTACCTTGTCCACTTCATGATCATTTCGCGTCGTCGTCGTTACCTCGTAAAGGAACTGCTAGGAAATCTCCACCTTTGGAAGCTGGACGATGTTCGCCTGATGATCACGAAGAAATGAGACGTCGTTTAATATCATCTAAAGTAGTTGATGGTATTGATAAAAAGGATGGCAGCCCTTCTGAGCTCATGTTAGGGGATAGTTTGTTAGACCCGCCACAATTTCTGGAAATGTATCCTAAACGTTATCAATCTCCTTCGCGAAGTGGAAGTCCTGTGATGGAGACTCCTGAGCATTGGATGTTTGGTGGTCGTGGACATAGAGGAAGAAGTACACATCGTCATTCAGAAAGTAGAAATGGGTCTCCAGTGGAACGCGGACGACCTTGGCAAAAGAAGGAGCAAAAACTCGCCCAATCTTTTAGTGATGAAAGAGAAGACAGGACTCAGAGTGGTAGCAGAAGGAAATGTCAAACCAGTAAACTAAAAGAATTAGAAGATTGCGAAGCAGGATTGTCGTCGCCAAAGAACGGCTGCAAAAACTTCAAGAAGTCGTTGTATGACCTCAGTCCCGAAGAAACAGTTCATGTTCTGCATGCTATAAGGCAAAGACAGTCGCTGACGGAACATTTTCGTAAGAGTAGTGATGGGGATTCGTTAAATAGTCTAATATCCATATCCTCTAAGTATCCGACTTACAATGTCAATGACGAACCGTGCTCACGTTACAATAAGAAAAATGTAGACTGTGAAGATATTAATAATTTGTTACTAAGGACCAATTCCAAAGTTTCTTCAGTGAATAAACCCTCAACGAATGACTGTTTATCGCGTGACAACCACCAGAAGTGCGCTAAAACGAAGGGACGTAGTGGTGGATTACCTCTTTCTCCATTAGTGTACAATTCAACTTCATCCATTTCGCGTATGCGAAGTCCAACTTCTCAGGATTTCATAAAGCCTCCTTTCCATTCACCAAGTTCAAATTCCTCCTCAACCAAACAGACCTGTGGATGTACCTCCTCGTCGCCAAAATTCTCGAACTATCTGTGTGAACAGCATAATTCCAGCGAAGTAAATAATTCAGTTTTGTTGTTTGATGAATTGAATTCAGAGAGTGGTCGCTTTTCATCTTCGTCAGAGATGAGACTAGATCGCGAATTTCGGAATGACAACAATTCATCCGTTTATAAGTTGGCTGAATTCAAAGATGGTATTTCCAGCATTTCTAATACGATTGATGAAAATGCAAATGAGCAGGATGAGTTTCATTCTTGTATCAAAAGTGGAGTTCATAATGACACAAGCGAGATACCTTATAATGAAAACTGTTATATAGATGGAGTATCTAAGTTTCCCGAAGATGAAGAGGTAGGGCCATAAACATCATACGGACTTGTCTCGCAAACTTCAGACGATCATCACTGGTTTATACATTCTTGTGTCTTTTTGAATAGTGCAACGGGAACGGTGACAATGCACAAGTCTGCCAGGGTCGTAAAGAGGTGCCATCTGCTCGTGCTAAAGCAAAATTTCGTCGATCTTTGGACTCGGCAGCTAATTTAGTCTTTCATTCATTCACAGGGCTTCCTTTGACATCTAGTCCTGTGAGTTGCATGTTGCTAGTTATATAATTTTGAGATCTTTGTTCCAAAATGTCTAGCTTGTCGATGTTTACTAGAAAATGTTTCAAATACAAGTGAATTAATTTTTTAGGCACCGATGAGGAAAGGAACTAGATTCGATTTTGATAGCTCTTTAACTTCAGTATCTGCTATTAAATTGTAAGTTAGCCATATTTATGTTGTCGACATGTACATTTAGGATTCAATATTCACATCCTAACTCAGTTTTCGTTTTAATTTATTTTAGTGCACTTTTTGATAAAGACGATGTGGAGAATTCCGAAGAAACATCAAAACCACTGAGTACAAGTGCCCCATCAAACATAACTAATAATAGCAGCTTATTAGGAAATTTTGAAGTATATAGTTAATTTTGAATTGAATCTGAAATGAATATTGTCGTTTTAACTTTGAATTTGACAGAAATAAAATAATTTTTGAAGGAATCTGTGCTTAATGGGCGTCTTGAGCCCTTCAGCACTGTTGAAGGATTCACCGCTGAAATTGGAGCAAGTGGGTCTTTCTGTCCAAAACACATAATCCTTCCTGTCACAGTTTTCTTTTACACGCTTACTGATGCAGACAAAGTGTCAACTCCTTATCTGGTGAGTGTTGATATTTTAACTTTCAATGTCATTGGCATGTCTGTTTAGTTGTTTTTTTACAATGCCACTTCAATATATGTAGGGTCATATCAACCTAGGCAAGAAAGGTTATCATGTGCCAAAATGTGGCACCATTCAAGTTGTACGTGTTGACTATATCTCTATAGTTAAAAAACAATTATTTCGACTTATTAATTGTAAGTTTATATCGTTTGTAGACCTTGTTCAATCCACATGGAACCGTAGTTAAAATGTTTGTTGCCATGTATGATTTGAGAGACATGGCACCTCGTTGTCAGACATTTTTACGACAAAGAACGTTATATATGCCTATTGATGCGTCTGACGAAGATCAAGAAGCAAGAAAATGGTTACGATACCTCATTCATTTAAGGTGAGTAGATGATAAAACTTTATTTAATTTCAAGAATATCTGAGTTAAGGGCGGAAAACTCGTAGCGCGCATTATTACCAGAACATTGGCCATCAGGAAACTTAGGATCCAGGATTGTGTTTTTTCATTGAAGGATTTCAGTTGATCTCGAAATTGAGTTCTCTGCTGACTCATTCTTCATCCATGCAGTCAGATCTAGTTATCTGCATCACTTCCTTCCGTTCCGTTTCATTCTTCCTCTCTTTCATCACCCTGGATCTCCCTCCAATTTTTTTCATCTTCCTTGACACCGTCTGATACCTCTAGTGCTTTCATTTCTTTAATGGTCCTCATTATTCATTCCCCCAGTTTGATTTTATTTCCCCTAATGTATCACCCCCGTAAGCTACTGTTGTTCCTACCCCTGATCTCTGCGCTCCACCAAATCCTTATTCTTCCACCCTCGCACTATCCTGTTTCATTACCAGTTCTCACATTTTTTATTGTTCTATTCAGCTCCGACTATCCTCATGATTATCCTAATATAAATTTACCTCCCGCCTTTCTTCCGTACTTGGTATCCCAGCCGTTGTTGGTTCCCTATATTAATTGGTGGTCATTTTAAAAATTATCAACTTATTTTGTAATTGAAATGCACGTGAACGGTGGTGACAGAGGGGCAGGATTCTTTTTAAGGGCTTAGGAAGGAGTTTTTACCTTCTTAATGAAATAAAGTAGCAGGGCCGTAACGAGGGCGTGGCGAAGAAGGCTGCCGCCACGGGCGCAACTGGCTTTGGGGCGCAAAATGTTTTTTTGTCATTATTGGGTTACGGGCAAGCGAAAGTTAGACACTTGCCACAGGCGCTTTATACCCCCGTTACGGCTCTGTAAAGTAGGTTTTTTTTAATCAATGTTCTCATTTTGGATGATGGTTTCAGATTTGCAAGTTCAAAGTCAGGGCGAATCTATTTACATACGGATATACGGCTGGTAATTTTCCGTAAATCAGATATGGATGCAGCGACCATCTATGGTAAAGGGACCTATGAACTACGTTCTTTCACAAAGGGACCCACAAATCCACGATTTTCTCCACGTCGGTGATTTCTATCAAACAACTAGTTAAACTGTTGTGTCTACATTGCAACATTGGTGGGATTTTGTGCAAGATTTTGTAATGACGTAAAAAAAAAGAGAGAAATCATAAATTATTATGCATTTTAAGTAGAATTTAAGCGATTTGAAACTTTGGCTATAGTGTGTAACTTTTAACGAATTATACAAGTTTTTTGTTTTGTATGTAGTTTTTCCCTTGTGCAATCATATCATTGAGAAACAAAACATTGTCGGATCACATTTGCATTTCTGAAACAAAAAAAAAGAAATCTGTTAATTACTTTGCAAAAGATATTATTATATTATTAATGAGGCGTTAAGTTAATTCTGATAGTAAAAATCGATAAACAATTTATTAATATTTATTTTTATGAAAGAAAACGTTAGTCGCTGACCAAGACTAAAATACATTCGTACCCAATTGTCATTTGAACTTTTGTTTTTGTCACGTCTTAAAATTTATACTGATATTTGCTACAAATAGTTTCTTGACATGTACATTTATCCATTGTACGTTAGAGTGTAAAACTCAGTTGTAATCATATATTGACGTTTCTTATAAAAAGGATAATGTTAAATGAAATTCAGTTCATGAATAACATGGCATATATTATTTTTCTTCAGATCCATTTTTTTTTCTCTGTACGAATAGTACGTCAAATTGTGAACCTAGTGTTGAACCCTAAACGAAATTTAATTTCAAGACGGAGGATTGTGAGTTCTTGTATTTCTTTTTCTTGTGTTAAAACTGTAGTAGACAATCAGTTTTAGCATCATATCGTGAAATAATTTTACAATATGAAATATTAGGTTAATATCTTTGTAGCACGATGATGCATTTTAAAATCTTTTCCTTTTAAATCAGGCAAAATTGTAATTTATAACTTTTTATTTATATAATTTGACAATCACAGCCGTTTACCTGTTTTTTGTTTGTTTCATTCATGGGATGCGGTATTCACATGAGCTGATTTCTTTAATTCTTCGTCAGAGGTTAACAGTCAGGTGTCCGTTTTTCTAGTAGAAAAAAGTATATCAAGAACCATTTTGTGAGAAGAAGAAGAACTGGACGGACACTATATAGAAATTGAATAAATTGTCATCTTTGATGTGTGTAAGAATGAGAAATTTAATTTCTCCTACGTTTAACTTATATGAATCTAAATTTTTCAGACAAATATGTAGCGCCCAATTTTTAAGGCGCATTGGAATGTTAAACGATACAAAGTTTTAAAGCAATATATCGATAACTTTTATACCTATTTTGAAAGATATAATGTTTTAGATATGTCCATAATACGTTATAAACACAAAGGTCTCTTCTTTGGCCATTATAAATGTACAAGAAATTGCTGCTGACAGACATAATTGCACTCATAAAATAGTGCTGTTATTATTATTTGAATTTTTCCTTCTTTCCTCACGCGGATAATAAGACAAACGTTGAAGGAATCTTTTGTTATTATAATATTATTGTTGAGAATCAAACAGATTACCTGACTTGTGTGTGTGATTATGACGAACCTTTTTCTTGTTTGTTTTCAAGTATACTGTAGGTTAATTGTGGGGAAAAAAAATCGTGCATACATTTTGAAAAATTATTTCTGGCAGGCCTCTTTCTCTTTTCAAACGTGTGATGTGTTTAAGACGAAAGCACTCTATATTTTGCAAGCCAGCACAATGTTAGAATTGATGTGATATGTTTTAAATCTAAAATGGGAATTCGTAATTTACCTCTACTGATATTGATGTTGTTATCTAAGAAGTAAGTAGCTGCTTCTTTAACTAAAAAATGAATAAATTAATAGATGCAATTAAAGATGAAAATAGTGGGATATGCAATCATGAAAATAATAATTGAAATTTCTGAACTAAAAAATTGTCCAATTTTCTAGATTATTTCATCTTCCCTACTTGTTGATGTTAGATAGTACCTGTATCACACACTCACACCTGACTGGTCAGTCAACTTTATAGTTTCTGGATTTCTAAAAGTAAAAAGATTATATGGCAGGTGTTATAAGACAAATAATGTTGTTGACTCTATTCTAAAATCAGTGTGAAATAATCTAAAATATAATTAATGATGACAATGTTTAAATATGCAGCTGCTCTCTTCAGTGGTTATTTGTTGAACCAATATGTGATCTTGTGATGGTGTTGGGTAAAAAGTTTGCTTGATGTTGATGTGGTCAACGTAGACATTTTAGGTGCCTTTAGTGTTTTTTTTAAGTGTCGGTTGGCGACCCATCGTCGAAAGCTAACCTGTAAATCGTATAATGTTTGTAATATAGTAAATATATTTTCTACTGATAACTTAGTTATTGAAATCGTCTGGCTTTTGATCAAATATGCTTGAAATAGAAAAAAAAATCCAACTTGCTTATTTGTGTTTATTTAAGTATATTAGTTTTCATAACTTTCATCAATTAAGTTGCTTGTTTAATTCTTCAAGAAAACTAATGATATATTTATAATTTTTACTTTATGAAAAAAATAAAATACGTTATAAGAATTCAACCCTAGTACAGTATGTCATTTAATTAAGCTCTGTTTTCAGTGCGTGCCATTAGAGGCGACTAAAAGAGCTATGGAGTTAGGCAAGGCGCAAAATGAGGCCGCAGGGTGACGCAGCCCTGCGAAATTCTGCTAGCAGGCAATCACTGTTACGTTGAAAGCCATTTTAGTTGACGCAAATTGCAAACCAGTATGTTGAAAAACTGCGATTCAATGTGTGGTGATTGCCTGCTAGCAGAATTTCGCAGGGCTGCCTTACGCTGCGTCACCCTGCGGCCTCATTTTGCGCCTTGCCTTAGAGCTCCCTTCCGCTTCTCACTTTCCTACCCTATTGCCGTCTCCCTTCTGTCCTTTCTTCAGGTCCTGCATTGTTCCTGCTATCGGCGTTCAAGTTTCTGGATGGTGTTAGGTGATGATAGGTACACTCAGTCCAGTGACGTCACTAGGGGGTGCGGGCCGCACCGGGTGACACCACTCGCACCATGAGAAATGGGATGAGACTAAAGCAGAAGCGGCATTTTTTGGGAGAGGGTGACGCCACTGGGTACACTTCAACATCTAACATTAGTCTGTACTACTGAATGAAATTTACCGAAGTTCCTACACCTACTTCCATGTAGAAAGAGCGCTTTACATCAGGCATGTCAACCTGAGGATACCCCGAGGGCCGCATTGGTAACATGTGCGTTGTCATGAGGGCCATGCAGTGTTAACTTTTTTAGTAATTTGTTTGTAAAAGTACCAAGAGACCTGGTCAGACGGTGTTGAGTTTATTTGTCATGACATTTGCCGTTTATTTGTCATGACATTTTAACTGTTCCCTCTCTTGTTACGCCTGTGAGTAGCAGACCGTATATGTTTATGTGAGGGCCTCAAGGGCTGCAAGTTTGACACCCCTGCTTTACATGCAGGTGACATCTCCATCCTAAACACCACATGGGACCATGTATTTGTCCTCTATTAATCTTTACAATGTTGTTGCCCCCTCCTCGCTTTCCCTGGGGTGCAGTGTTATGCCTATCTTCTTTGTTATCCTGTTTACCCTCCTCTCCCAGTTGGTAGATACTCTCATGATGTTTACCCATGCATTGACCTGCCATACTGGATATTTCTTCTGTAGTCCCCATATCCTGCATAGGTATACCAACTTACTAATCATTTCTCTGTGTTCAAATGTAGATCACCTCATGTCCCCCTGTATTGCTTCAACTGCTGTAAACCTATTTCCCCCTAAGGCCATCCTACTCAACTTTCTTTGGGCTACTTTCGTACTGTCCATTACCTTTTTATTAATGCACAGAACCTCGTTCCCATACTAGTTCTAGTTGAATACACTGCAAGCAGCTGTGATAGGTCAAATTGGCAGTGGAGAGAATATCTCTCATTCCTAAAAATTCACTCATTCTAAAACCCCAAGGAACCTGAAGCATAGCATCTATTCTTCTGCCATACATCGTCTGCCCACTATAATGGCACCTTCTTCCAGAAAGTTTTTCACCTTATCCTCATCAAGAGCATTCCATTGCCGAATGACCCTTGGAAAAAAGAACCAGTAATATGACTCTGTTTGGGCCCTGATCTCTTACAGTTTGAAAAGATGATCATTTCTCCCCCTATATTCTGCAAAGGATCACCTGCTATCTAGATGACCCTCATAACCTATTTTCAACAGTCTGCTAAACAGCTTAACGCTATCAGATTCTCGCCTCTGACAGAGTGAGTCCCACCCTAATTCTCTGATAATGCCTGACACACTCAATCTCCGAGAGAACCGACTTAGCGCAACTCCTGCTGCCCTCCTTTAGACCATTTCAATTTCCCAAGATAGGTCTTGCCTAAAAGGAAACCAAATTGGACTACAGTACTCCACAATTGGCCGTACCAGTGAAAAGTAAGCTATTTCATTTACTTCCTTTGTGCTGTCCCCCAGCGCCCGTCTAACTAACCGGAGAGCACACCCAGCCTTCCCAATCATTTTGTCAGTGTGCTCCTTCCAGGTGCCCCGAGTGTTTAAGACAGCTCCAAGGTGCTTGTGGGTGTCACCCCTTTCAACCCTCACACCACCTATGCTATAAGAAAAATCAACCTGCTTGTTGGACCTGCTTATCCTAAGAAAGCTACATTTGTGCAGGTTCAATGGCAAATCCCAATTTCTACTCCAATCATATACAGTATCTTGTTTAGGTCTTGCTGCAGTTCTGTGCAGCACGACAACCCTTCTTCCACCACCCTTGCGATGCATACGTTAACCCTGGAACTGCTACTGCTTTTTATAGGCCCTAACCATTTCATACCTTGAGAAAGAATCAAATGCCAGTAACCTCTGATTTTTAGCTTACAAGTGATATTTTCCTCCATAAAAAAACTGTCACAAACCTCTTGTTTCTCTACGTATTGTTGAGACAACGGATTTGTGCGTTACGCACAATTATATAGCAAAGCCCTTTATCATAGCAATTGGCCAATAAACAACCAACAGCTGATAAATAATTTTGCATTGGTCGCGAACCTTCTACCTACACAGCATAACGACGGTTTACCACGATACCACGCAGCTAAGTAAGGCGCAGACTGCATGGTAAGAAATTACCTGTGAAATTTGCCGCCCTAGGTAGCCACCTAGGTCTGCCTGCCCCATGAGCCGCCTGTGGCCCTAACACACCAAATGGTTACGGCTGCTTTCAGTTATTGCGTCACTCCAAGACTTCTCCCGTTAGTCGACAGGAGGCGTTGGTTGTCGTTCTTGAATATTCTGAAATTTGTGGTTGTCATAGTAGTTGGGAACGGATAATATTAATTTCTAAATACTGCATTTGAAAATGGCTGGGTCAACCGGAACGTTAGCTTTTGATGAATATGGACGTCCGTTCATTATTATTCGAGATCAAGATAAGAAAAAGAGATTAACGGGAATTGAAGCTTTGAAGGTAAAATTGTACAGCCTCGTGGGCCTGATGCTTTGTTAGGGTTAGTGGAATTGGGGTTTCATTTGCCGACGTCGTGTAGCACCTGTGATTTTGAATCTCAATAAAATTTCAGGTGATGCTTAGACACATACTTTATGAAGTTAGTTATATTTGTAGCGGTGGTACTTGGGTCTGAAATGTAAAGTTGCACTGACGAGCAATTAATTAATATTTTATTTGGTTTGACAATCGTTGTTCAAATGTACATACTAGTACATAGAGTACATGGGGGTATCAAAAATTCTCTTTTGTAAAGTGTAATTGACTTTTTCACAAAACTTTAAAGTAATTGGTGTCTTAATGTTTTACTCAAGGCACACATATTGGCAGCCAAATCTGTCGCTAATACTTTGAAAACGTCACTTGGTCCTAAAGGTAATATGACCATTGTTACTATAAAACCATTTCTCATATCTGATGTAATTGCGACGTGAAATATATGTGTATACCAGAATCGACTAGACACCATGCAAAGTTGCTGTCAACAAGACTTTAATGAGAAAATTTTCTATACATTGCATTTACTTTTATTATTAATGTGGCTTTGGAGCAGTTGAATTGATGGTGTTATCAAAGTAACGAAATCCACACCTTTTGCGTGGGCTTAACATTTATATGTGCTTTAAAATGTGACATATGCATTCAGAGAATTTTAGATTGTACCTAACACTTACCTGTAGGGATTGTTTAAATTTGAAGTTAGAAAAGTCTAACAAGATTTTGTATTTTAGGACTTGATAAGATGATGATTAGTGCAGATGGTGATGTTACCGTAACGAATGATGGTGCAACCATTTTAAAAATGATGGATGTAGAGCATCAGATTGCAAAATTGATGGTGCAGCTTTCACAATCCCAGGATGACGAAATTGGTGATGGGACAACTGGAGTTGTGGGTATGTTATGAATGGCAAAATGAACCTTCTGTAATAATAATCATGGACATAAGGTGATGTGTTCATCTTTTAGTACTTGCTGGATCACTCTTGGAGGAGGCGGAGCAACTTCTTGATCGCGGCATACATCCTATTAGGATCGCAGATGGTTTCGAACTAGCAGCACGTCATGCTGTTAATCACTTGGATAAAATTGCGGATAGTTTTCCTGTGGACGTGAACAACTTGGAACCTCTTATATTGACTGCCATGACAACGTTGGGATCAAAAATGTAAATGAAATATTATTATTCTAAGATGAATTTCACCATAGAGTTGCAAGCAGAGAAATAATCAGTACTCATGATTTTTAAATTGGTAATTAATGCCATTCGAGGAGGCCAACTTTGTGCTAAATGAAAGTCACTAATGAGAATGTGTTCCTATGTAATATTGGCATGTTGCGTTACGTTGGTCAGGGCCTTCCCAGATTTTTATGACCCACGAGCAATGCGTAGAATCTTTTTGGTATTTATTTTTCAGGCATTGCTAGTGTGGAACTTGGAAGATGCCAGAATATTTTAAGAAACTGAGTTAAATTTTTAATAATTTCTCTGTATAGTATCAACCGATGTCATCGCCAAATGGCTGAAATAGCTGTTCAAGCAGTACTTTCAGTTGCAGATTTGGAGCGAAGGGATGTGGACTTTGAGTTGATTAAAGTTGAGGGTAAAGTTGGTGGGAAATTGGAAGATTCAATGCTTGTGCGAGGAGTGATTGTCGACAAAGATTTTAGTCACCCACAGATGCCAAAGGTAAATTTGTTCATCTTCTAGTAATATTATTTATTACTGAACTAACAAATTCGTTTGTCATCACTGAATATTTAGGAGTTACAGGATGTTAAAATTGCCATCCTTACATGCCCATTTGAACCTCCCAAGCCCAAGACTAAGCATAAGTTAGATATCACCTCTGTAGAAGATTATCAAAAATTACGCAAATATGAACATGATAAATTTGAAGAAATGGTCCAGCAAGTAAAATATCTTTCATTTTTTATGATAATTAACTAAATGGTGCTTAAACGTTCTATGACTACATTGTTTATCAATGCGATGAAAAATTGTTATTTAGGTGAAAGATGCCGGTGCCACTTTAGCTATTTGTCAGTGGGGTTTTGACGATGAAGCAAACCATCTTTTATTGCAAAAAAATCTTCCAGCTGTTCGTTGGGTTGGTGGCCCAGAGATAGAAGTATGTAGTTTGAATTAAGATTTGTTTTGTTCATTTATTTTATTCCAGGGATATCTTGTTTTGTTTATGGAATCAATATTTTGTTTAGCTTATAGCTATAGCCACAGGTGGAAGAATCGTACCGCGATTTCAAGAATTAACTCCTGAAAAGCTTGGCAAAGCTGGTCTTGTGAGGGAATTACAGTTTGGTACAACCAAGGATCGTATGCTAGTAATTGAAAAGTGCCAGAATTCAAGAGCAGTTACAATATTCCTTAGAGGAGGGAACAAAATGGTATATCATTTTATTTTCTTTGGTCGTTAAGAGTTTTTTTTCTTCTTCGTTTAGTTTTATTTAAATTATTTAAATTTGTGGAGTAGATAATTGAAGAAGCTAAGAGAAGCATTCATGATGCATTGTGTGTTATTCGTAATCTCGTTCGAGACGATCGTATTGTTTATGGAGGTGGTGCTGCTGAAATATCGTGTGCCTTAGCAGTTGGGCAGGAAGCAGATAAGGTGAGTTTGTTTAAAGGAATAGAATAGTAATTTTTGTTGTTGGTTTCATCATAAAACCTCTTCACATTTGTAGATCACTGGTTTGGAGCAATATGCGTACCGTGCATTTGCTGACGCTTTGGAGAGCATCCCTCTGGCATTGTCAGAAAATGCTGGTCTGAGTCCAATTCAGACACTTACCGAAGTTAAAGTCCAGCAATTGAAAGAGAATAATCCTTGCCTGGGTATTGACTGTGCTGGTAAAGGAACAAATGGTGAGATATACTCTGCATATGTTTTGCTTACATATGTTAGAAGTTTCTGTGCTATTATTGTATTTTACTTAATGAGAAAAAAAACCTAATTTTGTATAGACATGAAAGCGCAACACGTCATTGAAACCTTGATTGGAAAGAAGCAGCAAATAAGCCTAGCTACACAGTTGGTGAAAATGATACTGAAAATTGATGACATTCGGTCACCAGACAGGACTGACAATTAATTTCAGCTTACTATTAAGAACAACAATTCATTTATTTTTCATTGTTTACATTATTTTGTGTTGCAGGAACTTTTGGCACCTTTCTAACAGATTTTCAAGTAAATGTAAAACTATTGATGTTCTATGAGATTTTGAAATTAATGCTAAGAATCACTACTGAGTATTCCATCGGTTGCATTTTAAAAGCGCTTATTTAAAGTATACAAGAAAGAATTGAAATGCGGGGGTGTTTGTGTCATTCTTTTAAGGAACCAAACTAAGGAATTTCCCCCCAGACATTGCATATTCAAATGTGCTTGTATTTTGGCATACACATAATTATGCCGCGGTAGAAAAATATCCAAATAATATACTCGGTTTAATGATTTGAACCATTCAACGTGATTACCCTGCACGTCTCATAAATATTTCTTTACAGCGGGGATGGATACATTGCTGTTCCATACCTAAATTTTTCCAAAGGTCACTTGCAGTCTAATAAATGTTTGGCTAGTGAAAAGCATTTCACTGGCAACTTATTGTGAGAAGAAAAAAAAACAGGGTAAATTATTGAAATGATCAAAAAAGGGAACAACCGACGGAGGATTTCTGATGTAAATTATATTAAAACTTTTGTATAAGTTTCTAAACTCCTCCAGATTCTAAATTACAATTTGATGTATTGAAACGTCTCGAATGCTATGGAAGTAGTGCTGTAGCTGCCCTCTGTCGGGAAGTTAACAGTGAAGCTGGGGATGTCGAGATTAACTGGCGAAGGAATTATGGGATTGGGAACCATATTTTTGCGTTCTGAATGTCTAGAAGGATTTTCGACGAAAATGTTTCGTTGAGTGACTGTTTTTCAACATGCGAATCTGGATAATTCTTATACAAGGGTTATGTATAGCATTTTTAGTACCTTTCAAAGGATGAAAAGAAATGGTTGATGATGGATACGAAATGGAAATAGCGCTATTTTCGAGCGTACAGGTGGTAGGTCAGTTTATTAATTTGAAGAACGCTATCATCTGGATTCAGCTCGATAAGTGGAGGAATTCTGTTCTGCTTTCGGAATTAGGTACGTAAAAACTCGTGATTTTATCATCAAGTGCAGTTTAGTAATTAGCGTTTCAGTTATTCAAGTCACTTGGGACATTTGAAAGCCACTGAATATGAGAGTTGTATTTGTAGCCTGCATTAGATTGTCAATTTTTTAAATTGTTTACTACATTCAAAAAAATTGTTCCAATTTGTGTCAGTCGTCGTCCTACGACGCGTTTATCTGCGTCTAGTTTGTCAGAGTTAAAATTAGACGATGAAACTTGTATTTGGATTCTAGTAAAACTGCTGTTCGCGAGCGAGTTTGAATGCACCGTGTGACCGAAGGTATATATTTGACATTAATCTACATGAAAACAAACGACAGCTTTGCAATTACATTGGTGTATGACCTAGTTACGCCATTGAATAAAAATTAAAAGAGTTTTAATGTCGAAAAGAAGGCAATAACATACTTGGTAAATTGTTGATGTATTCGATATGATCATTTAGCTCTCAACGATCGTCATCAGTTAATTTGAGCGTACCACTTTTGAACGTGGATGAGCAGAGTTGAGAAAACTGATTAGATTGAAGATTTTCTGTAATTAAAATTGAATCATTGACGCAGATTCGGTAACGTAGGATTGCAGCCTAAATTTCTGCTATCGTGATTGTAGACTGATCATTGATGATGAAGTTAAAACGAGCAGAGGGACAGAAAGGATTGCGAGATGCGCATCAAGGTTTTAATAACAGCAATGTATAAATATGATGATGGAAATTTGTGGAAAGTGCGTTGCTGGTAAATGCAGACTAAAAAAATGTTTAAAATAACGTGAGTGCTTTGCGTAAATTGCTTGTTATTGGTTAGCTCTCCTGGGATATAATGAAAGTTTGAATCACTTGTCATATAAGAGGCAAAGAAGGAATGTGTTTTTATCTGCAGAATGACTGAGATTATCTTATTTAGAAGCTTGTCCTGACATTGAGTTGTCACGACAGCGGCATGTGGAACACACATCCCCAAAAGTAGTACTGTATTCTAAATCGGGATAACATTTAAATCATATGTAGACTTACATGATTTACGTTGGAAATTTTACTGTAAGGTATCGCATTTGTTTTAAAATAACATCCACTGTTGTTAATCGTTAAAAATCCATTATTATATAGGAGTTGGAAAAAAATCCTTAAAAACTGATTGAAAAATTTCATATTCCGGGACCCCCATCATCACTTGTAAGTGGATGCAGTGTTAACGATGGAGTAGGAAGAGGAGGAAATGTTTTATGCATGACTTTGGGCTTGACTATGAGCCACAACTGGGCTTCTTTTCCAGTGAAAGGCAAGCCTAGACTTCCTTAACCCTTGCCTACCTGAAGGAATCTGCAATGCTTTAGGACATACTGTGTATTGACTAACTTCTTAGCTACCGAAGCTGACTAAAGAACTGGTATCCTTTTACTATTACTCTTTCAACTCGGGGCAGTTGCTTAGAGTCCTTATGACATGACATTGCGTTGGTATGTTTGTGCTTTAATTTTAAGGTTTGGTTATGTTATTTGAATAAGTTGTCAAGGAGTGGAGAGAGAAAAGTGAAAAAAGAAAGAAATAACAAGTTTGGCCTATCAATTCAAGTGAGTGACTAGCAACTTAGATGTGTTCGGTAAAATTTAAGCATACGATGTCAAAGCTGTCAAATGCAAGGTCACATTGAGCTGTACATGCACTATGAGATTGAAAAAAATATCAAGGTGAAAAAATGCTGCCATCTTATTTCAAATGCAAAAGAGTCACCGGTTTCTCTGGAGTTTTTTTTTAATACTCTAACTGTTTTGTTATAGTGTTATGTTTAAAACGTTTTATATGGGGAAAGTTGTTATAAAAGTAAGATATTTGGCTTTCACTTGGGTTATACATCTACAAGAGAAAGCGGTGCTTTATTTGTGGTCATGTTAACGAAAAAAAAGAGGACTATGTAAAGGGTGTTAAAGGCGTGTTTCATTATATTGGGTGTGCCCAGCCAAGTTGGACCTTGCAGGGTATTAATTTTTGGCGGTTCACCTATGATTTCTGTTTGATACCAAGTTGAGAGACACTTTTCTCAATTGGGTTTAAAAATACAATTTTTTCTTTTCCTATTAATAAATATCAAAATTTGGCTGTCATACAAAGATTGTAAAAGAAGTGAGTTATTTTACATCAGTTTTGAAATGTTGCCAGGGACTCTGTATACTGGTGCCGAATTTCATGGTTTGAGGGGGCTCTGTATTTCAAATGCTTTTGGCAGATTTCTTTCTCTGTGTACTGAGTACTGAAGCAAAAACAGTTTGTTCAGTGGTGTGTTTCGGGGAAAGCCATTCATTGTGATTATCAGACAAGAAGAATGGGACGAGCTGTTTATAAAATGTCACGTTTAATGTTAATGTTTAATACAACGACGAGACACGTGAATAACAAACACAAGGAAGTTTGGATTTAGTTCTTTGCAGTATTGGAAAGAGACTATTGTTAAATTGAAGGTTTTGTTTTGGGGTTTTTCTTTCTTTTTTTTTTGGTGAAGGGGCCGCCGGGAAATTATTCGCTTTTAATCGACAATAAAAGAGATAGTGATTGCGATGTCTGAGGTCAGATATTGGTATGGTCGTTGGCACGAGCACTGTCTGAAGGCTTGACATTAAGACATTTTTTCTGGCAATATAGCTCAAAGAACTATATCTGCTGTAGTGATTATTTAACTGTGCCATTAGGTGGAGTTAGTTGGTTTATATGGATTGCTCACATTGTTTATGGTTAGCTTGACAATGGATGATTTCGACTTCCGTGTGGCTCATAAATGACTCTTCTCTCACAGTTTTACAAGTGGTGTCTTAAATTGATTTCTTGTAGGGTTTACTAAAGTATAAATACTATATATACATTGGCTGTAGAGACTTGATCTATGGTGCACTTGTTCAGTAAGTCATCAAAATCACAAGATATCGAATCTATTTCATTTTTGGTCTGCTGTTTCTTCCTCTCCTTGTCCTATTATTCAGGTGGTTTCTCCCTTCCTTCTTTCGCTTCCAAAATGCCAACCTTACGAGTATCCAACACTGCTATAGGCGGGAAGATGGTTAGTTATACCCTTTAATTGAACATAGATCAGTTCTTTACGAGATGTGATGTCACATAAGCCACCCACCTGTTGCCATTGTGTCTCACTGTCTAAAGCCGTGGAAGGTTGCAAAGGGTTACCGTTGAATGTGACCAATTTCCTTGTTTCCATCGTCATCCCCTTATTTGGCGATATCTGGACCTGAATTCATCTGATGAATCTATTCAGCTCTTCCTCCTTCTCTCTCTTCTCATGGCATGCCAAAGACTTCTTAATCTTCTCAATTTGTCACCTTGTGCTTGTCACGCTGTAGAATGCTTATCAGCCACGTACTATTTTTTGGATGATTTCGCTCTGTCTAACGTTCATTACATTTTTTTATTCCCAATGATCCACATGGCCCCGGCCCCGACCCACATGGCCCCCTATATACTCAGATCTGCTGTAATCGTTTAGAGCAGCGGCCTTCAAACTGTGTTCCGCGGAACTCCAGGGTTCCGCGAGTCAAAATGAAAATTCGTTAGCAGCGGCAAGATGTAATTTTCGAAAGGTGGGATAGGGTTCCCCAAAACATCTTATAGTTCTAAGGGTTCCGTGAGTCGACAAAGTTTGAAGACCACTGGTTTAGAGTGTAGGTCTCCAGACCCGCCGGTGGATTTTATCCGGCCCGCGGAAAGATTCAATAAAATAGTGTTGAGCCGTCGAGCAAGATCAGATGCCAGTCGCGTCAGATGTGCATTTGACTTATGACAGCATTACAATATTTACCATTTGTGTAGTTAAAAAAACCCACCATGTATCGGGTTGTGGCCCACAGGCCTTCGAAAAATTCCTAATCCGGCCCGCCAGTCAAAAATGTTGGAGACCTATATATGGTTTAGAGCCCGGACATAAGTTTTCTAATTTTCAACTAAACCCACTTCGTCGATAATTTGTCCATCCTTCAATAATTATACTTTCTGCATTCTAGAACGATTTTGATCCCGTCTTCATTCATTGTTATAAAACCTACCATAGGCGAATAGCTGTTTGGAGGACTAGTTGCTAGGAAATAGGGCAAAGCTTCACCTTTGATTTCGAGTAAAAGGATGCTACGTGAGTGATTGCATAGTAGGAACCTCTTATTTGTAGTCATCATCACATTTTCTGTGGCTCTATCCCCTTGGCGTGTTTAATTCTGTTGAAAATATCCCCATGAGAGCGAAACTGGACACCCAGTACTTCAGCGTTAAGTCTGTACTGTACTCGTCTTGTACATGCATTTATTTAGTTTTTTGTTTCTATTGCTACTTGTTCCCACGAATAGTAGTAGGCGTCGAGTCAATTAGAATGGATTCCACGTGTTTCTCTTGATTTAAAGCGACACATGGGATGTTATTTTTTATGCACGGCCCGGAAATGTGACTGTCACCGTTAGCAAGTACAGTAATTTATTTACATTTAATTCACATTTATGGATTACATTTGAAACTTCATAAATATGGGGTGATCAGTTATATCATTGTAGGCTCTCGTCTGAAACACTTATGAGTCATTCACGTGGCCGAACATTTATGACTTCCACTTCTTGCTTAATAGTTCGACTGGAATTTATACTGAATTCCTAATTTGTTGTATTTCTCTTCTTTTTTTCTACCTCTTCCAGAGGTTTGTTTGTTTGTTGGTGTTTAAGGTCCCGTCAACTACAAGGTCATTAGAGACCCGTCCACTGCGTAGTTCTAATGCATATGCTGCACAGACACTACACCAATGCGACGATTATTGGGTATTAGCAGTACCCAGCTTTCCCGAGCGACCACCCATGTCAGTACTAAGTGGGCTTGCGTTGCTTAACTTCAGTGATCAGACGAGAACTGGTGTGTCCAACGCAACTCGCCGCTCCCTCTTCCAGAGGTGATCTACTATGATTCAGTCTAGGTGGTATAGCAAAGGGAGCACAATTTATGATGAAGCAATCAGGGAACTTTTTAGGGATTTTCGATGCTCACATTGTAATCCACCGTTTAATTGCCTTTGCTATAATAAGCCTCCGCACGTGAGAGAAAAAAAGGGCACATATCGTCCTTCTTTAATATTTGACAGGTGGGAAAGTACTTTAATATCTTTTATTGAGCACGTGTTAAAAGCATTGGAGTTTTCATTTTGTCCATTTTTTGTGAACTTATTTAATGGGATATATTCTCAGCTTTTAAATGTCTCGAACTTCGAGGATATAAGGCAGACGGGATCTCACGATCTTCCTTGATGTGAAGATTAGTTGTTTCCAACTACTCTAATGAATAAATGAAATTCATACACATAGTATTTGTGAATAAGAATTGTTTGGGAAGAAAATGTGACCAAAAAAGACCACTCTGTGTTAAGATTTTGACATACTTTTAGCATCAAATTTTTGTTCTGACCTATCGTCTCTTATGAAGTTCCACACTTAGACTCATTCTTTGATAATTAGTACATCTGAAGATTGGAAATATAATATGGAAATGTTGAAGTCGTGGGAGTTACCAGCTAGCTTTGGTTTTATTTCTCATCTTACTTGCTGTTCTTGTTCTTCCCACGCTCTTAAATGCATCTGCGAATTCCTGCAGTTTATTTTTGGAATAAGAAGATTGCAAGAAGTGTTATTATGCAGCTTTTCTTTATAACCAGTGTCCCATCCTTAAAAAACAAACCAAAACAAAAAAACAGGGACATTTGCATCTTCCTGGGCATTATTAGGATGTTTTAGTCTGTTTCGACAACGATGATGTGGGGATTTCGAGTATTGCATTATGAATATTAACTCCTGGTTCATACTTGGAACTGATGTCTCTCCCACATGAACATACTTAAAAATATTAATCATCTGAAGGACAACACTGATTATTCTTTAGCATTTTTCACTGTGTAGGTGTCCAAATGGACCCCATACTAGTAAGTTGACTAGTGACATCAGCAAGAAATCTCAGTGTTTGGGGGAGGAGTCCCTTACTAACTACACTCAGATGAATAAATGCGGCCTTCATAAATGAAAAGGTTTCCCACCCCTATCCCAGATTATCTTTCCCGAAATACCGTGAGAGACATCAGACATGCGTGGGCGAAATTATTCATCGAAATAACGACTAGCAAATGCGATACGGAGTGTTAACTCTTTGGTTACATTTCATATGAAGCTCCGTTACTGGTAAGCCTCAAAATGAGTTGATTTTTTTACTCCTGAAATAAGTAGGCCTTACATCGCAGCAGCACATTTATTACTAATGAGATAGTATGGCAAAGAGTACTTTGATGTATTCGATTTATTTGTAGAGTTCCAAAGCAACTCCTCTCTAGAACCTACTCTTAACCATTTTCCCGCCGTTGGCAGGGTCGAATACCCATGTTGTCACGCTGAATGGACACGCGGGTGATGCTAGCAGAAGGTATTTTTCCCGGACCGGCTGCTGACCAAAGCTGCAATCCCTATATTTATTTAGCGTCGGTCCTACTGTTCGTTAGGGCACTCCACCGACTCCAAGGCGGTCCAATATATCGTCCTTGTGTCCATTCAGAGGGAGAAGATAGGTATCCGACCCTGCTATAGACGGGAAAAGGGTTAAGATGGTGTTGTAATGGTAGTTAGTTTTCGTTTCACCTCCCCAAGTTATGAAGATTACAAGGAATATGTTTAGATGATAGTTATGGCTTTTACTTTTTGTAGGACTTCTGCAAATTACGTTGATATAGTGACGGCTTGCATGTTGTGGTATTATTGTGATAATGAATCTGATTTTTCCTGAATCTTTAGCAGAGTTGACAGAATGTGACAATTTGGCTGGTGGTTTAATTATATGATATGCTAATTGCAAGTTGAATCTAAAGTGCTGTGTATCTGTTTATTAATTGCCTTCAAAGTTTACTTCACGTTATTGAAGAAAAACTACGCTAAATATTTGTTGTTTTTTTCCGTCATACTCTACCTATCCTGTTACAAACTCATGGTGTACCCCAACAGTTATTCTGTTTGTCGTATTCTCAGAATGCCAATTCTGTCTTTTCACTAATTTCTCCTTGTCCCACATAAATTTATTCAACTGATTCCGTCCAATAGTAGTAATATTTCTCAACCGAGGACTTCTTTCCAGTCAAGGGCAACCAAGAGGAGGAGGAAGCAGTGAGGAAGGGAAAGGATGCTATTTCTAAATGGCGAACTACGAAGAGAATTGAAATAGGGCAGTGTACTAATGTTCTTCTTTTCTCTGACCTGCGGTAAATTTAGTTTATAGTCTGATTAAAAGCAATGCTAAATTTGGAGAAGAAGTACGTTTGGAGGTACGTTTCAGATTTCAATGTGTTGGATGTGGTATAATAATTAAAAACTGTACCCGTCCATGTGCTCGCTGATGACTCGAGTGTTCTCAGATGCAGCTTAAAAAGCTGGAGTCTGACTTTTTAACTAACAGAATAAAGTGTCATGCAGTGGGTGTTGAAGTACATGTTTTCACTGGTATTTTGTGTGTCAGTCCATTATTTGATTAATAGAAAGTTGTAATGGCTTGTCCGACTTACGTTTGTTTTTTTAAAGATATTTCTTTGGCGTGGATACACTGACTCAGAAAATCATCCTCAAACCTAAATGTGAAGTGGGCATTTCCATATTTTGTTATAAAGCATCAATCGCTGTTAGTATGGATGTCGATAGGTCACACGTGAGTTGTTTGTTTGTGAGACGACCTTCTCACCCCACTTTCAAACTCATGAAGCATCTGTGGTGCCACGATCCAAAAATGCGTGTCGTGCCCAATTCTTTTGAGTAAATAGTGGCGAGGTTTTGTTGCCACCTAATTAGGTACTTCTATTGTTCAGGTGCAACGATGGATATAGTTTTGTAGACACATTTCAAGTGTGTCACTTCCTCCGTGGTCTCGCAAAAACCCATATCTGTATAACTCCTGTTTAGCTGTGTCATCTGCTCCCGTTAATTGTCGGAGCTTTGGCGTGACTGGTATAGTGATGCTAAGAGAGTTCATAGGGTGGAACTGTCGCCTTTTTTAATTCCCCGATTCGTACTAAATATTTCATGTTTTCCACTCTCCACCAGTACTCTTTTAAAATGAATCACTATGGAATGCGAGTTGTCGTGGCTCACTGGTGGTTATCCACCTGTAATGACGTCTGAAGTCTCACCAAAGAAGTGCGGTGACGAGTATGTTGGAATCGGGTTAAATTTCTTAGGTAATATTTTGTACCTCATCCACATTCTTGACCAAAATGTTTATTCATTGCTGGTTTACTTGCAAACTATAAAAACGGTCTCTAGTCTTCGTTGAAAAACATTGACCTGTCGCGCAACAGTGATTACACCACAACCCTAGAAACCAAAGCGAAGCAACTTCTAACCCTTTTCCCGCCTATGGCAGGGTGGGCTACCCATCTTGTCCCTCTGAATGGACACTCGGATGATATATTGGACGGTATTTTTCCACAGCAGGCTACTAACCAAAGCTGCAACCTTCTATGCATATTTATCGTCGGTCTGCTGTTAGCTGGGGCACTCCACCGACGCCGGGATAGAGCTCCTACACCTGGGAATTTTGCCTCATCTACCCGTTGTCTAGTAGAGAGGTTTCTTTTACGTGCAAATGCCATCGTACACCACACGGGACCTCGGTTTTACTTCTCATGCAAAGGAAGAATCCTCGGGCCCTCCCTGCCTCTCTCGCCCGAAGGAAGCCAACCCACCTCGGACTAGTATGGAACCTAGAACTACTGACGCAGTTACCGAGAGCGCTACTTACTGCGCCACCAAGGCGGGTCTCACCTTTACCGTAGCAACCGCTAAGGAAAAGTATGGGTTGATTGTGACACATAATTTTCAGCCTCTCGGATGCTTATAAGATTTCACTGTTCAAACATCTTCGCAGTCTGCGGAGACCCGGCGTTGAAATGAACACCCAAGATTTTTATACCATGTTAGGGCGTCCTTATTTTGATATATGAGGAATTTCAGCATCCGCCGAAGCGACAATATCGATTATATGTGAGGCATCCATTTACTAAAGGATTTTGTAGAAGTGGCCGTAAACGGCGATTTCTGAAATTGAATTCCCAAAGATTGATATGGGCACTGATAAAAACTTTGATAGACACTTCAGTCATTCAGTAATACTGGTTTCTATATAATGTGTCTCTACTATCTAATGTACAGGAATAAAAAAGCGACGCTAGACGCCAGTGTCTCCCGAGTTCAAGGTTAACTGTTTGGGTGGAACGAAATGATTGTGCCCCCTTTTGGCGTGGGCAATCGAAGTGACGGTCGTCAATGACATATTAATATGACGGAATGGATGTCGCTGGTTATAGTTGCACGTTTTATGAGCTGTATGCTTTATATATCTTTGTGTCAAAGAGATCAAATGAAGACGTCTAACGGCGTGACACGCTTCAAATTGTTTATTTTTTTGTCGTCGTATCCTGATGTTGATGCGAAACAAAATATACTTCGTCCCTGCCCTTCAGTTAAGTTTTGATCACATTCGTTCTAACTCTGCTGGCTTCAGTTTTCGCAGGTTGCTAACCCGTTTGAATGTTACTTTTTGAAACACATGTCTTGGATGAGCGGTCAGGCCATTGAATGACCGTTGCGACAAGCGGGACATTTATCGAACTACGACTATACTGGACGAATGACCTGACCATCGACTCTTCTGCTGCCTTAACCCAGTCACTGACCAAGAAGTTTACCAGAGCCAATGTTATGTGCCACTAACCGCCACTTGTGAAATCTACTGTAGGTACATAACATTATTACCATGTGGATTCCGGAGTCTTTCAAGAGCCTACCATGTGGATTCCGGGCCAGAATCTCTCTGCCTTTACGTTTGTGCTATTCCCTCTTTCCGTAACTATATTTCAGACTACTACCGAGCGGCTGTATTGCGTTGGGCACCCCAGTTCTCACTGGATCATTGAAGTTAAGCAACGCAACCCCAGCTAATATTGGCATGGGTGATAGGTTGGGAACACTGGGTACTGCTAATACCCAAAATCGTCGTAACAGCGTAGTGTCTTTGCAGACTGTGCTTTAGAACTACGCAGTGGATGGGGCTCGGGCACTGTCAGGATAGTGGAGTCAATTTTTAAATGAATTTTTCTTGCGCCTTGGCCACGCTTCTCGTGGCCTCTGGCTATAGGTGCACGGTTATCCCCTTACTCTTGAGACCTGATTAGTGCCCAATTGCACTATTTTATAACTGATACATATGGAGGTTTTGGAGTCGGGTAATGGTTTTGGAAAAAAATACTTGGCAAATGGACCTGAAATTGGCAAACACAACACTGTTTGAATTGTCACTTAAAGTAGAGGAGGTAGGCTCGGAATTAGTAGCTAAATTGAAATCAAAATTAGAGTGAGTTTATGGCAAGGTTGACAATTGCTGCTTCAATATAAACTAATAGAAGAGTAGGTTAGTTTCCGCAACCTTCTTGTTTATCGTTCACTACCCTTAAATGTACAGTATGTGGTATGGATGATTACATTTTTTTCCTTTCATTAGTACAAGAGTTTCTTGTACTTTGTGCATTCTTGTCTTCTACTATTTGTGGACTTTTTAAACGCTAAAGCTGCCGATTTTAGGGAATTTAGTACCTTACTACCACACTTAATTTGTTTCTCGGTTAAAATTATGAGTTTTAAACCAAGATTTGCATAATCAAATGATAATGCTTCATACAAAATGGATACTTATGTGTGAAAAGAAGGGGAAATATTTACATGAAATGTACAGTAGTTTCTTAATGTAGTGGGAAGAACTACCGTAGTTAATAATGAAACTTTTGAATGCAGCTTGGTTTTGCCGGCAGTTGTCTTGAACCTACTACGATTTCCTGATGAAAGTATTGAAGTTTCGGTTGTTTGTTTGTTGATGTTTTAGGGCCCTTCAACTACAAGGTCATTAGAGCCCCGTCCACTGTGTAGTTCTGATGCAGGGACTGCACAGACACTACTAGTGCGAAGATTTTTGGGTATTAGCAGTACCCTGTTTTCCCAAGCGGCCACCCATGTCAGTATTAATTGAGGTTGCGTTGCTTAACTTCAATGATCAGACGAGAACTGGTGTGTTCAACGCAATTTGCCGCTCCCCTGAAGTTTCGGTTGTTTGTTGGAGTTTAAGGTTCCGTCAACTACGAGGTCATTAGAGACCCCTCCACTGTATAGTTCTAATGCATATACTGCACAGACACTACACTAATGCGACGATTATTGGGTATTAGCAGTACCCAGCTTTCCCTAGCGACCACCCATGTCAGTACTAACTGGGCTTGCGTTGCTTAACTTCAGTGATCAGACGAGAACTGGTGTCCAACGCAACTCGCCGCTCCCCTGAAATTTCGGTAGCGGGGTGGGGAACGGATGAATGTCACCGGGACAACCTTGGTAGACGAGAAAATTGCCCCATTTGTAGTTATCAATCCTAAGTGACGCGAGAAAAGCTAAAGCATAATAAATCCATCCCAAGGTAATGCTAAAGGTCGAACATTGAGCTGAATTTTTGAATTGATTGCTGATTTGGAATTCTCAGATTGTTGTAACTGACACCCATCAAAAGGTAATCACTAAGTTGATGAGAACAGGCGAGAGAAAAATGGTTGTCATACCTTCATCCCCTACTATGGCGGGGTCAAGTCTGTATCCTTGTGATTTGCCTAACCAGCCCCGCCTCTCTTCATCTTATAAGTACGAAAAGGGTAGACTGTAGAAATAGAAAGGCGGGTTTAGTACCTCTTATTGAGATCGAATTAACTTTTACCAGTTAGCTTGTTGGGGACGACAGAAATCGGCAGAAAAATATGCAGATGCGAAGATAAGAACCATTAATATTATGTACCTTAGGTAATATTACATCTGAATTGTGTGTAGCCCAAGGTCATATAACGATGGTGCTGACGAAACAATTTAAGAAAATAATGTTTATTAAAATGATGTTGAAAATTCAGTGAATTTGACGTTTCAGCACAAAAGGATTAAAAGTTCTGACATTGGGGTATACAACAATAATGTAAATGAAGGTCATCCTGCCTAGACTGAGATTATTTTTTCACTTTGTTAAAAACGCAGATGCTGTTCTGTAATGAAAGAAGGAGGTACTGTATTACAATTGTAATAATTGTATCTGCCTTCTGAGGAGATACTGACTGCACTATGGAGGCTACTAAGGGACTGAGTGAGGTCTACTTGTTGAAGAGTGCAAATAAATTTTACTCGCAGGTCTCCTACGTGAGAAATTGTTTGAGCTTTTCAGACTGAAATAATGTTTTGTTTTTCCTGAACTGACGGAATCCATGTAGAAGCATTGATCAGGAGGTGACTCAGACAGGCCAAGACGACAAATTGGGTGAAACACTTGTAGGACGTAGACCAAAACTCACGAGCATATTTTTATGAAATAAAGATGGAAGGGGTAGCAAACTCTTACCCATCCGACAGACATGTAAAGGTAATGAAAATAGCGCCAATCAAATGTATGATTGGCCTCAAAAATTCACAGTGGTATGGAGAGCCATTTGGGAACAATTTTATTGCTTCATTAACAGTTTTGTAGTTGTAACTAAGAGGTTTAATTTTGAAGGTAACTGGAGACGAATATAATTAGTTAAAAATTGTCACGTTAGGTAGACATCACCCGAAGTATTCTGTAACAAAAGTATTGGGATACCGGTATAACTAGACTCGTATGGTTTAACAGTACTTGAAAAATGTTTACTTTGGTTTCAGTCCTGAAGTCATTTTCTGCATCACCCTATACATAGAATATTGCAGAAATGTTTTCTTTAGTTGTTCTATCAAAGGACGATTTAATTTTTTTTTTAGGAAAAATGATGTAACGGAACAAGCTAGAATGCTTCAAGACTGTCATGGGAAAACTTGTGGCACAATGTGGATGAAATGCTCGCAATAAATGATGAAAATGACAATTCTATTCAGATAGCCTGTTTACAATGCAAATTATTAGATGTCCATCAGGTCCCATCAGGTCAGTGATGAGGAGGAAATACAGGAGATTACTGATTTTAAAATATAATTTTGTTCTCTATTTTAAAGCCCTTTAGTCCATTGTGTACACCTCAAACATCGATTTGAAGCAGTTTTAAGTGGGGAAAAAAATCGTTATATTCGCTATCCGAACATGTCTTTTAAAACCCCAATTAGTTCGTATTAGTGAGGTTGCATTGTATTTCCCAAACTGAACCTTTCATTTTATCATTAATATTTACACGATTTAAAACGACGGTCTCTTCATTATTCAAACCCTGAGCTGGTTGAAGTTGATTCTGTGTAGGCCATAGTGATAATGTTAGCAAACAGTACAATATTGTGCAAATATTATCCATCATCTCATCCTCTGAATATCTGCTTAATAAGCGTTTAGTAGAGCATCACGTTTGCACTGTGGTTGTCGATTGCGATGTTGCCTCCGGACGGAATGACAGACTAAAGGGGGTGACATCATTGCAGTTCTTAGAAGAGGGACCAGGGTGCTATTTGCGTCTATAAATCGTTGAAACATTTGTCGTGAAAATGTTGCCTTTGACAGATAATATAAATACATGCGGGAGGAGACTTTTATTGTTTTTTCGATACTGATTGAAAATTATGACGCATTTAGTAATAGAAAATCCCGACGTTATGTTTCATTCGGGAAATTCTTGAATGTCATCTTTGTTGGTTGTTCCAATAACTTGTCTAAGATCTTCCATATGGCAGTTGTCGGATAAAAGACTTAAGACGACACCTCTCTTTTTTTTTTCTTGCAGGCTGTCGCCCTGTAAGAAGTTAAAAAGTAAGATGGCGATAAAGACCATGTCGTTGGAAAGTGGATGGATTGTTAATGATGGACTCCACAGAGACGGTGGTGGCAGCAGTGAGTGTAGTGGCGAATGCGAAGTGAGATTATCGGTGGACGACATCCTCTCTGTAAATATGTCACAATGTGGACAGAATTCAGTCAGAAACTCAACTGGTGTCCAACGTTAAAACATCTTTCTAAAGTTAATTAATATAAATATAGAAATTCGTTCATATGTATCCTTACCTCGTATGTTACTAAAGCATGCTTACTGAGGGTAAGATAGTAAAGAAAAGTGGGATAATTGAGTAACATGAAGATGTTACTCAACAATTATGAGGACGATATTTTTGAAAGAAGCGTGATTAAAAACTTTATCTGACATCTGGAAGACCGACAGGAGCAAGAAGAGAACTCAGTTTTTCCTGGGTTCTTGCTGTAAAGATGTCACTTGACCTCACTTAGGAAGATGGCATCGCAGAGTGAGGCAGGTCATCAGAAGAATTCAAGAAGCTCTTGTCACAGTGAACCAAAACAGCATACGCCTTCGGCCATTGTCACCTCTGCTCCCTCAGCTGCTGTTGCTCTTAGTGTTGTTGCCACCACGGTTGCAGTAACTGCTACCTCAGTGATAAATAGCACTTCACAATCTCCAACAACTATCTTTGGATGTTGCCCATGCGCTGCCGACGTCGCCGTAGGTCTTCAAAACGGTTTCGAGACATCTGCTTCGAATGCGGTGGCAGTCGGCTCGGCTGTTTGGGTAAATAGCTGTAAGTGTCCGGAAGTGCGTGACAATGTGAATAACATCGTCGTGCCGTCCACGACGTTACTGGTTCATCCGCCTTCTGCCTGCGTGCCTCTGATCGGTATTGGAGGAACAGAAGAGGGTTGTTGTAATCTTAAAGCTCTAGGTGCTGGTGGTGACAGTGAAGGTAGAGGTAGGTCCGGTGGTATTGGTGACAATGGTGATGATGGTGGTGGTGGAGGCGGAGGAGGTAATAGTGTTCCTCACGGCTCCGTTCCGGACAGTACAGTAGAAAAGTTTTCTCATGCGGGCTCTACTTTTGGAATTGATGGAACCCATAATGTATCTACTATCGTCGTTAACTCTTTGGGCCCGTTGTGCGACTCATCACGTATGGACATGGAAGAATCTAGTTGTAGCACTCTCGGTTCAGAATTTTCTGCTTCATCCAAATCGGATAGCAGCGGAGATGTTCATGCGCTTTCTGTTCCGTGTACTGATGACAGCAGTGTTAGTACGTCGTCTTCTTCTTCTTCCGTATCTTCAAGCGGATCATCTATACTAAATGCCGTTAGTGTACCTTTCGGGTGGAAGAGAATAGTCGACAGTGGCATCGTTCTGTACATCAGGTGAGTGACATTTTATTTATAGTAAGGAATGTTTATGCGTGGGCGGGTATTTCATCTGCACGTGGATCGTCTATTTTGAGTGGATCTGAAAAATGAATGCTTAAACAAACTTTTCAGAGGAGCCTTGTTCACGAATTTAACAGAGGCGGAATGTATATTCACCAAGCTGTCTAATATTTTCCCCTGTGAATTGGAGACTAGGTGATGTCAACATACACTCATGTTCAAAATTAGGAGAATAAACACATTTATTGCAATTGCCCTCCCAAATGCCTCCCAGACATCTTCAATAGGATTCAGGTCTGGAGATTGGCTGGCCAATTAATCCGCTGAATATCCTCACTTTGAAGATATTCATCCACCATTTAGAACCTATGTGGACAAATATTTTCATCCACGAAAAGGAGCTGAGAGCCAACTACACCCCTGAAAAATGGAACACAAAACTATAAGATATCTCTGTACCTCTGAGTAGTCAGGAAGCCTTTTCCAAATGTGTGGGGTTTTTTACGGCCATCCAACATGATGCCAGCCCACACCACGACATCTTGACCCCTATAATGGTCCCTTTCCCTGAGGTTAGGGATGTGATAGCGGGTCCTGGTTCTCTCCAAATTAAGATTCGTCTAGAATCCGCGTCTAGACTGAATCTTAACTCGTCACTGAAGAGAATATGGACCCACCGAAGTTGGGTCCGAGATGTTCTCTGCATCATGCTAGACGTGCTCTTTTGGGTGAGGGAGTGAGTGGGATGCAGTTAACAGGTCTTCTGACGTAAAGCCCCCTCTCGCAACGGTAAACCTTGTAACTATAGTTGCCGTGACAGCAGAAAGCTCATTAAAGAGCTGGGTGGCTGTAATGGCTCTTGAACGCCCTTGTCCAGGCCTTCCGAATATGGATCCAGTCGCTTGAAAGTGTTTCCACAAATCGCAGACAATGCTAGGTGTCACGCCACCTGCATATAGGAGCACAATTGCAAATTTGAAACCCTCACTATAACATTATTATTTTAAGGCATAATTTAAGCCATTATGGCCCAAATGAAGGAAGACTTGATGGAATATAATAGCGATTAAACGATTGACTTGCGTATGCAGGTAGAGGGCGATGTCGATTAACCATTTAAATGGTAAAATCATGAGTGTTGACTCTTCCTACTTTTACTATGGCGAAATACTTTGAAGATGGGGACATTATCTTAAGTTTGCCTGATTCTAAAAGGAGTTCCACATAATTGAAACTATATGGCGATTTTTTTTTGCTATCCTTATGATGACCTTAGCAGTCTTGTGCAAATTTCATTTGGTAACCTAACCTGTAGCATTGTAGCCGTCATAGCATTTCACAAAGCAATGCTGTCAGTCATAGCTTTTTTTTTTATTAAAATCCAGAAGGCTTGGCTAAAAAGAATCGTCCTAATGACTTGGCACCCTGTGGTGTTGAAGGATATAGTTATTGTTGTTGACTTGCTGCTTGGTATGAAAATCAAGTTTCTTTTGCGTTGTAAGTATGATTATTAGTACGTTTGTATGTTGCACAGTTTTTTGTTGATGTGTCGCTGTGGAACCGCCCACTCTTACATCATATTTGCGAAATGCCATTACTACTCACTCTTCCTTCCCTCTCTCTCTCCCCCTCTCTTTCTCACTGTGCTCTCGGTCTGGACAAGTGCGCAATAAATCTTAGCACATCGACATTTGTCATTGAACATGTCTTTGATTGCGAAATTAACCACCCGCTGTATTAGCGCCCTTGAAACTTGGTAACATTGCGGTGTGGTGGTGAGGATAGCTACATGAGCCTAGCTCCCTTCGAACTACTTTTCCCTCTCTTCCTTCTTGACCCGTCCTCTGCCCCTCCTTTTCGTTTGGTTGCTAGGCTGCTTAAAGAAAAGTATCTCGTTAATACTCCAGGCGTGTCATTGTCGACAATCCATTATTTTATTAAAAACGACATGATGAAGACTTGCTGTTAAGTTGTATCCTACTGCTTCTTTAGATGCCGGGGATTTTAAGGCTTGTTCTGTGATTGAACAAGATCGTTGGCAGCACAATTTTTCTAACAGTGTCCACGTTGGTTTTGGGAGAATATTCTCGTTACCCTGCCTATGACTGTTGTCCGAAATGAAAACCAGTAAAAGAAGGCGAAGAGGAATGGGGTAGAGTGGACAGTAGCATCTTTCACAACACTGGCTTAGCACCGAATCCTACAACTCGTGAACCCTCTCTTGATAAATAAGGGGGGGGTTGGGTTGAGCTGAATACACTATATTTATTTTACTCCATTAATTGCACAATATCATCATACCCTTATACAGCTTGTAGGAGGGTCGAGTCTCCGGATTCTGGCCCTCCACTGCCCTCTATCCCCCAACAGATTCCCATCTACCCCACACACCTAACCAGCTCCTCCTCCTTCTCCAAATCAATGATGATTGCAGGAAGAGCCTTCTTTGCTGCTGTATGCATTAACCCAAACTGATTTCCCCGGACCCTAGTTTTATCCCGATTGCGACGTTCTATTACTGTCTCACGCAGCTTTATGGAATGGCTCATAAGGTTAATACTGTACCTCTGTAATTGATACACTCCTTAGTACTGTATCACCTTTGCACTTGAAGAGTGGTATTGTCCAACTCTTTTACCATGCAACATGCTTTCATGACTGCCTCTATTATCCCAAATTTCTTTCTGGGCATCTTAGTACAATACATTTTGACAAAGCTTAGCAAATTTTAGTACAATAAAAATTGTGGAGTATCAAAATTATATAAAAATTGTGAAATCCAAGTGACCGGAGAAGTTGAGTGACCCGAAAAGTTAAAAAAAAAGTTGCGTTCGTGAAACTTGTGGTTTTTTAGTTTCGATATCTATCAAGTTTTTGTTCTTCTAATTTTAGTACTTTTTAGTTGCGTTTGATTGAACTGTCATAATTCATTTCGTAGTTGTTGTTATTATTATTATTATTTAACTACATTATCTGAAAGAATCGACACGATAATTCAGGTAATTCTGACATAATGCAGGATTAATCCTATTTAAAAAGTTATAAAAATGACGGGTTATACCCACCAATCATTACACGCACAGTTTTGTAATAATGGTTTTTATGAGACCTATTCTTAGATTCACGAAAGTTTAACACAAAAGAAGACTAATTTAGACGTGACTCAATTGAAGTAAATTCGTAGAAAACAAAGAAACACTAAAATTATCTATTGCAACTTAATATTCGTGTGTTAGACAACTAAATGCTGTTACACAGTTTTTATCAAACTTGTTTCTTAACTCCACCCCATTAATTACTGTAACGTGCAAGCAGACTGGTAGTTTAGTCATACCTGTGAGATATTTCTTCGTTGATTAGTCTATATCAGTGGTCTTCAAACTTTGTTTACTCACAGAACCCTTAGAACTATATACAGTGAAACCTCTCTAATTGGTACACCTGCGGGACCTAGCCAAAGTGTACCCATCAGAGGGGTGTACCCATAAGAGGGGTATGGGTATATAAATTAATCAAAACAATATATTGTTTTATATTGTGTGTTTTTTTAACTGCAAAAAATGCATTGTATAATATAATATTTCACAAAATTATTGAAGTACACAAATTTAATTTTTACAAACAAATCAATCAAGGGACGTTTGTCTACAATCAAGTTACCTTCTTATTTGCTGCCTATGGCAGGGTCGGGTACCCATCTTGCCCGTCTGAATAGATGCAACGGTGATCTTTTGGGCTGCGTTTTTCCACAGCCTAAAAAGCTGCAACCCCTGTGCATATTTATTGTAGGTCTACTGTTCTTTGAGGTATTCCACCGATGCCAGGTGGCAAGCTCCTACACCTGGAAATGTTGCACCACCTATCCGTTGCATAGCAGAAAGTTCTTTTATGTATAAATGCCATTGAACGCCACATGGGACTATGGTTTTACTTCTAATCCAAAGGAAGGCGCACTCGGGGCATCTCTCTTGCAGAAGAGAAGGCAACCCGCCTTGGTCCAGTATAGAACCTAGAACCACTGCTGCAGTTACCAAGCACCTGGCCCACTGCGTCACCGAGGCAGGATGTACCCATCACAGAGGGGGTTTTCTGAAAATGGTGACATGTATTAGGTGTACCAATAGAGGGGTGTAGCCATTACAGAGATGGTTTTCTGAAAATGGTGACATGTATTAGATGTACCAATGGAGGGGTGTATCCATTATAGAGGTGGTTTTCTGAAAAGTGGTGACATGTATGAGGTGTACCAACAGAGGGGTGTACCCATTAGAGAGGTGTACCGTTAAGAGGGGTAGTAATAGCATTAACCCTATGGGCGAAAAATCGGTGCCTGAAAAATCTGTACCGATATGAGGGGTGTACCCATAGAGAGGTTTCACTGTATAGGGTTTTTTTCGCGAAACCCCATCCCACACTTAGAAAACTATATCTCGCTGCTGCAAACGAATCGGCAGCCCACACATGAAGCTGCCGATTAATTTTAAAATAAAACTAAATAAAAAGCAAAGCAACTACTAACCCCTTTTCCCACCTATGGCAGGGTCGGGTATCCAAATTGTCCCTCTGAATGGCCATAATGGCGATATATTGGACATTGTTTTTCCGCGGCCGGTTGCTGACCAAAGCTACAACCCCATTGCTTATTTATCGTCGGTCTATTGTTCGTTGGGGCATTCCACCGACGCCAAGGGGCGAGCTCCTGCACCTGAAAATTCCACCTACACCACACGGGACCTTGGTTTTACTTCTCATCCGAAAGAAGGCAGTCCACCTCGGTCCAGTATCGAACCTAGAATATTTCCTTGTATATTTTTTAATTCATAAACACTAGTCGACCAGCATGAATGCTTTATAATTTTTTGTTTACATTCTTATTTTGACTCATACTTGACTCATACTCATTATTGAACCCTGGGGTTCCACAGTACATCTCAATTTGAAGACTACTTATCTTGATTAATAGAAACTGACCAAATGTTCTACTAGCTGCCTCGGTGGTGCATAAGGAGGGTGCTCAACCGTGGCGTCAGTTGTTCCAGGTTCGATACTGGATCAAGGTGGTTTCTATTCTTTCGAGTGAGAGAGAATGAGAAGAACGCTGTGGCTCGGTGTGGTGTGTACGATGTCAGTTCAGAGGGCGTGAAAGAACCTTTTCTATAATCTACGTTTAGATACATCCTGGTGACAGTTGAAGTAGTGTCCCACAAATCAAAAATAGGCCGACGATAAATAAACAGAGGGTTAGCAATATTAGGTTCGCAGCCAGCTGCGCAAAAATGCCGTTGAATAGATCGAACATGTTTCCTATTGGGACAAAAATGGGTACCCGACCCTGCCTTAGGTGGAACCTTGCCTAGTATGCCTGTGTAAAATTTTAACTTGGTGGTTGGGAGGGGGCAAGATGTGTTTTTGCGATTTAAGTTACCTGCTCCACCGAGGCGGGTCGATGTATGTTGCCAATGAAGGAGAAGAGTTTTGAATAACTATGATGCTGAAGGGAGCGGCGAATTGCGTTGGACATACCAGTTCTCATCTGATCACTGAAGTTAAGCAGCGCAACCCCAGCTAGTACTGCAATGGGTGGCCGCTTGGGAAAACTGGGTACTGCTAATACCCAAAAATCGTCGCATTAGTGTAGTGTCTGTGCAGTCTCTGCATAAGAACTATGCTTTGGACGGGGCTCTAATGACCTTTTTAGTTAAAGGGCCCTAAAACGCCAACAAACAACAACAAATGATGCTTAAGTAAGAATATCTAGGCGAGCTAAAAGTCGCTTGATGATGAAGTAATAACTGGGTGGGACGGTCTACAAAACCAGTTAAGTAGCCAATGTAGTCAAAAGGTACCTGAGAGCCTCTTTGTGACTTACATATTTGACTTTGAAACCAACTCTGGAAAAAAAATCGGGTTTGTTCAACAATGGCACTATAAGGTGACGTTGTTTATTGAGAATTTTGCCATATTTGACCTATACTGAACTTCAATAATGCTTTTCACTGGACGATGAAGAGAAAATCATAAAATACTGATTGGCTGTTAATGTGATAAGCATGTATTTCTGTATATTATCCGTGTCAAATGGAACTACGAATGTTAACGTACATTTTTTGTACATTACGGGTGCGTTTTGTTATTACCATTTTATGATTCACTTTCTGGTTTCTCGGCAGTTTTTTTTTTAATCTACTTTACTGATGTTCCTCTGAACCACATTTTTAGGATGAAAAGGCAGATAAATCCGGTTATCTTAGGGTTGTGAAAGGATTAGTATTGAGTTTCAAGCCCTTGCTCATGTCCCAGGAAAAAAAACTGCTGAATTGCAATAACCAACCATGTGTGTACATAAATGCTTGTGGCTTGTTCTCAAATATATAAAGATTATAAATATCGTAAGCCAGACTTGTTATTGGGACCTAAAAATAACCACTTCCAGAACCTAAGTCACAAGAAAGGTCAAATGAATGAAATGTTACTAAATGATGATGGAACATTTTAAATCTTTTAACTCTCCAGTCGGCATTTTAAACCTAGGTACATTTGATGGCTAGTCAGACCCGAGACTTGACAGAATCACCGTAAGGTTTCATGTATTGGAAGTGGTCTTGATGTGCTACTCATGACTGTTGTGGATGGAGGTTTCCCAGATGCGAGTCATACCCTGAAAACTAAATACATTTGACAATTTAACGCGAAACTCTTTAAACATCGAATACCTGGGTGAGGGCAGTCTCTGTCTACAGTGTACCTGGTTGCCTGCTGCCCGTTTGTCGTATTAAAATTAATGCGAAAGCCATTAAGTTAGTTTTATTGGTTTGTACCTTTATTTGTTTAATTCTCGTTGTTCTCCCTGGACCTCTCCCCTTCCCCCATCCCAAAGCCTACAAAACAATTATCTGATGAATGGCAATCGTTATATTAGTCTGTTGTAAATATAAATGAACTGCCAAAAATGCTGCCTGTTTGAAAAGTCCGCAAACAGTTGACTTAATACTTTATAGTCTGTAGCGCTAGCTTGTTAACGGGTGCGATGTGGTAATGTTAGCTTTTAGGGTTCCCTTCGTAGTAAACAAACTAGTAAACGATTTATAGCCCAGTCTGTCATTAAAATTGCAAGAAAAAAAAGATGCGAGATAGGGTTTGTCCCATGTGTTGCTGCTCTGGGAGTGTAGCTCATCTTTTCACATGTCGTGCGTTATGTTGACAATGATTATGATAAAACTACGGTGTGTGTAGACCAAAGGGAACTGAAGTGGAGAGAAAGATTTGAATTTGGTGATAGGGTATGGGGTTTTGGGGGCTATTGACTGGCAAGCTGGAAGCAAATGGTCAGTTATTTATACAGGTAACGTGCTGTTCATGTGCCCCTCGTTCTCTATCATTGAAAATCTGCATCATTTACAATGAACTTCAGATAATTAGAAGCCTAATGACAGCCGCTGCGTGTTAAGATCGAGGTTAATTGTATAAGGTTTGCATTTTGATAGATATGCGCTTGCAGAAGTCGTGATGATGACTTGTTTGAGTGCTTTTTCAGTTCCCTTAGCTCTCGCCCCCCTGTGCTATGATCGATTTTGTTGAATATTATCAAACTCGCGTGCACGTTGTAAAACCACTTCATGCAGTTGTTGGCTCAAACAATGATCAACTTAGAATGGGTTTCATAAGTCCAATTTCCTTTCGCCCATTGCTCCTCCTGCTTCTCCTTCTCACTCAAGCCCAGGCTATTCTCTCGCTCTCCATTCCTCTCCCCTTTCAGACCCTCATTATTCAGTCTGTTGCTTGCGACCTCAACTCTCTCTTCTCCAAACTGTGAAGTTAAGTGAGCGTTGCTACTATTTCTAGTCCCTCCCCTCGTCTCACCGTTTGACCTCTCACGTTGTCCGTGTCTTTTAATTGTGCTTTTCTGACATCTTGCCTCTTTTCATTTCGAGAGATGACGCAACTGTATTGTGTAAATGCGGAGGTCTAGTGAAATGCCCATCACAGCTAACTTGCGTGATTGCTCTTGGGGCGCACCTGCACGCGACCTGTTTGCGTGCCACCGGCCTCATTATTGCCACAGTATTCTTTATTTGACGGGATTTGATAAAAGCTTCTCATCTACGGCGTGACATTTAATAGCTTCCCCCCCCCCCCATCTTCCTACCTACTCTAGACCATTGCGGTGTTTCGACTGGGATACTTGAAATCATTTGCGTGATTGTTCAATGAAGTTTTTGATGAGTGATACATGGTGACTACTAAAGGATGGACTTTTTTTCTCGTGCCTTACTCTTGTGAAATTTGCACTGATTTTGTGCTCCTCGTTCAGCCATAGTTGACGGCTTTTATGAGATTTCAAGAGGGAAAGGATTCCTGTAGAGGTTCGCCGCCTCTGTAGCTCAGTGGTTAGCGTCCTGGTGCTCTTAAGTGCATGGTTGTAAGATAAATCCTAACCGAGACAGATGGCTTCTTGCGGACGAGAGGAAATCCAAAGTGCGCCTTTCGTCGTATAGGAAGTAAAGTCGTGACCCTAGAGTTTATTATAGGCAAATTGTCCAGTGACGCTCGCCCGCCCTTGCCTGAGATCAGTGAAGGAAAAGTACCCAATGGAAGTACGTAAGTAGGACGGTGTTGAATTAGCCGGGGTTTTCAGCATGACGTGTGTTCCCTGTTCCAGCTGGACAAGTGAGTACCTGACTCTGCCGTAAAGGGGAAAAAGAGTTTGGAATGATGAAAGGATTTATGTAGTGGCCCAACCATCTCCTTATGACTGTGATGACCAACCTCCACATGAGCATCCCGCCTCGGAGGCAAAAATAAAACCGTTTGACCTCTTCACACTCTTTAACACACTCTGCCCGACCTAAGTCTTCGTGCCACGACTAAATGGTTTATTGAACCTTGTCGATGTTGGGATCCACAAGGGTCAAAAGTCGTCATCCCCTGTCAGAAAACATCGAATTCGTTAAAGCCACCCTTTTTCTCTGCACTTTCATCCACTGGTAAAAGAGCGTGCAGTGATTATGATGAACTCATTGCTTATAATACATTAGAAATGTACAGTGGTACCTCGACATACGAGTGCCCTAATATACGAGTGTTTTGAGATACGAGCTGCCGAGTGAGCAATATTTTGCTTTGAAATACGAGCAAGATTTGAGATACGAGGAATTGCACACTACACCGCTGCACATGACCCCAACATGCACCCTGCATGTTGGGGTCGTAAAGGTTCTCTACCTACCACCCAACACCACTCCTATCCTGCAAGCACATTTTTTGGCACTGCTTTGAGGTGACTGAGAACACAAACCTTACCCTTCAAGAGTTCTGGAAGGACCACTTTAACATCGTGATATGCCTAAGAATTATTGATCAGGCCTGGCTTAGTGTTACAATGAGGACGTTAACCTCTGCATGGAAGAAGCTGTGGCCTGAAGCTGTAGCTGAAAGGGCCTTCGAAGGATTGAAACCCAAAATGTCAGTGGTAGAGGAGATTGTTTCTCTGGGAAAATCCATGGGTGTGGAGGTGGATGAGATAGATGTGAACAAACTTGTCGAGGTACAGTCCCAGGAGCTGACAACTGAGGAGTTACATGATCTACATTCACAGCAGCATAGGGTGGTTCAACAAAAAATTAGTTTTGAAGAGGAGCCAGAGATGGAGGAAGTTGTTTCTACAAGAGATATAAAGGAGATCTTGGGAATGTGGGAGAAAGTTGTAGAGTTTGTGGATAGAAATCACCCCAAAAAGGTTGCAACAGGTTGTGCATCTCAGTTTTTCAACAAAACTTGCCTAACACATTTCTGCAATATCCTGAAAGGGAGGAACAAACAAACCTCCTTGGACAGTTTTTTTAGATGATCTGCAGGTGAAAATGAGCAAAGGTGAAGAAAAAAGTGAAGACCAGTGAAGAAAATTAAGCGCTTCTGTTAGAACTTCACTTTTCCTTTTATTATGTGTTTATAGAATATGTATTTGTTATTTATAAATACTGTAAATGTTTCTTCTTGTAAATTAAATACATTTTTCTTTTCAAAAACACTTAACAAAAACAACTGAGGTGGTTTTTTTGGGAGCTGAAACGGATTAATGGCATTTCAATTAATTTCAATGGGGAAAATTGCTTTGAGATGCGAGCAATTTGACATACGAGCAAGGTTATGGAACGAATTAAACTCGTATGTCGAGGTATCACTGTATTAAATGGATGATGCTCATCATTCTTGATTCAATAGGGCCCTTATGGCAACTACAAAATCTCTTTCGGAAACTCCACCTATCTCATTTTAGATGATAACCCGACGTGCATCCTCTCACTGCCACCCGTTTACATTATTTTCTAGAAGGGGAAAAACGATGACTTTCATAGGAAAATTATCAGTGGATTTCCCAATGGCAAATTCACCGTAATGACGTCACATTAATGTGACTGATAACTGACAACTAACAGACGGCTAGGCACCACTAGAATGATCTCATCTTCGTCATGAAATTGAAACTTTCAACTTGAAGGGGTGCTTGATCGATATCTAAAAGAAAAAAAAATAGTGAATGTGGTGCTGTGCTGATGGTAAGAGGTTATGTTGGTGAAGTTTTCAGGTGAAGGAAGGGAGCTTTTAGAGTTATGTTTAATTAAGCGTGGACACAGGTCAACTACCTCATCCATAGAATCTTTGACCGTTTCATTTTCGTACGGAATTCTTTCCATTCTACCCTCTCCTAGGGTATTGGGTTTGATTCTTCTCATCCTTACCTACCTGCAGGGATATGTTTTTCGTCGCCTCATTGCATCGACCATTTTAGGATGCAAGTGGTGTGTGCATTGAGTTGATAAATAGTAGCGTTCAAGTTTGTTTTACGTGGCTGGAAACTGCTGTTTCTTTTTTTTTTTTACAAACGCAATGTATCGCATTTATTCGACTAACGCCTTCCTGTGACACATTTCTGTCGTGTAATAAGGCTTGATAATCTCGTCTTTTTTGTCCGAGTGCAGACTTGACCAGGTGCGTTTTTTTGCGGGGAGGAGGGTAGATAGCTACATAGCTGTGGTAGTAAACTACCTGCTTAACAAGGTTTGTTGGCTATTGTTACCAGGTTGCCAGTTACATTTCATAAAGTTTTAATTGGTGAAAATCGTTAGTGCAACATCTTATCATGACCACATCCTCCTCTAACAAACAGTGCTTTTTATGACTGTTAATTGCAAGTGATGCGATCACGTATTCAAATTGAAGAATGAAATGTATTTTTGGAGTGGCTGTTCGCAGACACCTCTATTTTTTTAGGTAGCCTACTTGGTGGAGTGGGTGAAGGGAAAGAGAGAGAGAGAGACCTTTTACAGATGTCTAGCTCTGCAATAGGATGTTCACTGTAAACGATGATTTTGTATAAATATATTAATAAAGGCTAATAGCTCGTCTTTGTAACCTTGTTGACTACTTATACATGTGGTCTTCCAAGGACAAGTTTTTCCCTTCACTTTCCGCCATAAATCATAATAAGTGACCTTCTAACGCGTAGTTAATTCGTCCGTCTTTAGCACATAATTTTAATTTTTTTGCTATTTGTTTGTACTTTTAAAGGGATTGTTGAAGTGGTTGTAGGGTGGTTGAAGTGGAGACAGGCAAGTTGGAGGAGTCCTGTGTGATCGGAGAGTCCCAATAATGCCAAAGGGGTAATTCTACAGGGCAGTGGTTAGAATGTTTGGCAGTGCGAAAAACCCTTGACAATAAAATGGGAGTAGCTGAAATTCACGTGCTGCGGTACATGAGTGGAGTGTCAGAGCTGATAGAATTAAGAATGAATATATTAGGGGTGGCTTTGGTGTGGGGACATTGCAGAAAAGGTTAGATCCAATCCAGGGATGCAGGCTATTGGAAGTACTCGGGACAGAGCGAGGACCCAAGTATACGTGGGAGCAGGTTTATTACAGCATGTGGGCTGGATGGGGACCTAGTGGATATGATGATGTTTGTATCAGGACTTCGAACAGTTATTTTTTTCGTTCTGGTTTCGGGTGCGGTTCACGTCATGTATATACGGTTCGGTTACGGTTTTCGTTCCGGTAAAAATATCGGTTTCGTTTTGCACTTTTAAAATAACAACTTTCTCGATTTACCTCTTTTCTACAGCATTTCTACCGTTTAATACCGTAAATGCGAGTTGGATTTGGGACTACAGCGATTATTTTATTGCATGATAGGCGTTGCCCTCTTATAAAATAAATGAAGATGGGCAAAAGTTAGTAGTCCAACCTAATTAGTGCAGGAATGTCTGGAGTTGAATAGCTCTAGTACTAACTTCTGCTAATCACCTTCAGTTGCACACTTGAATCACTACCATACCCCGTAACTATATTGCCGTCGTTTAACAAGCCAGATAGATACTAGATAGGCACTTCATAGATAGGATATTGCTTTTTCAAACTGTACATCTACTTGGTATGTCCATGATACTCAAATGACTGACCATTGAAGAGTAGTGCATTCAAGAGGATCCATATTTGCGAGTTTACTGTGAATACTGTAATTGCATCCATCATTTATCATTCCCTTTATCACTCCCTTTTCTACTGTGCACCCAGGCGGTTGACGATAAAATACCTTAGCCACTGTTTATTTACCGTCTGGTTAACGACTTTCTGGGGACAAAATTTTTTACCGATGACAGGGATGAGCCTAAGAATCTTGACGATCTGCACGTTTATTTTACTTCAGGCAGCGAGATTTTTTGACATGTAGGTGACATCGTACATAACACCGTGCAGTACTTGGAAGGCGCACTTGAAGTTTCTCTTCCATCTGAAAGAAGCCAATAGCCGCGACCAGGATAGAACCTGTAACCAGGAACTGTCAATCTCAAGTCAAGGACGCAACCGAGTTACTGAAACAGTCTTTGTTGTAACTATGTAACTGTTATATTTTTAGCAATTAAGTTAGCTAAACGAACTTTTTTCTTGTTCCTGAAGTTGTCTGTCCTAAGAGAAATTACCGTTGCTTCATCAACGTCTTTCTTGAGTGTTATGATATTATTGCAGTAGAAAAATTGCCTGGTCTATTTCTCGAAATTATTGCTTATTTCTGAGTGGTAATTATTTTCCTGGTCTCCCTCACCTTTTAAGAAAACAATAAGGAAATAGCCCGTCACAGTTAGGAACCAGGAAAGTCAAGAAAAAATTTATTTAGAAATTGTAGAAAAATCTCTTGTGTTTGAGTAAAATATTGTAAGTGTACGAGAACCTTAAGAATGTTCATAAACTAGTTTTTAAACGTTTCCAGGCGATGGTAAATTTTGCATATATAGTTCGTTTGTTACAGAAGTCTCATACTACGGCTTGTTATGTGATTAAAAAGTTTGAGAAATATTTAAGAAGAACCGGCTCATGGAATTCAGAAATGTTAAATGATGTCATGTTAAAAAGCCTCTTAGCATTTATAAATGTTGTTAGTGAGTTTTGGTTTGGCATTCTTGTGTATTCAACAACCATTTTTCTTTTCGCGTTTGGGCGGGTTAAGGTTAGTATCTATTGGGTTGTACACAAATCTAAATTCAGACGAAAGAAGTGCAGAAAACCATTATCATGCATAAATAAAACTGTTCTTGCTTCACTAATTCATTGCAGAAGCTTTGTAAAATTTGTAAAGTACGCGGTCGACGGCCCACTGGTGAATCGCGAATTTTATTACTAAATAAATGCCTGATTTGGTCTCTTCATGCTAAGCGCTGGGTTTGATGAAGGGTGAGTTAGCCCTTGAGTTATATGCTTTGTCCTAGTGGGCCGCGATACGACATGTTTGAGAAACACTGCAGTTCGTAGTTATTTTGGTGCTAGAAGATGATAACGGGTACAGGCCCCTCTTTGTTGCTTTATCCTTTTCGGTATCTCAGTTGGCAGCGTGTTCCTGCGGTAAGGGGGTGGGGCGTCAAAGCCAGATAGAATTAGGAAAGAGTATATTTGGAGTAGTTCGGGCTGGGGGACATCGCGAAAAAGATGAAAGAAAATAGATTGAGGATGTTAAGAGAAGAAAGGAGCACGTAATTGGAAGCACTGAGGCAGAGGATGACTAAAGTGGAGGTGGGAACAGGTTGTACGATAGGTTATGATAATGTGGGGTTGATGGGGACCTAGTGGGAGGTAGATGAGAGTGGAGGGCCAGAACCCACAGACTTGACCGTGCCTCGGGAGGGATAAGTTTGTGATGATAATGATGAGAGGTGGCCATGAACATGTTGATAATGCCGCGGTTCGATCCAGGTCTAAGCGAGAGGTTTCTTTCGACTTAGAAGCCCACTTCAAATACGACTTCCGCGCTTAACGACTAATTATAGGTGTCCATCTAAGAGGAGTGTCCAATCAGGAGCAACTTTATTTTACTTGCTGGTCTGACAAGTGGGGGTATATTCTTGGTGGGGTGTTCTTTAAGAAGAAAACAAAAGCTACTTACTGTGCGGCCGATCACTTTTTAGTTAACGCATTATAAAGGTTTCCTATAATGAAGATATTGTCGTGACCACCTTCGAGAATTCAAATAAAACTGGTCAGGGATGTGTTTGTGCAGAGAACAATTTGTAAAAATACATCATCGTCTTTTAATTCTCTGCATGCAACAGATGAAGTTTTTAGGTGGAAATACTTTGCCTTGGAGCTTGTTGTGAGGATTGTTGACGAACAGGTTCCATGGCCTTGGCAACGTTCAGAAAAGTGGGAGCGTAAAGATATTTGTTATCAAGTTTTTTTTTCCTTATTTTTTTTTTTTTTTTTTTTTTTTTTTTTGAATTATACCTTGTGTGAACTAAGGCTGCGATATTAATTGCAGGCACACAGAAAAAAATGAAAAGAGGGTGCACTGTGGGCGTTAAATAGGCGATGCATTTCATTTACATATTGACCACCTGCTTCAAAGATAGTTTGAAGATCTCTCTTTTCATTGACCATATCTAAGTAAAGAAAAGATAGCCATAATATACCTATGTGCTGCAGGAAATGGCCATAGTAGCTGGATAAAATGGTGTGCATGTTTTTGGGACTGGGAGTGGCGAGTTTGAAGTACCTTTCGAGCTAAGCATTGCCCTTGAAAATATCCTTGGTTACGCATCATTAATAGCATTTTGTTAATCCTCCTACACCCAGTCATTTGTTGTGGCTGTTATAATGATTAAGGCAATGAGCAAGGAGAAGAACGATAAGAAATAGTCTCTAGACTTCAAAATCAGGGACGGAAGGAACTAAATTCGATGAGAGGAATTGAAATGGGATCTCAACATTTATTTCATTACATTAAAAAATTGACTTTGTGCCCCTGTGAAATATCGGCCCGTCTAGCTGAGATTTGAACTTGTGACTGCATTATGAATTGTATTTAGCCGTGTTTTCGATAATTGAGAGGGGGGAGACCACAATAGGTGTCGTGGTAATATTGATTCCCCCACCACCCTCTTCCGCTTCCTAGAAATTTTAATAATTATTTTACCCATCCCACTCTCCGTTATTTAGCCGTTGATGTCTTTTTTTAATTAAAATCTCATGAATCGACAACTGCTTCTTGAAACTGCTGCATCAAAGTTTAATCTCAGTTTCTCAATTGATGAACGTCCCTCTCCTATTTGCAGTGGGGAAACGATCTTGTTTTTGAGTCGACTTAAGGCTAAAAATTAATTAGCTTTGGGGAGTTGAGTGTTGTTAGTACGTTGTTGCCAAGCCTCCATAACTTCTTAAAGAGTTCATCTCCTTTTTTGTGTGTGTGTGCCGAGTTGTGTATACTTATGTGTTTAAACTTTTATATAAAGACGGTATTATCGATCGGTTATTGGGGGAGGGGAGATTGACGTAGTGTTCCCTGGGCAATTAACTATTAATCACGACGTGACTAAATTTTCTCATTCTCGCTTTCTGGTTATTATACAGTGTTGTCTGCTTCTTTGACCGCCATGCAAGTTGTGTCGGCCTCATTTGAAACGTTTCCAAAGCAACCAGAATTTGTCAGAATTCTTACGTTTGATAATGCGAAGGTGGCAATCGACGTCGTAAACACTTCAGATCTGTGAATGAACGGTTTTTAAATTTAGAATCGATTGAAGAACGATAAAAGTGACAGCAGCGTCTCACACTTCACTATTTAGTGCATTGGTTTGTTTTATATGACCCCCCCCCCCCAACCGCTTGTCATGTCTGTTGAACGTTAACAGGAGTAAAGAGAGAGGGACCTGGAAGGCCTTGGTCACATTCCAAAGCTGCTCTCTGGTAGAGTAGATGAGCATGCTGAACTTCAAAGGCTAGTGTGCAAATTGGATAGTCTGAATAATGTTGTGAAGTATGTTCATCCAGCCCTGGGCTCAAACATTCTTTGCCGACATGAATCAGGCTCTGAAAATGAGGGGGCCTGAAGTTAAGCAACACAAGCCCAGTTAGTACTGACATGGGTGGTCGCTCGGGAAAGCTGGGTACTGCTAATACCCAATAATCGTCGCATTGGTGTAGTGTCTATGCACTAGAACTATGCAGTGGACGGGTCTCTAATGACCTTGTAGTTGACGGGACCTTAAACACAAACAAACAACTCTGAAAATGACTGACAGTTATTTATACTAACGTAAGTTGCAGCAAAAAGTCTCACCCTAACGGTGTGGCTAAAGGCGTGAACTTATTTTTGGGAGGTTTAACCAATATTCATTTGAAAAGGAAACTCAACGCTCCTTCCTTTTACTTTCCTTTGCGCTTCCACCTGTGAGTAAATAAATTTTATTTTCGTAGTTGAATCTGTGCGAGTTTGAATATAGCCCGCCTAATGCAGAGATCCTTAAGGGTTCATCCTGTCATGGCAGCTTGGCCTACTCCCCAACCCCATGAAACTAATCCAGTAATCCAGAACATTTATCAGCCGGCGGCATCATATGGTGAGCTCCTACACCTGGAAATTTTGCCGAATTACACGTTTACTCCTAGTTGTGGCGATTCTTTTATGAGCAGGGGACATCGTGCGCACCACACGGGGCTAGGACTTTGTTTCCCATCTGGCAAAGACTGACTGGGGACCTCTCTTGCCTCAGTTCTGGATCGAACCTGGAGCCGCTGACGCATTAGTCCAGCACACCACTAAGGCGGTTTCTTATCAGGATCTGAGAACGAACTTACGAAATGAGACGTAAGAAATTGGTTACTGTCTTCAAATTAGTGGTACAATAGCTGTTGGAGTTTTAGTCGAGTATTTAGTGGGGTTTTTGTTTCATTGTTTTTAAAATGTGGCAACCGAGTTTTGATTTTTTTCCTTCTGTGCTTCCTCGGTCAACAATGTAGTGAGTTATTTATGGAAAAAAATGTACTCTCCTTTTACACGCATTGTCAGTTTTTGTCAGCATGTGTAGAAGGCCAACTAACTTTATGAAACTGAAAAAATGCCAACATCTAATTTTGAAGAACCTTTGTGGAGTACGCCGAGGATGTTGTCTAGTTTTACATCTGTTCATTGAGACTGAAAAGTTCGGGAGCGGCTGTATTACATTAGTCACCAGTTTCGTCTGATCACTGAAGTTAAGCAACGCAACATCAGCTAATGCTGGCGTGGGTGACAGCTTGGGAAAACTGGTTAATGCTAATACCCAAAAATCGTCGTAACTAGGTTTACTGTGACTAGGTTACTGGGGTTACCAAATAGCGACAGGCGTATGTGCGCCCGCAGGCACAGAATTGGATGCCCCTGGTGAATAGGATGTCAACTCGCCTCAGTGGCACAGGTAGCGTGCTCGAATACTGCATCGATGGTACCAGGTTAGACACTGGATCGAGAACGGTTGCTTCTTTCGGACGAGAGAGAAGAAGAGGCTCCTAGTGCGCCTTCCGTCGGATGGGAAATAAAGCCTTTATACTATGCAACGAATAGATCAGAATAATTCCCAGGTGTAGGAGCTCGCCCCTTGGCATCGGTAGAGTACCAGAACAAACAGTAGGCCTGTGGTAAATGGGCATAGGGGTTGCAGCATAGCTGCATAAAAAATACCGTCCAACCGATCGCCCATTTGTGTCATACCCAACCCTGTGGGAAAAGGGTTAGTAGTTGTTTTGTAGGGTGTATATAATGCCATTTGTAGACCACTGAGCCGTTTCTAGGTGGAAATGAAATGGGAGATGTTCAAAGTTCACAGGTGTTGAAGTTGATAACCCACTCTCCTGATGTCGGTCAACAACATTCAGAGTCGAGAAATTTCTTTATCCTAAGATGCATTTTTTGACGTTTTTTGATGTTTTTCAGAAATGAAATAGTAGATTAAAAGTAACGTTTGCGGTTTAGGAGTCTGTTTGCGAGGAAGAGTGGAAAAACAGCACCGAAATGCATATTTTTAAACTAAGATCGTTGTGGATGTGGCATGGCAGATGAATAGTAGTTTGAGTTTTCCTAGCTACGAGAGGAGAAAGAAATTTGTATAAAAAAAAATTGCGGATTTCATTTGTATTAGCAAGTTGAAATCAATGACATTTCACCAACCAGGCGAATATAAATCTCATTAAAGGTATAAGATAGCCTGATTTAGATGCACTTGCTGCTCTCATTCCATCGTTATTCGATGGTTATTCTTAGTAGTCGGAGTCCCTAGAGAAGCTGTCCTTTTCATTTTCTTTGAAGAATGGTGTTGTCGTCGTCGTCGCCCGTTTCTAGCGTGTAACAAGCTTTCTCTAAGAAAATAATTTCGGAATCACTTTGTAGTTTTCATGGAATCGATTTTCATTATTTCAAGTGAACTGGTGAACGAGGATGACACTTTTTTTAATCTTTGGATCTGATTAGGTTTGTATACTGTCTATAGAAAAACTGTGAGCCTTTCAAAACGATTGGTCTGTCGTGTCGTGTCGTCTGGTTGGTTGGCGTCTGTATAAACAATTCTGAATCTTAGATGATGTTTTACGACAAAAAAAAAATTAAGATTGATTTTTTTTTGTTATTCATTTAGGGTGCTATCTGTAAGGCAAAATTTTTGCATAAGGGAAATAATTTTTGAATAGGGTGATGTTACATTAAATCGTTGACATGCTAGCGCGCACGGTGCTAATAAACCGTCGCCCCGTGTTTCACTGCTCGAATTACAAAATTTGAAATTCCTGAGAACATTTTTTTATATAAAACATCACATAATACAAAGTAAGAAACATCACTAATGTATTGATTTATCTAAAAACGTGCAGTGGTTTAGGACTACAATTCACATATATGTAAATGTTTTTGACTTTTCAGTTTTAGGTTAAAGAACAAGTTGTGTAGGTAGAGCCTAACCTTATGAACTGGGAATCAGACTCCTGATTGCCAGACCAGCGTCGTTCACTACTGAAGGGTTATCTTCTTGATTTGCTTATCTAAAGTTTTTGGATCACAATACTGGGGAGTGCGAACAAGCTGGAACACAATGCAGGTGGCAGAGGGGCGTATGCTCATGTACATGTGTGAGAAGATGGTGTTCAGGGATGACTATTAACTATTCTGCATTAGGAGCAACTTGGGATTATAGGTAATCGGTAGAAAAATGAGAGGGGAAATACGCTAATTTGGTGTGTCAGCTATGAAAGAGGGGGCGAGCACCAAATCAAAACTATCAGAATGTACGACCGGAGGTAATGAACAGCAGATAGAGAACCGGCAACTCGGCCTCTGCTATCGACCGAATAAAGGTCCGATGATAGTTAATCGAAGGGCCCATTTATTGTAGACTGATGGAGACGAGGCGGTGGACTTCTACACGATGAGAGGGAGGAAAGTTTCGCCAATTTGTATTTTTCTGGGTGGTAATGATGTTTTCGCGTGCTTGTGACACTGTGCACAGACTTTACAGGATCATGAGACGAATGTCTGATATCCCCTCTCTCCTCCCTTTCATTAACCGAAAAATGACTGCTGACTACTGGCCTTGGTGAGCGTCGAGGCTGCACTGGTCAACTGGCGATTGTCGTGATGCTGAAGTAGGTTTTCTCTGATTTTATTGATGGGCAATATGGTAATGCTAGTTTTCAAGGGACAATCAATGTAGACGTTTATAGGGAAGATGGACCCTGTGCCAAGTCCTTTCACTCCCGGCTATTTATATTTGGACATGGGTGGAATAACGAAATGGTATATAATCTTATTACTGTAATATTTGGGTCGCTCATTCAACGTCGCGTCTCATATTTGAGCTTGCCAGAATTGGTGTGAATGTCTGTCTCTTTCTTCTTTCTAAATTAAATTTCCAGCAATGCTTGGAAATTGCGACGGACGTGGTCGTCGTCATTTTTTTCCCTCCTCTTTTAGCTGTAAACCCTACATGTCTTTGTTTTAATATTAAACTGGCTGTTAAATTGCTTCATTCCGTCGTTGTTCATCTTTCAACTCTTCAACTAACATTTGCCCCATTTTACGCAGCGTCACGATCAATCAAGACTGGGCAGTACTTAGAAACGAGCAGAGGAACTAAACAAAGTAAATCAAAGGGGAATAGACGAATTTTACAATAGTATGATTTTGTTGGATACCACTAATAGTGTGCTAAAATGGGACACTCAAAATAGTAGGTCAATTTTTAAATATCGTCGGTAATAAGTGCTGACTTCAGGATTTTTTTTGTTCCAATTGTGATAATGCCCCTTGCAGCTTTGAACTGATGCATATGAGGCGATGATGTTCTCGTCTTCGATGCATATATGAGCGTTGAGAGGTGCCTCAAATTAAGATACTGATGTCGTCATTTGATCTTCGACTAACAGAAATTTCACGTTGGCTATTTTAATTTTGTCATGTACACAACCCTGTGTTTCGTCCCATGCCGACCTAAGAAGTTCATTTAAGTACACCGGTTAGTGCCGGGCCAACCCTTCCGTTAAATAGAAAGGGGGAGGGAGAAGGTTCGATGCTCAGCTGGTGTGTAATGTAGTAGGTGTGCGATGTCTCCAACGTTTCCTACCCTTCCACGAAACCGGGACACCCCAATCAGGTGTCGCCTGAAACTTCTGTCTGAGAGAGTAAATGTGAGATTTTGACCTCAAACTGAGGAGAGGGTAGGACAGGGTGTGCATAATAATTTGCTTGTGTGTAAAACTTCAATATTGTAGAAATAAAATCTCTCCACATTATTCAGAAATTGGTTTCTAAGGTGCAGTTCAATTGGGACTTTCCCTTCCCTCAGTTTCTTTTCTTCCCCCTTGATCAAATTAATTATACAAATATGTCTAGTCATTAGTTATAAAGACATTACTCCTCAGTTGTATTTTGAACTTCAGCTTTGCCGGATATTAATTCTGATCTATGAATCGTAACTCTGAGGACACGACACGACTTCACCTTTCTGGATCTCATGAATTTTAAATCAAGTCTCATTAAAATACGGAGATTTAAAATTGCATATCGGCATAAACAACCAGTAAATTTATTGACAGTCGGAATAAATGAACGAAAATCTGTCATTTAATTTCATTGTTCATAATTAAAAATCCCTTTTCTTCTAATAACCTTTTTTCCATCTGTTCCCCTCTTCTTTCTTTATGTTAAATATGATGTGATATCTTCATCGACAGAATTCGGGGAAGTTAAGGCGACGATTTTTTGATGATCGTCTTAAATACTTTTTCAAGGAAATGCAATAGATTGTGTCAACGTTGACAAATAACCCTGAAAATCGGAGTCATTTATTAGTAGAAAAAAAGGATGGTAAATTGGTAAAAGATACTACTGAATATCAATCCTGCGATACGCGATGCCGGATGTAGTAGTACAAACTTGGACAGTCAGTGGAAGGAAAAACCCAATGAAATTTGAATTGCACAGTGGCATCATGGCATCGGCGATACAGAGCAACTGGAGGGCAACAACCTTTGGCTGACTGAACTTCGGCTTCGTCTAATTGTTGCGCCGGCTAGCCTCACACTGGAGTCGACTACGTGCGACTTTTAGTCGTACGATTACACACGAACGACATCCCCTTCTTTGTTTCTTTATGCATCCTCTCACTTTGGCGGCGACTTTCAGTCGTCCGACTACGCGCGTACACTTCCGACTTGCGATGAGACCCCATCTGGTTGGGATTTTTTGTCCGACTTTGTGCGAATTGGGGTTTTTCTTGCTGAAACGCATGGACATTTTGCTTGAAAAAGTTTTTGTTTCTTGCGAATGTTCCGGTGCATGGTGGAGTTTCTACCCGGGGGGAGGGGGGCATCGCTTCAAACATAGAATAGATTGAGGTGGTATGGGTATGTGATGAGGGGAAGGAGGAACTCCCTAAGTCCATTACGGGGATGCAGATTGTTGGATGCACTCGGAGTCCCTGGGCAGGGGAAGACCAAAGCTGACTTGGGAGCTGGTTGTACGTGAGGACGTGGTAGCGTATATGGGGTGGTCGGGAATCTGGTGGGAGATAGGCGCGAGTGGAGGGCTAGAACCCGCAGACCCGACCCTGCCGCAGGAGGGATAAGCGTATGGTGATGATACGCTTCTCTTCAGGTATATTTCAATTCCTTATTCCAGCCTTCTTTCTCATCCTTGGCGTCGCCTCTCTAGCAGGCTGCATTCAGCCAAGTTTAACAGATGGCTAAAGACGGACAGATAAAAAAAGAAAACTGGCTGTCACGCAATTCTGAACATGTCTGATGAAGTGGGATTCAATGTGAAAGTTGTGCGTAGTCGGAGTCGCACATACTCGGCTCTAGTGTGAGGCTAGCCTTATACCTGGATACTTTGTGTTTGTGATCCGTGAAAACACTGGTGGAGAATAATATTAGTACTTTGAGCATTAGATGATGTAACCAATAGGGCCATCACAAGTATTGAATATTTAAACTCAGTGACTTGTGTTAAAATATGATGACAGTCTGCTTGACAGTCCCCTGCCAATCTCATAAATCCGCAGTCGTTTCATAAATTGTGTGTGCAGCCGTTGTGTCGTATACTGTAGGATAGTTCCCTTTGATTGACATGTTTTCCTCTTCAGTTGGATTCACAATCAACTGATTACATAGGGTGCTGGGCGGTGCTGCAACTCATTGTATGAGGACATGCTTGTTGAGCAACTCTCCTTTGTCGCTGGTGGGAGGAGAGGATGTCCACAAATGTCAGCAACAGCCTTTCTACTACTAGCTGACCGGATTGTAATAGTTTGAGCTCATGGAGTGTCGGTGCATTTCTGGCTGAGCTAGGTATTTTCGTGTGGATTGGTGTCCTTTTCGTCGAATAGGAAAATCAACTCGAGGTCTTTCTAATGTGTGCACGCGATGTCATCTGTACACAAAAGAACCCGTGCCATGTATGGATTGGCAGTACCCCCAAATGTAGGAACTAATCTCTGAACCTTAGAGCTGTGAAAGATGCACTTCCAATAGCAACTCCTAACCGTTTTTCTGCCTATGGCAGGGTTGGGTGTCCATCTTGTCCATCGGAATGGATGTTTTTCCACAGCTGGTTGCCGACCAAAGCTGCAACTCTTAATCTTATTTATAGTAGGTCTACTGTTCGTTGGGGCATTCCACCGACGCCAGGGGGCGAGCTCCTACAGCTGGAAATTTTGCCTCATATACCCGTTTCGTAGTAGAGAGGGTTCTTTTACGTGCAAATGCCATCCTACACCATACGGGACCTCGGTTTTACTTCTCATCGGAAAGTAGACGCACTCAGGGTCTCTCTCAAGCAGTTACTGAGCGTGCTACCCACTGCGCCACCGAGGCGGGTCGAACGATGTACGTACTGTACTTCCAATGAACGTAATAAATAATAATCATTGCCTTTGCAGGGAGTGGACCCGCCACGGTGGTGCAGTAGGCAGCGTACATTCGATACTGGAGCGAGGTGGGTTGGGCTCTTTCGGGCTAGAGGGAGACCCCGAGTGCGCCTTCCTTCGGATGAAAAGTAAAACCTTGGTCCCGTGCGTAAAATTCCCAGGTGTAGGAGCTCGCCCCCTGACCTCGCGTTGGGGGCCACAGTAGATCGATGATAAATAATCATAGGGGTTGCAGCTTAAGTCGGCAGCCGACTGCGGAAACATACCGTCCAACATATCACCTGTGTGTCCATTCAGGGGGACAAAAAGGGTACGTACCTATTCTGCCTTAGGTGGGAAAAGGGTTAGAAGGTGTTTTGCGGAGAGTGGGACTTGAGTTACTTATAGACTGCATAAATTCTGTTAGTATCGGTTCCTCTGCCAGCAACTTGCAAGTGCTCCATTTCTTATGTTCGGATGGAAGTATGGGAAAATTTATTTAGGCGTGATAACACACTCCTTTGGTGTATGACCATAGCGGCAGACTATGCCCGCCCATATTTAAATAAATCATATCAAGCCATACCACATACGGTGCGTGACGAAACTACCTAAACTTTGTCGTCACGCCTAAGATTAATTGATTGACCCAAAATGACTTTTCTAATGTAGCCGGTGGTGCATATTCTTCATCATCTTCCTTCTCTCCTTCTTCAATATCCTTACACTTTATTTTGAGGTGGTCTTTGAGACATCTCAAAACAGACCATTAAAGGAACATGCATGCGTATTTTTCGAGGAGGAATTTTATCATAATTCAGGTCTTGCAAGTGTATTTTCTATGTCCTTGGGTGCGTCTTGAATGTAAAGTACGCAAGTTCACTCCTTGCCAAAGTCAACTCTTTTGACGCCGATAAGGCAGAGATTATAGAAAGTAAAATTATGGACTCTTATATTGACGTGCGATGTTACCTGCCTGTCCACAAACCCTTAATACGCCTCTAACTAAGATCATGATCTGCAGATTACTGAATATAATTCAGAATTGCCATTTATTTGTTTCTGTATTGCTTTTCATCAATTGCAGGGTTTATTTTTTAATTTGGATGTGTTTCTTGGATGGCGTTACTGTAGGTAGTCGTCACTTTGAAAAACAAATTAGACAGTTGTCTTCTTAAGGATTGTGGTGATCGATAAAATCATTTAATTTTTTTAAGTATGTCACTGGATATGGAAATAGTGATACAGTATAAATGATGCAGTTTATATTACTATTATATTTAGTTCTTTCATTTGTTTTTCTTTTCAGCCCTACCGATTATCAGTTGACATCAATTCAACAGGTGTCTGACTATTTGCAAACAGAAGGGACTTGTAAGTGTGGATTGGAATGTCCTCTGCCAGTGAATAAAATCTTCAACTTCAATCCTGACGTTACTTCTAAAGTGTGGACGGTTGCGGATGTTTCATGCAACAACGATATTACAAAGTTGTGCACACATAAACAAAAAATTACGGCTATGGCCTCACTTCAGAGGAGTACGTCGTCTTATCAACCGGTCGTGGACACCAGTAGTAAATTCAGTACGACAGTAACTACTATTGGGGCTCTGCCCCCTAGTGGCCTATCAAACAATAAACTCCAAACCTCTACTGTTGCCCTTGATTCGGTGAATGATTCGTCGTCTGCTGTTGCCGGCAAAAAAGGTAATATTTCATTAAATGCACTAACTGGTTCTAGCAAATTGTTGCAATTTTTCCTCTCTTCTTTCCACACCACATTTGTCATCCAGCTAATAAAATGCTTTCGCATTTGGAATTTCAAGACGTGAATTTTCAGCTTGTTGTAATATGTATTTCAGTCCTCGTTGCCATTTTTGGTATATCAATGGCATCATGTCTCCTGTCTCGGATTTAGAGTTACAAGTTCGTTTTTGGTTGAGGTCAGGCTTTTGGGCTAACGCGCGTGGAGCTCCTGTTCCTGTTCCCAGATACAACTGACACACTTACAAATTTTTATCTGACCTGTCATCATCGTCATCATTCTTAATCCTGTGACTATGACAAGTCGTTCTTTCGGTACAGGGAACACAAGGACCATTCGTTGGACAATGTTACGTGGTTGGATTCCGATCTAACGCCACAGTCTTGTACGTATTTAACATTGGTCTATTTTCTTTGACGATAACTTACCACTGCCAGGGAGCGAGCACCTGCACCTGAGGATTGTCGTATCTTTTACTACAATTAGAAAAGATTTTTTAGTTGGGGTGAAATGTGCACCATGCGAAGTTACACTAGTCTAGAAAGAAATCCACCTCGACCACCATCGAACTTGCAACCAACGACTTAATTAATTGCTTGGTAATTAATCAGCCGCTAATATCCGTTTATGGCAAGGTGCTACATGTTCGCTGTTGAGCCCCCAAGTGAGGTCACAGATCGCCTTATTTCAGATAACACCATATACATGAAACTGCTGAGCGGCGAATTGCGTTGGACACAGCAGTTCTCGTCTGATCACTGAAATTAAGCAACGCAACCCCAGTTAATAGTGACATGGGTGGCCGCTTAGGAAAACTGGGTACCGCTAGTATCCAAAAATCGTCGCATTGGTGTAATGTCTGTGCAGTTTCTGCATCAGAACTACACAGTGGACGGGGCTCTAATGACCCTGTAGTTGAAGGGCCCGAGAAACGCTAGGTTTTTGTTGCCCTAAAGCAGGGGTTCCCAACCTTTTTGTACGTTAGAGCGCATTCTAAAATATAAGTAGGGCGGCGGGCGCCATGGCGCCCGCGGGTATAGGGTTGGGAATCCCTGCCCTAAAGGCTCTAGAATCTTAATTCATGAATTTTTTTACAGTAAATAGATTGTATTACTGTACCTTACACTCTTATTCGGAGATAAAAGTCTCATCTGTCCTAAGATTGTAAGTGGAGCAGGGCTTTAACCTGTTGTGTAAGTGGTCATAACGCAACTGGCCATTTTGGTGAATGCGTGATAGTGATGCCCATCATATTTGAGAGGCATGGCAGTCATCTGTTGTCCATTTTATGCAATAATAAGTAATTTCGGGATATGGCTGCCCCTCGGACGTTGGGAACTTGACTTATGATAGGTAAAAAGAGATTGTAAAACATATTTTTGAGCTTTTCATGTTGTCACGGGTTATGATTATTTGAAACCTCAATGTCAACATTTTTTCGACTGTTGCTAATTTCTATATCAGTCAATTTGAATTTAAAATGCTGCATATATTTTCCAGACAGCTATTTCTGTGTTCGCGGATTGTTAGTTTGTGATCTTTAATGTAGGAGGCTTCCATCTCCAGATAAGTTTGCTTTGACTGAAATTTCCGGTCTCCTTTTTTGTTTGGAATTTCGAAACTCTTCAAAGTTGGTTCATAGCAGTTGAAGACGGGAAAAGGGTGGTGACAAAGGGTTTGAAAGAAGGCGTGACAGCATTGTCTTCTAAATTTAGACAATCGATCATATTTTTTTTAAAAAAAAAGGATGGATACTTAATAATTAATACCTTGTATCTGACCGGGCTAATATAAACGCTGTCCGCATTTACTCCACATGAGTATTTCCTCTCTGCTGTTGTTGAATATATTAAAATAAGGTTGGTGGTTACGACAGGATTCACAATTTAAATGTCAAAGTGAAACGCCTAGCTTGTGAAGTGAAATCAGGTCAGGAGGAGGGAATCTCAAAAGGATGGAAAGAGAACCACTAGGCGTCAACTGAGATCAGAGAATGGCCTCTTTTATTTCACATTGATTGTGTAGCTTGGATACTTACTTTATTTTGATTTTTTTTTCGTTTAATTTGAACGCGAATTAAGTGTCAGTCACAGTGTATTGACGTCACTGTTGTAATGAATTTGGGAGAAAATAAATACAGTTGAGAGGGTGGGCTGGAGATATTAGTGCCATTCTGAAAACTGTCTTGACCATGTTGTAATATATGTGGCCTTCTCTTAATTTGTGCAGTTGCAAAACTGGGACTTCTAGAAAGATTGCAGTCTGGATACTGTGCTTTTTTTTGGCTCAAGACAGCATGAATATTCATTTCGTAGGTTTTTTAGTGGCTTCATTTTTTTTTCTGTCATTCCTCAGTAGTATAATTTCGTTCCCACGCAAGCTTATAGAGTATTAATTATGTGAAATTAAAAAATGTGTTCATGTTGCTAATGAAAAACTTCAGGAAGCTAATTATGATTGCCTGCCGCTGTCCTTTGAAATTAATATTGGGAAATTTATGTTGGGTGTGTACTGTTTGATTGAATTTTTGAAGTCTGCTTTTTTTAGGGTTGATAACTAGTTTAATTAGTCAAAATTGTGCTTTAATGCTCGTTATTCTTGATCACACCATATGATAACATCATAAGCTTCTTTGATCCATCTTTTCTGAATGTGTGTGCCTCAGACTTACCCAAATCCTCCATATGACCCACCTCGGGGGCGCAGAGGTAGCGTGTTGGACTAATGTGGCAGTCGTTCCAGGTTCGATACGTGATTGAGGTAGGTTGACTTCTTTTAGGCACGAGAGATGCCCCGAGTTAACATTCCGCCGGGTGGGACGTAAAACCGTGACCCCATGTGGTGTATACGATGTCATTTGCATGTAGCTCTTTCTGATATGCAATGAGTAAATCGGTAAAATTTCCAGGTGTAGCAGCCCGCCGCTTGACGTTGGTGAAAGAAAACTACCCCAGTGAAGGAGATAGGCCGCCAATAAATTTGCATTGAGGTTGCAGCATTAGTTTGGAAGCCCGCTGTGTCCCAATGGGACAAAAATTGATACCGAGTTGTTTCGTTGGTGTTTTAGGGCCCTTCACCTACAATGGCCATTAGAGCTCCGTCCACTGCGTAGTTCTAATACAGAGTCTGCACGGATACTACTCTGTGCAGACTGGGGAGACCCCGAGTTTGGGTACTAGCCGTACTCAGTATTCCCAAGCGGTCATCCATCCTAGTACTAGCTGGGGTTGCATTGCTTAACTTCAGTGATCAGACGAGAACTAGTGTGTCCAACGCAATACAATGGTGAGAAAACGTTAGTATTTTGTGTATCCTCACGTTATTGCATAGTACAACTGAGGTGGAAAACGAACTTCAAACTTCATGGAGTAACTTTGCAGGACGATGGCACTCTCCAAGATTTAAAATGCAGTTTGTAACATCCCGAACCCTTTACTCACGTATAATGGGACACTCATGAGTCTGTACTTGGTACTTGAACGGTATTTTAGGTACTTGGCTGTCTACTTAATATACTCCTGTGTAAATATACCACCCTCCTCAATCAGAATCGAACCTGCAACCATGGACTCACCGGTCAAGTACGCAACCACCGAAGGAAGATGTACAAATTCATAGATAGATGAATGTTCTCTCATAAATTTTTGAACAGCTCATTAGTTGAATATGAATTACTAAAAGTTACTTTAAAACTAAATTAATAAGCCATGAGGTGATGTCATGATCTAGTTTTTCTAGAATTCACCTGTGAGTTGCGAGGTGCTAAGTTTATACTTGACAAGTTCAACTTATTCTTCTTATTATATGTCATAAACGTCAATGGCAATCCCTGCTTCTGAAGGTAACCCACCTACGCCAGAGGGCCCACTCATACCACCTATTATAACAGTTGCTATCTTTATTTGTTTCTAAGAGTTCACTTCAACCAAATTGATGTCATGGACCACGCGCATTCGGCAAGCCTGTTCTTCCTTCATCGTAATTACAAGCCTTAACAAGGTTAGACCCACACATTCTTAAGCTGACAGACAACAACTTACCTGAATTACGTAAGTGGACATATCAGGTCACTCTTAGAGGTATATAATACAAGCAATGGCGTGGTCGAGTACCCATCTTTGCCTCTCTGGATGGACTAATGGGCGATCTGTTGGACGGTGTTTTTTTGCAGCCGGGCTGTCGACCTAAGCTACAACCCCAATATTTATTTATTTATCCTCGAGTCTGATGTTCGTTGGGGCACTCCACCGACGCCAGTGGGCAAGCTCCTACACCTGAGAATTTTGCCTCGTCTACCTCTTTTACGTGCAAATGACATCGTACACCAGACGAACCAGGGCTTTACTTTCATCCGACGGAAGGCGCACTGGGGGCCTCTCCCGTCCGAAAGAAGCAAACCCACTTCCATCTAATATCGAGCCCGAAACTACTGTGGAAGTAGTCGAGCTCGCCACATCTGCGCTACCAAGGCGGGTCAGTTGTAATATAACGCTTTAATTGTATGCAATTAAGGTTAATCGGGCATCTATCTCAACTTACTCGAGTAATGTTTCTCCATAACAAAATTGCGGGCGAAGGTGGTACCCTTGACACGAGGCGTATGATTTCTTTCAGGTGTGAAGGGGGAAGAATTACTCCTGTTTCACGGATTTGTTAAGGGGAACGCGGAACATACTTCTTTGATGATAACCGTGAATTATGTCTTGTATTCCCGTGACTGACTCTTAGTCGACTTAATATTGAACCAAATCCATAGGTTTCAAATTGTTTATCGTTCTACCATTGATTGTTGTCTAATATTTGCGTTCTACTGTAATTGCGTGAAGGTTTCAGGGGGAATAAAAAGTTAATGTGGCATGGCGTAATGCTCGTAGGGTTCTTAGAAATGATTTTTTTTGAAAGAGTTTGTTTCATCTGAAATGGTTTTTTAAACTCTTTCTGAGAGGCAAATTGTAATCTTGCTTCGCATGGTAAGGGGGTACATTTTACATTTATAGTGGAAAAATAAATTATCTTCGTATGTTTCGACCTTATAGATAGATTACCTTTTGATTTTCCACTTTGATGGAACGGTTGTGGCGGTATTTTGAAAGCGAGATCGTAAATTTGAGCCTCGTCCCTTGCAGTACAGTGTGCATTATGATTCACCAGTGCCGTAACAGGGGTATGAAGCGCCTGTGGCAAGTGTCTAACTTTCGCTTGCCCGTAACCCAATAATGACAAAAACCTTAAACATTTTGCGCCCCAAACCCAGTTGCGCCCGTGGCGGCCACCTTCTTCGCCACGCCCTCGTTACGGCCCTGTGATTCACGTTCATAATATTTCTGTAATGGTAACAAGAGTACAGTACACACTCTTTGAAATGTTGCAGTCGTCGTTTCTGTAGTCTTAATACGTTTGAACTAGTGAATCACCAACTCCTTCCCACCATCCCAGTGTCCATGGCCCCCTTCTCACTTCATGGTGCCCCTATATATACCTGCTCGCTGGTCTACCTTGGTCTTTTGACCTTTCAATTACATGAACAATATATGCCGTGTTTATTATATTTTCTTTCTGTCGTCTGACTTAATCCTATAGATATGATGTGTTGACATCAATGTGTTTTGAAAATAGCTTTGCCTCTTTTTTTGATGCAAATCTGTGTCTGATGCTGGTGTTCACGTGCAACGTGAATGTAAGACTGACCATGAATTAACTTGCCTTGCTTCCCCGACATCATCCTTGTTTCCTTTTTTTCTCCCACCTACACACAGCCATTGAATCAGCTGGAGAAGACGTGTTCGTTTACCAAACACCGCCCTCATAAGGTCACGTTAACTACACTGTCTGTAATATTTAACCATCACTATCAGCCTGTTTACTCCAATTTTCCCCCATGTTTAGTACTGGGCTAGGATATATTGGGTTCACTGTATCTCTGTATGTCATCATCATCCCCTTATCCAGCCGGGGTCGGGTCTTGGGGTTCTGGCCCTCCACTCCACCTATCACCCACTTGGTTCCCGTCCACTTCTCACACTATCCTATCCCTTTGTACAACCTACTCCCACTTCCGTTTAGGTCTTCGTCTGCTCATGGTCCTTCCAATAACCTGCATCCCTCTGACGGACCTAATCAGCTGCTCCTCCCTTCTTCTCACCACATGCCCATATCTCCGAAATCTATTCTTTCTCATTTTTCCGCCATGTCCTCCTAATTTTGTCTGCTCTCGACACCCCGTCCAGCATTCGTATTTCAGCTACCCTCATTCTGTTGTGGCTTTTTTTCGCACTGCCCAACACTCTAATCCCTATAGCATAGCTGGCCTAACCACTGCCCTATAGAAATTTCCCCCTTTAACTTTATTGGGATCCTCCAGTCACACAGGTCACCACTTGCCTGTCTCCATTTCACCCACCCAACATTGATCCTCTGAGTCACAACCGAATCTGGATTTCCATTGCTCTGAAACACTGATTCTAGGTATTTGAACCTATGAACCTTTTTTACCACCTTGCCTCTGCAGAGTGTTTCACCATTATTTTCTTGCCCTTCCCAATTGAAAGCTAGGTACAGTATATTTATAGTATCGAGGATCCGATTTTTACGCGTGGTTGTATTAGCGTTGTGCGCGCAGTTAATTAATGCCGCGCTAACAAACAATCGGTTACAACTTTTATTTTCAAGAAGTTTTTAACTACTTTGGTATCCATTTTGGTGGACTTTTCCTAGCTGTCGACCTTATAAAACAAGAAAGGATGATCCGTAAGGTTCCTCTCTAATAGTTATGTTGCCATCTCACTGGCGTGTACCGTATGATTGACTTGCTCCTCTACCTACTTTCAGCTCCAATTCTGTCCCTTTCTCCTGAGTTCTGTGGTTAGTGTCCCGCTCTCCATTACTTGTCCATAAACGTCAGGCTAAGGTCACAATCATACATTAATGGATTTGATCTTCATGCCAGACTACCTAGCAAGGGACGCATGTCTTGACCATGTGATTGGCAATTTTCAAGAGTTTATTCATTGGAAATGTGGAAATTAATATTTAGCCGCTGTCGGTCGGATATCTTTTATTCCTTGTTATGTATTTCACTGTTTATTAATTACTTTCCCGGTTAGGGCGTCAGACGTCTTTGAAGTGATAATGAATTGTATAAAATTAATCTCTAACCTTGTGGAGTGTTTCAGAAATTTTGATATCAAGATTACCTGTCTAGCTAATCCTGGTGGGGAGGCTCATGTGGGTTTTCGCTTAATTTTTTTTTCACATTACTTATGATTATATACTCCAAAAGTTTTTGTTTTCTAGACACTTTATTCGAGTTTTGTGACTTTTGGTAACTGTTGATAGTTGAAAAGTTGCAATGTTGCATGCATTGTTAATTGTTTAGATATCAACAGGTTTGACGCAGTTTCTAATTGGAAATCTTGGTTCTTGTAAGGTCCCCACCCTCCGTCGCAACCCAGTCGTATGGGTGGTTACATTGGCGCCAAAAGGGAACCTTTGACATCCGTTGACTTAATCAAATTTTCACGTGGGAGGAATTTATAATATTGCGTTTATTAGTGTTTGGTTCATTTGTATCCTGCTTACATATGTCAAGAGGCTTATCAACTTGCATCTTTCTCTTTCTTTCATTGGCTCAACCCTTTAACCGTGGCCATCGGCGCATTTTAAAATTAATATGTGAATAAATGAGACGCATGTGTCAGTGAAAGGTGGATACTTCTTACGTAGATGATTTAAAATTCAGGATTTCAATCTTTTAAGATTTGGGGTAGGCAGTGTTAAGTGGGACTTGTCCGCCTCTCTGATGAAGATTGAAGAGCGTGTCCTTAGTCCTAGTTCTTTTTTTTTTGTAGTACAGTAATCGGATTGTAATGGCCCCAGTTGATGTTGTGGGCTGCACGATCCTTTCAAGATTTGATGCTCCATGTATGTGGAAAGGGTTTATTGTAACAACTCAAGGGCATTCAGACGAAAAGAAAATGAAGATCTAAGAGGGTTCAGAGCAACAATTGTTTGTTGAAACCAACGCTGTTAGAGTTGATAATGGCAAAGCAGTCTTCAGAGTCGAAAATCCTTACTATCTAGGATTTTATTTCATTATTTAAACGCCTTAATGAAATTTGATGAGTGACAACATCCCCATAAGTAATTGAGCAGATTTCTGTATCCTGTTAGTTTGCAAAGGATAAACCGATTATTGAGACTTGGGCTAACTTTACATCCATTATGTCTAATAGTTCACCTTATGAGGTATTTGTAGTTATCCAGAAGAATTATTGTGTGAAGTTAACTCGAAAGAGAAATTTAGAGTAGCCTTTAAGTCATCATGCCGGGATGAGTAAGTGCTCACAAATGGGAAGTAAGGCATTAAATGACCGATGTGGCATCGTGTCCTTTCAAACCTCCTTGGATCAGGTGCCTAAATATTTATAAGCTTATCATAGCAAGCTAATCAGTATAGTTTCTTCCGGATACCTTTTTTTTTTAATTTTGAGAAAAGCGTAAATTGAATCTTCCTATCTTCCACAACTCGTATTACACAAAGGTGAGAGAGGAATCCGATTACGATGATTGCCTTGTGCGCGTGCATTAGTCTTACAATTTCCAACCTCCAGTGTCCTCGTTTGAATTCCTAAAGTCAAGCACGTGATTTTAGATAACAGACTAGTGATCATCCATATATTGCAATTGTTGTTTATCGTCCTTACACCTCCACAGATGTAACTCGAGAGGCAAATTGACGGTGAAAAAAGTTTCTCTTTTATCCGGGATATATAGTTATCATTAATCCAGAGGCTTATCACTCACTGGTGGCCATGTTTCTATTTCCTGATTCATATGTTGACACATTTGTCATAAAAAAAAGGTCTACCAAAAGTGATATCAAGTTCAAGGATTCTCTCCCAAGAGGTCTCGTTTAAATTCTCGCTCTCAAACTATCATACCTATAATAATATTGGTGATAAGCTTCAAGTTGTCCATCCTTCTTTTATAAGCAAGCAGAAAGCCGAAAATGAAACTAGGACTAGTGGGGGAAGGAGAGATAGGGTAAATCAAGAAGATCGGATCAGGAATTATTATTCTTCTGCCACAGACACACTTGAAGTTTTTCTCTCCTCAGAATCTAGTAACCATCCGCTAGTTGAAGAGTTTAATAACTACAAATAATGCAAGAGAGACTGAGTTGTCGGACTGGTAAGGTGACGAAAAAGGAGAGGAACTGAATATAACCGTGGTGAGAAGCCATTTGGGAGGATGACAACCCACGCACCAACTTTTTGAAAGCTGTCACCAGTTCCTAATTTGAGATTATTTAAAGTCGGATTAGAAATAAAATTACAACCTCGCGTGATGTGACACCTCTACCCTAACGTTCAGTGCTGAAAGATCCCTGCGGAGTTGAGTTCCTGGTATAGCAGGAGGTCCTTTTGTCATTGGACAGCTTTAGTAAAAGTGATAGTCTGCTGTTAAATATATCATTGTACAAATTCACCATAAAACCCAATGATTTTAATAAGCAACTAGTGAATATCCTTTGGTATCTGTTAGTGTAGGCGACTTTAACCCAGAATTAGGTTCGTCAGTGCAAACATCAGCCCTTAAAAGACTGGCGTTTTTGATCACGTAGGCCGTTCGAGTTGTTAACAAGAATGATAGATGTCGCCATTTGGTTGTCACTGATGAACTATGATGACAAAAATGTCTTTAATTCCCATAAGGTACTTAATGAAAACATCATTAAAACTGAAAAAGGACTATATCATTTATTTGACGTTGCTGTTCCCATGGACACCCAATCAATATTTCATGTTTGCGGGGTCGTGATTGTTTTGTTGTGTAGTGTCACCAGATTGTGAGACTAAACACGGCACCTGATTCAAGTCCCAGATGACTAACTCTATAGTGATCATTATGTAAGCATATCTACACGTTAATTTTAATTGACTGATGACTTTTATGGTGAGTCAATTCTGCGGTATCATTTTTTAAACAGTTAATTGATAAATAAAAGCAACAACATGACAGAATATCAAAAGACCATTAGTAGTAGTTGGGTATTGATAACTGTAGTCATGGGACCATTCCAGAGAGACTTGTAGACGCCATGTCAGATTGACAGTAAGTTATGCGACACACTCATTTTATGTTTCAACTGTTGTCGAGACATTTAGATTTTGATTTAACCATTTTACAGATGTCAAGAACTTGAAGGGTTGTACGAATTGTTTCTATCTACTAAACTGCAAACGTAGATAATACTCTGTAAGTGTAAGTTTTAGAAATTATATGATGTCACCTCAATAAGTGTGCTGCTTGTTAGTTGGATTATTTAATCTCAGCCGTCGGCGAGCACCTATGAAATTTTGTTTGTTTTTAGAAAGGTTCTTCACCTTTTTGAAATCCAAAGAACCCACTGCTTCATTCCCATGCAGCTTAAGGTGTGTTTGAGGTCCCCCCTTTTGCCCTAATTATTAAAACGAAAGGCAACTTGTAATGGCCTAATAACATTACTGTCATTTGCAATCTTATGTTTACTATTCCTGACCGTCTTCCAGGAAAGTAAGGACAAATGCTAATGACAATTTTATTCTTCTGGAAAGTTAAAATGATGTTTCTGATTAATAAAACTTCAGCGGAATTATGCTGAAAATCGTCTAGAAATAAATACCGCACTTCCATCCAGTAGCATTGTCGCCAAGTTGAATTCTTCCACTACCGCTGTAGGTGCATTTATTTAATTATTGCTTAGAGATCAAACGAATAAAATGCGTCAATTGTTAAAGAGTTTGGGCAGAGTCACATATGCGCCGCATAACAAAAATTGCATTTGTCGTCGCTAAGGAGTCGGAGAACAAGTTGTCTTTGGTTACCACCTTGAGAAATCCAAGAATAAATTTACGGGACAGTAATTGATTTGAAGTCATTACTCTACAAAGCAACCAAGAAACTACGATTTGGAGATGGGATGACTTTTTTAAAAATATCTTCCTCCCTCTCTATTGCTATTGACATTTGTAGCTCGTGTTAGCTGGCCGGTTTTTATTGCATTTTAAGACGATGTTTCTGGAAACGTGCTTAGTTATGTATTATAAAGGATTTAAAAGAATTGAAAAGGGCATGAAAAATTGACGAAATTGACAACAGTCAGATGCTGCGGTTAGAAGTGAATCTCAGTAGTTGCCTTAGTAGCTAATTAAATGGATAATATGCTTGACCCCTGAGCTCTTGATTGCAGACTCGATCCTGGACAAAGTGGATGACTACTTTCAAGTGAGAGAAACGTTCCTTGTGCACCTTCCGTTGCATGGAAGGGAGTCCCATTCTTGTGTGGCATTGGCATTATGCCTGTCAGGTGTAAAAGTTCACTAGGTTTCTCTTGGCGTTAGTAAATTATCTCCAGAAGTAGACAGGTCAGCGCTAAATGACCAAAAGTTCATCCTTCGCTGAAATTGATGGCTATCTTACAGTTTGGTCCGAGTGATGAAGGTCTCAAGTGTACCATATACTATGTAGGTGGAAGAGTAAGACTGCAGCCCTGTGTGAGTACGATGTCACCAACCCGAATTTTGATAATCTGGGTGAATCTCAATCTTCTGATTTCATGTCAATATGTGGATGATTTGCAATTACAGAGGTCCAATGCACGGAATGTTGGACACATTTAAGAAGTCCAACCCTAGTTTCAGTCATAGAATAATTTAACTCCTTTGAACGTCATTCTAGATTAGGGTTGCCATAATTGTCGGCCCACCGACCAGGACCGTTTGACAATTACCTATCTTCAGTGGTTTAGCCAACTACAGATTGGACTGCAACTGTTGGACTGGTAGTATCATTTGCGCCCCTTTCAGGCAGTGAGGGAGGAGCAATTGCTGCATTGCCCCTCGTCTGGATCCGCCCCAGGGATCAATGGTGGATCATTCCCGAACAGTCAGTTTCACTGGCAAAATGTGATGTGCTTTCATGGACGAATCTGTACCAAATCTCTAGGCATGTACTGTATATGCGCAGTATTGAATGCAATGATATTATCAGAAAATAATTGTTTAACATGCGAAAATTTTAAATCGACCGGGACAAATGGCTGTCGGACCGGGACACTGGGACACAGACCTCAAAACCGGGACATGTCCCGGTGTAGCGGGACGTATGGCAACCCTGTTCTAGATCCAACAAGATTTTCTTGTCTGAAGCTGTTTACCCATTTAGCATTGATGCATTTAAAAATTCCTTAAAACCACAGGCAAAATGTTACCTGTTTGGAAGTAAAAGAGGGTTCTCTTTACCCCCACTGTGTAAAGAACTAAAAGGCTACTTAGGGAGAAAGATTATTGACGCCTGAAAATAATTTTGCCACGAAGCGTTTTGTCTATAACTGAAAATTAATATCCGTCCTATGAAAGGAGGTGCGGTGTGTTAGTGATAGCTTGACTAAAACTTTGTTTCGACCACAACACAGTTGGTTCAAATATTCGGTTTCGACGTTGAAGAGGTCAAGAACCACTACCTACCTGTCTTCATTACAACCCTATCGGTAGAGTGCTGCAATCTTGACTTTTCTTTATTACAAAGCTTTGGTCGAGATAAGTTCTTGGTTGAATATTTTGACCCAGGAATCGGTCACCCAAACTATGAAAGAAGGCACAACCAGGTGTCAGGGAATGGAAGCCCCCTCCTGTTCACATGCCATTCACCTTAGTTTGAACTATGTATAATGGAGCAGAACCGGATTGCTGGTGGGAGTGTGGAGTAGTAGTAGTAGTAGCGTGTGCGCGCGCATATATTTGTCGTGTTGGCGAGGAAGTTATGAGGTAAAAAGTTAGTTGGGTAGGGATCAAGCATTGAGAACCATTTTGGATGAAAGCACCCACAGTTCATTCAACCATGTTTTAGCTTGCTAGTTCTTAACAGCGGGG
>JAAFCE010004209.1:10655232-10710820 GCA_013389805.1 Trigoniulus corallinus
TTTTTTTAAAAATATCATGTTGAAATTTGATAGTGTATTTTTCTTTGCTGATGTTCAACAGGACAGGATGACGATCCGTGTTTGATTTTATTTGAACAAGTTTACCTGTGTCGTTTCATTTCTACCATGCAATTAATATGTAACCTCACGTCCCGTTTCCCGTACTAGTTTGGGTCCTTAAAGGTTTAAGGCAGACTTTAAGCCAGTGCCGGATTTACCAATAGGCTAAGTAGGCTGAAGCCTAGGGCCTCAACAGTTAGCGGGCTTCAAAACTTAAGAAATGGGCCTCAAAAGCGCTTGAAAAGGGCCTCAAAATTGAAATAGCCTAGGACCTCTCAATACCTAAATCCGGCACTGCTTTAAGCTGACATCATGTGAGAGGACACAGACAAGGCGTTTGCAGCAGACAGTTATCATACGAAACTACATAGCAGAAAGAAATGCATGACTCATTATTTCTAACCCTGTGAGGATCCGATGACCATGTGCCCGGTTCATCCGGAAACTCGACGGTTCATATGTTGGACGCCATTTTACATAGCTGACTGCCAATGTCCTTTGCTTATTTAACGTTGTCCGAGATTCTTTCGACGAAGGTTTTTTTTACTGATGCCAGAGTGCGTAGTCCTGAAGTTGGAGATTTGCCGGTTTGACGACCATATAGAAAGGGTTCGCGTACTCCCAGTTTGGGACCACGGTTTTACTTCCCATCAGGCGGAAGCCGCTTTGGCTCATCTTCTCCCAAAAGAAACCATCTTTCTCGGTCAGGATTGAACCTGTGATTATGAGCTCAAAATATAAGCGCACTATCATTGTTCTGCTATCGTGTTTAATGTTTTTTTAGTGTAATATCCTCGTGTATGCTCTGAAATGTCATGATAGGGAGAGGCCATTTAAAGGGTTGTGACGTCAAGCACTCACCTAACAACTACTGGCTTGCTTTCATTTTCGAGTTCTCGAGCATCCACCTTTCATCTCCTACTCTCATTTTGAATTACTATCAGTTTGCTGCCTGCATATCTACCTTTGGTTTCCTGACAGGATATTTGGAGCTCATTGTTAACTATTTTCTCCAGAGGCGGAAACAACGGGTTAGTAATAGTTGTAGGTGTAGTTATGTGGTGCATTGATCATTCTACAATTCCAGCAAAAGGTTAAACACATGCTTCTTTTGTTGCGCTTTTTGACTCATCTCCCCCCTTCCTTTAGCATTGTTTTTCTCCCCTCTTAGATCATTTTACTAACCACCGTTTTCATTGAACTCCTACTAATTATATGGTGGAAGAATGCTTTGTTAACCTAACGCGAATATATTTGGTGTTAAAAATTATTGTCTTTATTTCATGTCGATAATGATGTTTTAAAGATGGGGTGAAACTATAGATAATGTGAATGGCACCTCGACATTGTTTTGGGGCATTTGATCTTAATGATAGAAATTGTGGCGCTTTGTTATTGATAATACGGCCCCTGAGGTCAGTCGAATTTGGTCAACACATCCTTGCCGCAGTAGCCTGTCCAATAAAAATTCAACGGCTGGCATCAATTTTCCTACGTCCGTCCTTCTTACCAACATCTCCCTCCATTTATCTTTTCAAACTAGATTGCGTGCAAGTTATCTGAATTACAACTTGACGCCGCGCCGTTAATATCACTCATTTTTGAGATACGATCCTACGACCTTCTAGAGATGAATAAGACTCTTTTTTGTTTTTCTGGTAGTCGTAATTCGTGTGGTAGACGTCACTTCATAGCCGTGTTTATAATAACTATGGTTTGACTTTTTTTCTCTTTGAACTCTCTGTCGAATTTTTAATAACTTTTAGTGACTTGCCGTCTGCACCGATAAATGAGCAAACACAAATGCTGCTACTGTCCAACTTACGAGCATATGTGTGCTAGTGCACCCATTCATGTTTGCACTTGGATGGTTTTTTCCCCTTTCATGTTTATTGGTAGTCTGTTATTAAAATGGTAGCCAATTATGTTCACTTCCGCCCATCACTCAGGTACTTTGAAGAAGTAACGATACAACTGCTGCTTTTCTGGCCCGTTCACAAAATAAATTGTCGTTTAATGAATCTGTTAAAATGCGATGATGCTGAAGCTCAAATAAGGACCATGTACGATAATTGAAATTGTGACGGGCTTAGGAACTAGCCGATTAAGATTAAACAGCCCCCACTGACCGTTAGCATTGGAGGTTTACAACGAAAATTAGAGTATCAGCTGCGCCCAGTGGAAATTTTTGCACCTCTTGTTGGGAATTGAACCTATACGCTGTTGATTACTGTGCTTGTTGCACCTGATTAGTTCCTACTTCTGGTACCATTGGCAGTACCAAATGCTAATGCCAAAGTTTCTTCTAATGACAGGCTATCAAGCAGAAACAGCAGGCAAAATAAGGGTGATAGAAAGGGAAAAGATACTGAACATGAAGAAGACAGAGTATCTAGCTTTCAATTAGAGTGGCCTGGAGCAAAGGTGTGAGATCCATTGTGTGTTCCGCTATGTAGGATCCGTTTTCCAGAGCGATGGGGAGATAGACTTCGACGTGACCCATAGGATTAATGCAGGATGGCTGAAGTGAAGGCAGGCAAGTGAGGTCCTGTGCGACAGCCGGGTCCCAATAAAGTTGAAAGGCAAAGTTTACAGAACGGTCGTCAGGCTCGCCATGTTGTATGATTCAGTGTTAGGCATCTAGGAAGAACCATGAAAGGAGAATGCAAGTGGCTGAGATGGTATGGGCATGTGATGAGGGGGAGCTTGTTAGGTCCATCGTGGGACTGCAGGTGATTGGGGGCACCAGAAGTAGGGGATGACCAAAACGGACGTCGGAGCAGGTGGTGCAGAGGGACATGGAGGCGTGCGGGGTGGGAAGGGAGGAGACGTGATGGGGATAGGCGGGAGTGGAGGATGAGAACCCGCAGACCCGACCCCGCCATAGGCGGGACAAGGGTGAGATGATGATGAGAAAGGAAAAAGATACAGTCAAGATATAAAAATTGAATTCATATGGCGACCTGTTGGATGATAGTGTTACATGGTTGTTAGCTGAATACCTCAGCTCCTTTAGTCGGCTCCTACGACTTGCTTAGTTAACACCTCACATTGCATCAATATCTAGGTCTCCTAACCCTGACTACGAGCATTCATGCTGCACATTGGGTGGGCGTAATAATAATGATATTGTTTAATGTGTATATATGCTCCATCGTTGCCAAGGCCGCTTCTGAAAAGAAAGTCATGATACAAAGTTTTATACACATCAATATTTGCACGGACGAGAAGTTTCTGATGGTAACGACAAATCTCCTCTCTCACGTTTATCACCTTAACGACGATACCAAGCCTTCATTAAATAAACAAATTCGGCGTCCTTCCTATTCAAACACTCCAAAACACTGATTATATTCACGATAGTGACGTAGATACTGTTATATTCAGAAATGAAATGTGAACGGTTATGCGTAGTGATCACTGGAACGGGTACGAAGTAAGAGTGTCACCCTTGGTGTGGAACAAGAATAGGTGAATGCAATTCTGCACTTTTAATTCCGCAAATGATAATGTTCATCTTAAAATCTGTTGATTATAAATAACGAGTTTTGGATTTTTGTTAGATTCAACCTCCGCACTTTACTTTAGATAGGCAAATTTTAGAAATGCTGCACTTTAGAATTACCCTTAGACTTCTTCACGCCTTTCTGAAACTTATTGATAATACTGTATTTTATCAAGGACTGATTCCATAGGGTTCATGTACTTGAAATTGCACTGTTGACTACCATCGTTTTTCTTTTACTTTTTTCTAGATACTGGATCTAAGAAGAGAGTACGTCCACATGGTAAAAATCATTCCAGTCCGTATGATGGCGTCTTGGTATCGCAGTTGTTGGCTCAACGTGAGAAACTGGCTACTAATGGTGCTCTTAAAAAAGATATTCCTTCCGGTCAGGTACAATTGAACAGCAATCCATCTTGGACTGGAATGATGATGGATGGGCAGTTCATCACTTTGAATGGCGGCATAACCCCAGTTTCTCCAGGTGCTTTGCCAAAGTGTGCATACAATGTCAATGTAATGTCGTATCTTGGAAATTTAGCCTCAGATGTCATCATATCTGGAAGAATCTCATCCCTTCCTCAAACAAATCAACAACAGCCTCAACCCAAAGGGACATCTCAACTGTTGCTTCCACAACCTCCACGACAGCAACTGCTTCCGTCACAGTTACAGCAGCAACAGCAGCAGATAGCTTTGCAATCTCACCCGCTTTTGCCACCTTCATTAATAGTTCAGCAGCCTCAAAGGCCACTTGCATCTCAGCAGAGTGGTCTTCAAATCCAACAATTTCCAATTAATCTTCATCCACCTGTCTTGCAGAAGCATCATCATTTACAAACTTATATGCAGCAGCCGCAACAACAGCAGCAGGTAACTCAACAGTTCTTGAGTCCATGTGCGTGTCAGTCTACAATGTCATCCCAAACAGTTTGTCAACAGCATCACCATCAACAGCAACAAACGATGCCATTATCATCTTGTATACCAACTGTCCATCCGACCGAGCAGCCATTCAGGCACGCATTGCAGATTTCTCCAGAACAACCTCAGCGGGAAGTTCTGGTTCCCAATCCGCAGACTTTAAATGATCTCTGGACCGGCGGTGTTCGATCTGGAGTTGTTCCCACTTCTTGCCAACAGGAAAACGCAAACTGTGACACCAATATGTTTCTAACGACCACTTCATCTGAAGAACTCCCAGTTAGAACGTCAAACGTCGAACAAGCGACTAACACTGACAGTAGTCGCAGGTGCATGCCACGTCCCACATTTCAGTCCTCAGATGGTGCACTTATAAGTGGTCCTTGTCCTGTTGTGCGTTGTAGTGTCCACGATAATACGAATAGTAAACCAGTGGATGTGGTACATAGTACAGCATATGTGGCCTTTCATAAAAGCCAAGGTGCACCAATGTCCACTGTAGTTCCAGAAGTAGATCATAAATCGTGCGTTACGTCGTCGCCTCCTCTTGTGTCGCCGGCTCCACCTCTCCCTCCGCCACCACCCCCGCCACCTCCGACAAGTCTTACAAGCACTACTACAAGCAAGCTTACTAAGAAAGTCACGAAGAGTGGCAAGGCGAAAAAAATCAAAATAAACAGTCTTTTAAGTCGTGGAACCCCTTGTCCCAATGTGGACGTTCGTCAAATCCCCGTCGCGAATCACCGTCCGCCGGCGATTGCAGGGACGCTTTCCCCATCTGCGCCCCTCACTACTGGGTTTCCTTCAGTTATAGCTAATAATGGGATAAATTCTTTAGAAGGTGATCAATTAGCGACAAACTTATCTGTCGTGCCATCCTCTGTTCCCGGTGGTAACCCGGTCCAATTTGTTGATGGGAGCAGTAGCAACTCACAACTCTACAACCCAGTGAATTTTTCATCGTCTCTCCCAGTTAATTGTACAACGGTGTGCGTTCCTATGAATTGCTCTCAGGCTATGGTAAAAGGTCCTGTCACCAGTAATGTGCCACAGACCACGTCAGATGTGGAAAAATCGTCCTCAATATCAAATTTTGCTACTGTCTTAACCACACCAACCATACCCTCTGTCAGGCAGGTTGTCACCTGCAATACCACAAACACTGTTATAAATCAACCAGTGATTATGTCTGTGACGGCCAATTCTAGTGAAGCAACAACGGCTGCAGTTCCAACTATGGTGCAGACCGGCGACATGACCAGGGCTACTGCAGTAAATCCATCTCAGATGTTGAATGTAAGTCATAGTGTGGTGGCGGACGGAGGAACTGTTACGAACGCTGCAGGTTCTAATGCAAGCACTTCTGGTGGACTACGTCAAAATATCCAATTAATTCAAAATTCATCTAACAATCTTAGTGGCACTATTAATCAATTTGGTGTGGGGTGTTCTGGAGTGACACCGGTGAGTAACGTACCGTTTCATCCTGCTAACAATATTCAGTTTAGTGGTCCTATTTCGCAACAAGGTATTCAGCAAGGATTGCAGAACGGTCTTCAGAACTCTGGAACACCAGGAATCATGTTGCAACACGTCATCAACCAAAGAGGTAACTCGGGAGAGTTTGTAGCTAGTAACCTTTTGTCTGCTACTGCTAGAGCTCAGATGGATGGACAACAGGGTACCATTATGGCCAACCTCAACCAGTCGCAGTACCTACATGCGCAGAATGCTATTAAATATCATGGACTTGGGAATGCTACTGCGACATTTGGTCAACAATCATTACTCGGCGGTTCTCAGAACAATGTTTTCTCATCAAACGGTTTACGCCATATTATGGCCAACTCTCAGCAGCCTGTTATTCTACAAAATGGAAATACACCGTCAGCATGTACCATCAGTCAGCAAATGACTAACAGGAGTCTGGGTGTACAAAATTTCATTGGCATACGCTCGACACCACAACAGCTATCTCCCTCTCAAGTTATTCAACAAAGTCACGGCGGTCAGCATCTTGTCGTCAATTCTGGATTACACGCCACTTCTCTATCCTATTCATCAGATTCCAACTCTGTTTTTGGTGCAGGAACTCACTTATCTCCAGGAAATGCTGGCGTACTAGGATCCAACTTAAGCTCCAGTCAGCCTATGACCAACGTTGTAGGAACCGGAACTTACATTGGACAGCAAATCACCCAACAGCCTGGAGGCTCTCCTATGGTCAGTCCTAATGTCGTTCAGGCTTGTAATACAGTGCTGAATGCAACCTTGGCGCAGAGCAATGGTGGTATGATGATGTCAGCTGGTGGAATTGCTAAACTTCAGCAGCAGCAACCCGATCTCGCCCAGGGAACTGTTTATGGCTTGATGGATGGTCAAACAGTTTTCAATGACAGTAGCACAAACATGAATCTCGACTGTAGGAAACTCATTGAGATGTCCCACGAAGGTGGACAAAGACTGTTCGTCAATGGAGTTCGAGAAAACATAGATCAGTTACAAGCCCAATTGCCTTTAAATTGCGAACACCTGTCTAACGAGTACAAAGCTTCCCCCGTTCTCGCTCAGGCCGTGATGAAGTCAGGACTAATGTCACCATCCGTGGGAAATGGCAGCCAGTTGATAGTCTCCGGTTGTGGACAGCTTTTGATGACAGCTCCAGGTGGACAGACACAAGCTGTGGCCGTAGCTAATATTGCTAATATGCCTAATGGTCACCTTACTTCTGTTGGGCATCTAAATGCACCAATGCCTCCTCTATCAATTCCTAACGTAACTACAGTGACAGCTACTATGACCCAAGTCATTCCTGCTGTAGGAGTTGCCCAGCAGATCCTCGGCCAACCCGTTGTTCAGTTTGTCAACACTTTTGCGATGAATGCAATGCAAAATCCAGTTTTCATTCAGAATGGAACCAGTGTTTTACCCCAGACGCTGTCCATCGATAGCCTAGGAAATCTTTCCACCACCAATGTGCAAAATTACACCGGTGCGACTACTGCAGCGGCGTCTGCTGGTACACAGATGGCCATTTTGCCTAGCTCTCTGACATCCATTGGTGGTCAAGTTATAGAAGACGGCAAGACAACCCACATAGAGTTGATGGAAGCTAGGAGTACACCTAGTGTTGGTTCATCTTGCAGTACCCCGCTTTCAAATTCTTGCTCAACACCTGTTCCGGGAGGTGACAGCCCTCAAAGCTCCGTGTCACTTTCCAAGAAGATTTCTGCACGCCGGAGTCGTAAGTCAGGTCCTCAAACAGTGGCTTCAATGTTACAGTTAGGAGCTCAGTCTTCGCAGATTGTGATGCCTAGCGTTCAGAATATTCCCAACCCAATGGTGCAGACTATTACTATTCTTCCTGGAAATAAGCTATCAGCTCAACCGGTGATTGGCTACCAGAATCTCAATCAAATCATACCAGCTGAGAACACGCAGGTGTTCTCCGCTTCACAGAATCCATTTGTAGGAGTAGGTACAGGTGGACCAAATGCAGCAACTGCAGTTCCCCAAGGACAAATCAGCCTGATGCAGCCTATCAATCTCTTTGGAAATCCCAGTCCAACGGGGTCTACTTTCTTGCAAAACGTAGCCCTTCAACAAGTTCTAGGAAACTCTTCAGCACAGCCAATGACAGTTTTACAAGGCGTCCAAGGTCTTTCGATTGTCACCTCTGTTCCAGACACTGTTCCATTGGGTGATTCTCTCCATGTTCATGCTCCCAACGTTCTTGGAAGTCCAGCTGCAGTGACAACGGGTGCAACTATGGTAGAATTGGACGCTTTTGGGAATGCAAGTGTGGTGAACAACCCTCAGATGATCAATGTAAGACCCTCTTTGGCAGCAGCTTCTCCCAACATAGCAGCAAAACCTAACGTTCCAGCCCATCTGGACACCATATTTGGCGCGGTGCTTGGATCAGCCAATCCTTGTGGTTCTCTTGGTACTTTCATGATAGCCGGTGACAATTCGATCGTAAAAAACTCTCCTGAAGTGTGTAACTTGAACGTTGCGCGTCACATTGATCCAATGATGGGAAGCCGACACAACTTGATGACTGGTTCCGTTAGCACTCCATCAGTGATTACTTCTTCAACTGGTATCCAGTCGTCTGGTGGAAATGTATATTCATCATTGCCGATGTCTTCTAAAATTTGTGGCCTCCCATCTAACTCTCATTGCACTGCTCCAAGTCATCTGATTCAAAATACTGACAATACCACTCATTTGACAAACACCGCTGCTGTTGGTACGTTAGGTGTATATCCGCAAATGGCCCCTGTTATACAAGGAAGTCATGAACTCCATTCTTCAGGTCAGATTGTTGGGGATTCACCCCCGACGACTTTGGCATCTCCAGCAATGTCTTTTGTTCCCACACCTCCTATAATCACATCGTCTTCTCAGATGGCTAGTTCCCCGAATGTCAGAACTGCTGACATTACCAGCGCGCCTCTATCATTCAAATCTACAAAGACGCCAGCCTTAATTTCTGAAGAGGTTAGAGAATCACAGGCATCGTCGTCACTGTCTCCTAACGTCCCTCAAACTGAAGGTTCTCCACGTGTTTCTTCATCGAGTTATACCCAGTCAATCTGCAACACGACAGCTTCTCAACCCCCTCGAACAGTCTCAAGGAATAGCAGTTCCCCTAACAGTGCATCCCCACGGCTTTCATCATCATATTCGTCCATTCCAGTGTCTAGTCCTTCGTTGTCCTGCTCGCAACCCACGATTAACACTGGTAGTGGAAATGCCCTATCACCGACTGCTGCTGAAGATCAGTCAGACCTGTCTCCCGACTCTACACCGACACCGCAACAACCACCAATTGCGACATTGGAGCCCGATAATTCTGTGATGACCGATAATGCAAACCAACGTGTGTTTGACAATGGAGAGTCGACCAAACAGGATTCAAATTTGAACTGTAACCTAGAGACACAAGGTGCCGTAAGTACTAGCACTCCGGTGAAGTTCGGAGACGAGAGCTTGTCGTCTTCGTCGTGTCTACCAGACTCGCAGTCAACTTGTGAAGACACCAGAGTGTCGCAATCTACAGATTCCAAACTTACAATGTTCGTACAAGACACCGAACTTTGTCAGGATGAATTAACTATTGGAGAGACAGTTATTGAAGAGCTCGATGAAGAAGGGGAGGAGGAGGAGGAGGAAGAAGAAATTGTAGGCGATCGCCGTGAACAGCTCAGGAAATCCAATGTAATATGTGGTGGATATGATTCCATTTTCACAAACAATGCTAGTGGTTCACAGATCATTACACATAGTGCTGCGGATACAAAGGAAAGTTTAATCCAGCATGCTAATATTAACAGCCAAACAGTTATGAGCGTTGTGGTAGCGTCACTGGACCAAAAAGTTGAGAACCAAATATGCCTTCATGATGACAACTATTCTGTAGATAGTACGACTGTAGACTCACAGCAGAGCATGGGAGTGAAGAGACGCCGGCGGAGAGAAATAACTCTACCTAATTGTGAAGAGCAGAGCCGACGGGAAGGTTAGTCTGAAACCTGGGCAGCACACTGTCAAACTAGTGTGATTCTTGCCCTGGAATCCCGTCGCTTTATTTAATTACGAACATTTTAATGAATTCGCAGATGAATCTCCTAGTTCCTCTCCTCCACCAGTAGGGCCTCGTTCTTTCACCGTTGGAGATTTGGTTTGGGGTCAGATAAGAGGATTTCCATCGTGGCCTGGAAAATTGGTTCGTGAAGAAGAAGTAAAAGGCAACCACATCAAAACAGAGGAAGGAAAGGTACAGTTAAATATTTGCACAGGACCATTGAGAGATCTATTCGAATTAAAACATTCACTTATGGCATTACCATGATGACTATAGTTATGGGTTCGTTGGTTTGGAGATCACACATTCACTCAAGTGGAACCAGAGAAATTAAAAACATTAATGGAAGGGTTGGAAGCACATCATCGAGCACGCAAGAAACACAGGAGGTAAGTTTATTGAAGAACGCATGCTCAGTAGTTTACGACGAATATAATGACCATCCGTGGATGGTGCAGTTGTGGCTGGCTTACTATCTGTAGGTTTTTTGATGTTGTAAATGTATAAGATAGTCTGTAATATGACAACAATGGTTGGAATGCAAATTACATTGTATGAAATACAATGTTAGTCTTACGTGATGTCTAGGTTCCCATACCAAAATGACCCAAGTGAATTTTAGACATGCGAATCATTTGGGAGCTATGTGATGTTATCTTTACTTTTATTTTCAGAAAGTGCCATTTAGTTACGTGACGGCGTCTTGTCTCGGCTGTTATTAAAATATTTTATTCGTTTTGTTTCTAGGGGCCGTAAAATGAACAGTAATTTGGAAAATGCCATACAGGAAGCCATGCTGGAACTCGATAAGCAAGTGGATCACAGAAATGCAGATAAGACAGTGGTTAAGGTTAGTGAGTTAGAGAAGTCAAGCAAAGTCCGCGGAAATAAAAGAAGAAAGGTACGATGACCAAAGGACCTTTTATTGTTTTGTGTTAATTACATAGATTTTATGATAAACCTGCCATTTGTTTGTAAGAAGCAAAAATTCATTCGTGATCCTTGCACATGATTTCCTCGCTCCTACACATATATTTGTCATATCGCTAACGTTTATTTCTGTATCTTCTCAGTATGCTTTCTAACATTTAGTTGATGTCTGCAACATCCGTAATCCGTGGTTGATTAACACTCCTGCAGCCATATCTTGATGCTGAAAATTCATTCGATGACCATTGACTAGGCACATACTGTACATAATGTCTTTGTTTCTGTACGTGTTGTGTCAGTCATCACCAATATCGAATCAAATATTATTTTCTTGCTAGAAGGGCTCATTGTGGGATGCAAATACATTTACATGCATTTCACTTTTATACCTTGAAATATCAGTAGTGACCTACAATTAGCGCTACAGTGTTCATTTCCTATTATAGTGTTAGTGGGGAAAAATTGATGGTTTGTATTGAACGAACAAAGTTGTTTAAGACGAAATTAACCTACTCTCTCTCTCTCTCTCTTTCTCCCTCTCGCCTCCTCTTTGCATCTTATGAAAATTGTAACTCGGAAAAGCAAATAAGTAGGTAGATAATGCAATAGCTTTATAAGTAGACAGATAAATTAGAAAATTGTTTCCATTTAAGAGTTTCAGAACTTGGCAAATTCGTGTATTGGCACACTGGTTGGGACATTATTGTAATAATAATGTCCCAAGTAGAACTTTGATTTTTATTAACTGTTTTACCTGAGCACCATAGTTGGCAGCTGTGGAACTATAGCGCATTGTCCCACGCCACCGAAGGTTAGTTGCTTCTTCACTTGAAACAACTAACACGTCGAAATAAGAAACAATTTCTACATTTGCATGTATCGGGTAATATCAAGGTTAGTCTTAGAAATTTCATTCTTACAATTCAACCCCTTGCGGTTAATACCTTTATACTTTAGTGCACAGGGCAAGAGGTATTTAATTATTTTGTTTGCATATATTTCAGATAATATTTTCATTTCATCCTTGCACTCCTAAACCACTTTGGGAATATGAATTCTAACCATAAATATGTATTTCATAAAAAATTAGATTAATTACTGAAATGTCTGGTATCCCTCCTAAGATGTTTTTTCTTACCAAAGACTGAACTCGTTTGTCTTTGTGTCATCCATGGCAATTCCTTGTTGAACCTGTAGGCTCAGGAACATTTAACAACATAGCTATAACACGCCTTGTCACCAAAACGTTTGTTGAATATCTACTAATATAAAACCATACTGAGACATTTACCAAAGTTTTCGTAACATCTTCGTCCATTATACACCTAAAAGCTGACAACCCTCTGAAAGGGAACTTCGATTCCTTCCTATTTTGACCAGTAATACTGAATATGACCACACTTACCAACTGTTTAAAAATCTCAAGAAACCTGAAAGGTTGTATGCAACGACTCTCTTACAAAAAAATGACGTTATCGTCTGTAGAGTAAAGGTGGTGTGAATATTGGATTTTTAAATGTAGTATTTTCTTGACATATTATTGGCATTGAGAGATGAAAGTTCCTTTGAAACTATGCAAGTTCTTCCTAAGGGTTTTTCATGACCATTTTCATTTTTAATTACTGATTGAAGATCTGGATAAAACGAGGGTATTTTTAATCATTCCATCAATCGAAATGCGTAAAAAAATTCCTAAACTCTCAACACTTAATGCACTTTGTAAATGCACGGACACTTTTTAACATTAGGTAATTTGCCCCGACATTGTTATTATTAAATGTTAGATGTCAACTGTGAGTAGCCAATGTTCAAAGTTCTATTGTATATTTTACAGGTGGTCGTCTCCTCTAGTTAGAGGCAAAGCTTTGGTTGGTTGCATTTATTGTTTCTTACTGAATGGTACTTGCAAGTCTGACTTACTGTTTCACGTAGCTTTACAGGTCCGATAGTTGTTTAGAATGTTAGAAAAGTCTCTGGTTAGATTTCGAAAAGATTGCGAGCTGCAGATTTGCATATCTGTGCACTAAAAGTCCTTAAATCAACAATATTGATAGCAACCATAATTGTTGTTGTTGAGAATTGAAATTGTTCAGTTAAGACCTGGTGACAACACACATCTGTGAAGATCTTGAATGGTGTGCATTGTTTACCAGCTTTTGAATGTTGTTTTTTGAAGATGGGGCGACTCGCTACTTTTTATTTAAGGTTTATGACAGGGGTGGGGAACCTTTTCATTCCTGAAGGCCTCATTCATTCATCAGAGTGTAGTATGTAAGGGCTAGTACTGTAGCCAAAAGGCCGAAGGTTCCTTCCCCATCCCTGTTATATGATCTTTCAGATGACTACATGAAATAAGTTTGGTGACCATTATAGATTTTCTGTTTCTGATATTATCACTTATCTGTTTATAGGAAAGGAGTATTTTTGTTTCTTTTCGCCATCCTTGAAACAATCAGGGAAGAAATAGTAGGTTATTGCTGGATAGTAGTAATTAACAAATATTATAATAATTGTTTTAGGTTTTTGGTTTTTGTATTAAGGTTATCGTCGGTCAGAAATCATATACAGTGCAGTAGAATTTGAATAACCAAGGTGCGGTGTGTGTGGGTGCCCGGAATGTACTATAGCAGAACTTAGAAATGGAATGAAAGTAACAATCTCATGGAATCCAACTCTGTAACAAAGATGTAGGTGCTTGAGGGGGGGGGGCTACAGTGACGAGTTCTTAATGATGGATTTAACGTATTCCTTTAACTTTTAGGAATTTTAATTCAAGACCTAGGTTCTAGAAAAAGTAAGTGTGCTGTATGACTCACATGAATTGGTATCAGAATCTTTAAGGTTTTTTAACAATTTTATCAAACGATCCAGGGTGTCCCGACTCATAATAAAGTTGTAAAGTAGTCAGAGCAAGTTAATAGGTAGTTCTTATCATAGGACTTTCAGAAGTGGGAACTTAGATGGGAGAAAATTGGATCCTTACTATCACCAACTTTGTCAGAAGGCAGGTTGAGAACCATTAGCTAGTAGAGGGTCATGACAGTAATAAAAGATGTTTGGCAATCACACAGGTCCAATTTAATCTTTGAATAGAAGAAAATTTACTTTTTTTATAATTTTTGAAATAACAACCATGTGGAATACTCCTGTGGTCACGACTGGTGAAAATGGAGATAAATGAGTGAAAAAAATTAGGTCTCCCAAAAATAAAAATGGTTCGGTTTGTCCGACGTTGAGCTACTCTGTGAAAGGTGGAATTAATTGTACAAACCAGTAAAATCTCAAAACTAATATGAAAAGAAAATTGTGTGGCTCGCAATTTGTTAGGATTGCGCGTTCAGTATGTGAATTGTCATTTTATTTTTAGGTTTTTGTTTGATGTTTTTATTCTTACCAAAATTGAATTGTTTTCACTTTTGTACACATTGTCTGCCATGTTAGATCCCCTTTACCATTCGTTGTACGTCAACACAGCAGTTTGTATCGCGATGACTACGCTTTTATTATTATATTCAATTTATTATTACACAAGCAAACGCCATACGTGGTGTAGTGGTTAGATTACATTGAAATTAACTGATTGCCTTAATTATATTTCTTGTTGTTGTGTGGTAGGTATTTTTTTTTTGTTAAAATCATGTTCAACCCGCCAGATATTCTCATATTGCTAACGTCTGGTCTTAAATACTATTTGTTTTTATTACTAATATATACATATATATTATATTGACTTATAAATATATATATTGATAGCCGGTTTTGTTTTTATTTTTAAGATTGCTTTTATGATGTACAGTGGTAGTAACTTGCATGTTACTTCTTATAAACACCTTCCTTCAAATCAAGTGATACATGTTGTAAACTGATTAATTACTGAATAATCCTTATAGTTGTTATTTGGGTGTATTAGTTTCTAAACAGGAAAAAACTGAAGTGATCCCGGTTATTAAATGTAATAGAGAATTTTTTTTTCTGGTCAACTTCAAAATGACCCGTTTCATGTTGTACAAGCTTGTTTGTATAAATATATATTTAGTAGCTAGCCAGAAAAAAATATTATATAAATTATATATATATATATAAAGAGAGAAAAGTGAAAGGGTTTTTTTGACGGAAAGAGAAAAGAAGAAATATATATAAATATATACATAGCTATTCAGTTGATGTTTTCTGCGTTATAAAATGACACCAAACTTATGGAGGTTGTAAAATAACTTGTGTGTTTGTTGATACAAAAAATGAACATTGAATTGTTTCAATGTTTGAATGAAAACACAAATTTAAACAGATCTTCAATATATCTATCTATATATATGAGGATCAAAAATTTGAGAGTTTTAAACATTTCAGGAATATAAATCAGTGTAGACCAGCCCATGAAATGGCGGTCTGGCTGTATATATTTATATTTATATATTAAACTCTAGCTTATTTTATCCTTCCCTTTCCCCCTTCTTGCCTTCCATTCCCTCTTTTTTTTCTGCTTGTGAATATTCTCAATTTTTAGATATATAAATTAATTGACCCGAGTGAAAGATTATAAATTGCATTGAGTTGAAGTGTTATAAATGCCAACATATTTCTGTATTAGATATTCTACTGTATCTGTGCAGCAGAAAACCCCCTTTGCAATAATTGCACTCACTTCCTTGTTAATTTAATCATATAAAAAAGGGCTTTTGATAAAATTTAACACGTTATTTGAATGTTTACGTATTTCAACTGGACAAAAAAAGTTATGTATTGTAAATAAAAACTACTTATTGAGTTTTAAATCACTGGTGTTTCGATTTTTTGATGTGCAATTGAATATAAAGTTTTTTTTCTAATAAAAGGTAAGTAAGACATTGCGAAAACGAGGGGCGAGTCAGTGGGGAGGGAGCACTTCAGAAAAGGGCGCCCCAAATATTTTTGAATCCCTTAGTATAACTCTAGTTAGCAATTACAATAGGTCCTCTACTCCCCTTTAGGTAATGTCGTATCTTCAGTGGGTTAACCAACTGCAGATTGAACTGCAACTGTTGGACTGGCAGTATAGAAATGGAGATAGAGGAGAAACTCATTAGGTCCATTACGGGAATGCAGGTGGCTGGAAGCACCCGGGTCAGGGAAAGATCAAAACAGACGTGGGGCCCGGTTGTCCATAATGATATGGTAGTGTGTGGGGACCTGGTGGGAATGTTAATATGAATATGTAATCCTTTGTGACGGATACCTTGCTAGTGACATTTTTCATGCTAGACCTATATGCCTAAATCTCCACCAGCATCCTAGCAACACCTTTGCCTTTCGCACCCATTTCAGCCGCTCCACTCCAAAACCCACCACCTCCAGAATCTCTTCCAGTGTGGGGGTTCCCCAACCTCTTCTGCAGTGATCCAGCACTGGACATGCCAGCATCTCATGCCTGACATCCTCCACTTGATCCCCACATAATCCACAGCCCTCCTCTCCACCTGTGATCTTTGCCATCCTCTGTTTCGTCTCTTGTGACCCAGCTCTTGCCCGAAACAGAGGTGAGCTCTCCCACGTATTGTCATACAATAGATTACCTCCCTCTTTATCTTAAGCTTGTTCCCATGCACACTCAGCGTTTTCTAGGATATAGGCGTGAGTGGAAGGCTATAACCCGCAGACTCGACCCTGTCATAGGCGGGATAAGGGTATGGTGATGATGTTGACAAACTTTAAATGGCCGTCTAGGAAACTTCAAAAGTAAAGATTTTAACAGTATTTTGTGAATCTGTCTGAAAACGGAGCATGCGCACATGTTTTAAACATGGCGGCGCACATAGAATTTAGCAATAATGTATTTCCTCTGATGTTTATATCGTTATTTATACCATTCGCCGTTTTAACTTCATGTTGTATTTCACAGTGTTATATAACATAAGTTTATATGTTCTGTGGTATTTCACGTTGTAAGAGAAACATTGTGTCTTCCAATTAATTCTAAACACTTAAGCGGGGTTGGATCAATGCGAATATATAATGATCATGGTCGTGCACCACACGTGCTTGAAGTGGATATCGAGCATATCCATAACTAAAGTATTGAGTTGTGTACTGTAAAAAATAGTTATGCAGATTACTACGTAAGAAGCTGTTTAACAAATTGTGTATTGTTGCTATCATGTTTTATTATACTCGTGCGGCGATTGTCCATTACTGCATATACAATAGTTTTGTTAGGTTAGTCATGTACTCGCTCGCACACCAAGAAATCACCGAAAACAGATGAAGTTCTTTTAGTTAAGTTTATAGTGATAGTGAGATAGACGGGCTAACTATAGGAGTCGTACCTTGCAACAAAGAGTTGGAGGTAGTTGAATGGTTCGCAGGCAATGATTAGTTGTACGTCATTCGATCTTGACGAAACTACTGCTGCATATGGATACTAGCACTTTCAGATGACAGCAGTAACAGGACATAGTGAAACCGGATGCTTGCCAGACGAAGTAATGAATGTTAGTTTATTGTTTCTTTGTCATACTTTAGTGTAATCAAGGTATCATACTTTTAGTATGTGATTTCCAGTTGAAAGGGTAATAATAAGATATTTCCATTTTAGGCTCGGGCATCAAAGGAGAATAATGAAGACATTGCCACGGATAGTGAGTCTGCTCAGGATATACTACCGCCTAGTGAAAATAAGAAGGATGATCCCTCAAATGCACCTGAAACCACCATAAACCATTCTGGGGATAATGCTATGAATGATGCTTCTACAACATCCATTGGTGAATTAAGTAAGTGGAAAAAAAGATTCGAAGATTTAGAAAAGCAGCTGAAGTTATCCAAACGTACTACTGAGTATTTAAGAGCCAGAGGTAAAGTTTTAGAAAATCGAATTGTTGAAAGGAAACAGACATTTATGGAATTGAGTAAAGAACTTAACATTTTGAAACGGAAAAGTGGACAAAAACATGGAATATGTCAGAACTTTCAAAATATTTTAAAAAAAGTATTCACGGACTCTCAATGCAAAATGTTGACAGACTGCAAAAAGAAAGTGGAATGGGATAGTGAGAGTTTGTTTATAGCTTTAAGTTTACGATCTATAAGTAAAAGAACATATATGTTCTTGCGTCAAAACGTCAGCTATCCCTTACCTTCCTTGGGATTTTTGCGAAAGTGGGCTATTTCCTTAAATCTTAGAAATGGTATCTTGGTAGACATCATCACTTTAATGAAAGTTGCAAGTCGGAGCTTGTCAAAACTGGATAAAGTTACTGTTCTGCAGTTTGATACGTTTAGAATGGCAAGTGCTTATGAATATGCCAAAAACACGGATGAAGTAATTGGACCTTACCATCAAGTACAAATTGGCCTTGCTCGTGGTCTGTGCTCCAAATGGAAGCAACCTATTTACATTGATTTCAATGGCATCACCAAGGATATCTTGCTGTCGCTTGTGGAGAATTTACACGAAGCGGGTTACAGAGTCATTGCATGTATATTTGATATTGATAACATTAATCACAATTTATGGCATAGTCTTGGTGTCACTTTGGAAGAGCCTTGGTTCTTCCATCCATTGAAACCTGAGTTAAAGATCTACTTCTTCTGGGATGCTTCACATCTACTGAAGTTACTCTGTAACAAGTTGCTTCACACTGGTTTTTTGTTACCTAATGAAACAGTCATTGATAAAAATGTTTTCCAAAAATTAGTAACACTGAAAGTTTGGGAGCATCATTCATGGTCAGCAACTATCAGAAATTGTGTCGATTGTCAACAAGGCCAGGAACTTGATTCTGAAATGGCTGCTGAGCTTTTGTCTCATGCAACAGCGAATATAATTCGACAGTGTAATCTAGAAGAGGTTTATAATGTAGCCGACTTCATTGATGTAGTTAGTTCTTGGCATAATATCATGACCAGTCGTAATGATGGACATCGAAGTCATGCAACCTCAGCTAGACGTGTTGGATATGGTAATTTATTAGAAGAACAGAACTTCACTCTTGATAAAATGCAATATTTTATGAGCACCATTAGATGCATTGGTGGAGAGACTATGGAAAACTTCCAAGTGGGATTGCTAATGTCAATTAATGCTCTAAGAAATCTGTTGTCTGAAGTGATGAAATTGTATGGTGTCAAGTACATTCTCGCATACCGCCTAGGACAAGAAACTTTGAAGAGATTTTATTCAGAAGTACAAAAACGATGTGATACAATTGACTGTCCTACTCCTCTCATCGTTGTTAATTATATTAGAACTACAATATTAGTTAAAAGTAAGTGTCAAACTTCACTGAATGACGATGAAATATTTTTGGCATCGGATACCTTGGCGAAAGCCCATATAGGTTTGAAAGAAGAAGATATTCCTACAGACGAAGGTGATGTGGCTCTTTTGGAATTGCCTGATCCTGAAGTAGGTGAAAGTTTTATTACAGGACTAATAAACTCGGAAGGCATCAATGTGAGTATGGTCAATTATGAGCTTTTGGAAACATCCGAAGATGGACAGACTTATGTAGGTGGATGGGTTGCCAAAAAACATGCAAAAAAGTGTCCACATCTTGGAGTTAGCACTTATGAACTAACCATTGATCATGCCTATGCTTTTCCGACGTTAATTGAGCAACTTTCTTGTGGAGAGTTGATTGAACCAGCTCAAGAGTGGCTGCACACTGTAAAAGAACTTGAAGCACAGTTTGTTCTGCATCATGGAAAAGATGGCATCCAACGAGGGCCTGGTGTGACTCGTACACTGACGGAAATCTTGTTACAGGCATTCCCACATGTCGATGCTGATGTGCTAAGATCATTCGTCCGCGTACGTACTTTTATAAGGCTGAGGTATTTAAATGCGAAGTATTCCGTGACTGATGCTAATTGTGGAAAGCGGCACCTAGATGAAGATAATTCCACGGATTCTGTACATTATCATTCAGAGAAAAGTGCAAAGTTCAAAATTAGTTAATTACAGAAGTGGAACTGTTGTGGCCAGTAACTTTAAATAATTGAAATATATGTAAATAATTTTGTAAAAAATCGTGTGTGTGTCGTAAATGTACTTCACGAATCCTCTTCAGGATTTGATTGCACTATAATTGGTCGAATGTTCAATTCCAATGCATCCTGTCACGGTTTTCCCGAATTGCAGAGGGCTTGGGTCATCTGATGTCAGCAGTGCACTAGGCAGCCGTCAGCAGCAGTATTTCTAAACCCGAGCTTGGGGAATCCTAACGCCCTGCGAATAACGAACAGGGTTTTCGGCGCATAGTGCTACCCGGGTAGTAGTCGAATCATCTCTCTCATACCAGTTTTTTCAGAAATCGTTGTAATTTTGGGTTTCACCTGAAGGAATCTGTGGGCGGTCCATGAATACATCAGACACTGGGCGGTAACTACTACCAAGATGCACAGGTGCTGCTTGTGGGAATAGTTGAAAAGTTCCTATGTGTGCTCTAGCCTTTCCAATGGAAATTTGTGATAACTCCAAAAGCACAAGTATAGGAACAGAATAACAATAACAGAGTTGCAAGGGTATAATGAACCTGATTATTCTACGGCGCGTGTGTATGTATATAATTCCGTAATTTATTTTGAGCACATACCCCAAGTCACTGGAAGTGCTAACAGGGTATAATAAATTTATTCCGAGTATGAAACACGAACAATACAGAATTCATAAACAATACTAAAAACCTCCCTTTCACAGAACAAAGGCATCCGGGAAGACTGATGATTTTGTGCAGTTTCTTCACTGTTGAAGCGTTCAGTACACAACATTTTGAGGGTTGCGATTCTTATGAGGTTGCATTGAACTTTGGTAGTTCGATTTTCTTTAGATGGTATGTTCACCTGGTGGTCCTGAAGAGTGCATGTAAGAGAGACATTCAGAATGGGAAGAGGGGGATTGCTCAACATTGGATGCATTTCTAAGAACTCAAAGAGTGTTAAGAACTTCAATTCGAAATTGGAGTTTTTGATCAACACTAAATGATTTTAATGTTGGAAGTAATGATTCAAAAAATGCCTTATCTTCATCACCTTGATCATCACTACTCTTTATACATTCAAGAATATTACTTTCCGGTAACCATTTCTTTGTTGTTGGGACCCTGCCGTGTTTTTGAGTTTCAATCTTAGCCTTTTGTAACTGCCTTTGCCCTTCAATAAATTTATGTGGTTTTTTTTTCTGGTTCAATACTTATCGATGAGAAAGTATGTCGCTTTGTATTTTCACTTAATAAGAAAGACAACTGATTGGCAAAAATACTGTATATGTTGTCTTGGCGACTTTTTGAACGGTAGAGAAAAAAACATTTCATGAAAAGCTGTTCTAATATTAAATTGTATAAATTGAAAATCCCTTGAAATTGTTTACCTAAACCTCAACATATAAAATTAAAATTTGAAATTTGTTTAATACGGTAACGAACATTAACGAAATGCTAGCAGAAGAGAATTTCATTAAACCAGGGTTAAGTACTATGTGAAAGAAGAGGAAGTCAGCTGTAGACTGGTAACAAACCGACGACTGCAACGGAATTGTAGTATGCTGAAGTGGAGTACTATTTTGTTAAATTGTAAAGTTGGCGGGAATAGTACTTTTATTTGACATCGATGATAAGTTTCAAGACGAAAAGGTATGAATGAGATTACCGTTGTATAAGTATTTATTGTCGACATCTTTAAAGTTTATGTCTGTGCAAATAATTAAATATATATACTGGTCAAGTTGTTTCGTAACTAGTGTGATTACATGTTTTCGCACGTTTATATTCTCGTGTTGGCATGCCCTCGTTTTAATCTGATTTATCATGTTATACACTGTTTATTTTTTAAATAAATGCTGAATAGCTAAAATAGTAAAATAGTTTAGGCGAATCATTTGTAATTCGTTGGGCTTTGATGCAGATGTCGTCACTTTTGAAAGCCGAGTTATTAGCTACATGCAATAGTTTGGGTACGTTCGATGGAGACGCATATTACAAAGAACCAGACTGCATTGGTATGTATGAAAAAGCGTTTACTGTCACATGTGATTGTTATCTATTATTATTTTAATGTGGTTTATTATTATGTAGAGTCCATTAAAGATTTATCGCGGTTCTTAAAGCGTGATGACAATAACCATGAAATACGTCGACAACTCGGAGAAACCAAAGTAATACAAACTGATTTAATTCATATTTTGAAAGACACTGATAAAAATGACGAACTCTTTAGTGCAGTTCTGAGGTAAATGTGTAGTAGGTGTATAAATATATACATATATATTTTTTCATCTGTCGGTGTTATACTATTTGTAATCTTTAACTAGGTTGCTAGTAAATTTAACAATGCCTACTTTGATAGTCTTCGAAAATGAAATGCCGCAGGATCTAATTACCCGAAAATATTATTTGGAAATAACTGGATATCTTCAGGAATATAAAGAGGCGAGTGACTGCTTATCTATTCATCTATTGTTCTTTCACCACTCAATTTAATATTGGTTCATTTGAAAGTTGTCATGAATTTTGTTTTAGGCATTTTGTGATGAAGAAGTCTGGAAAATATTGGCTGAAAACCTTAGGAATATGCTTAGACTGGTAAACTGTTACTGCTAAAGTAAAATACATTATGATACAAAGTATGGTGTATATACAAAATCTTCACTTATTATTTTAGGATTGGGAGCACAAGCAGGAAGAGGATAAATTAGTCTTTGAATGGATCCTTATCCTTATTCGAAATATTTTGCATGTACCGTCAAATACTTATGAGGAGTTGAGAACAGATGATGATGTCAGTGTTCATGATCGAATACTGTGGTAAAATTGAATTTTTTTCAAGCATTATTATCGTCACCTTCACGTTGAAGTTTAATGGTGCTAAGTAGATTATTTATGAATAGGGGCCTCCATAAATCTGGCATAGAAGATCTTTTGTTGTTCATTACTAATTCGGAGGACTATCATGAATTTAGTTTGCATTCATTGGAAATTATTACTCTGATGCTTAGAGAACAAGTAAGTAACTGAGTTGTCATTGTTTTATAGCTAACAGTCTTCTATATTATAAAACAAATTTCAGAATTGTAAACAACTGGCTCTTACCGGTCTTCAGCGATCTCAATCAGAAAAACAAAAAGACGAAGAAGAGCTTATGGAGATCCGGAACCGTGAAATTCAGTTAAAACACGCTAAAATGGCAAAGTACTATGGTAGTCGGTGCGTTTTCAATTAATAAATTCATTAAAATTGCTCGCGATATTGTTTTTAACCTCTAAATTGTAATATACGATAGGCATCCACGCTTTGGTGGGACGTTTTGTTTAAATAATGTCAAGTCAATTAGTGAAAATGAATTAATTGTACATCGACCTGTTCGTGATATTACTTCTGTTAACTTTGACAAAACTAAAACCAACCGACGGAAACCAAAGAATCGAATACCGATGGAAGCTGCAGACAACATTCGTAGGTCAACGTTAAGCATCCGGCTATACTTGAAAGAATTTTGCTTAGAATTTCTTAAAACTTCCTATAACAGCATTATGTATGTTGTGAAGGTAAGAGATTTGATAATTTCGGTTGTCCTTTGAAAAGTTTGAGATTAAAATTCTTTTCCGAATAGGACCAACTTTCTAGACGTTGTACACAAGATCATGATGAAACGTATTATTTGTGGGCGTTGAGATTTTTCATGGAATTCAATAGATTACATAATTTTAAAGTTGAACTAGTAAGGTTGGTATTGCGTTGTATTAAAAGTGTACTGACACATAATTTGTGCAGTAGTTCCTAGTTTTATATTTTTCATAAATTATTTCTTATAGCACCTCATAAATGAACAATTATAATTTAACTACTTTTATTATGTCCCATATTATGTTTTCGGAATTTGTGTTATGTAATACCTTTATGCAACAACATTGAATTGCATTTTCGAGGATAATCCAATCCGAATAATTTTGAATTACGAGTCAGCTTCCATTTGTCATTTTCACGTAATATAACAGAAAAGCCGAACTGTATCCTAATACCTGAAAGTTTTATGTGGAACGTAGGTTTTTATCCAAGTTAGTCTGTATTGACTGGAGTATCTTATTTTGTTGCACATTATTTACATTGCCTGATGTGTTTATATGGAGAAAGACATACAGCGTAGAAGCCCAAATTTGTGTCCTATTTTTTTCTAACGTAACTGGAATTCAAGTGAATAAGAGTCGATATTTAAATTTTTGTTCTCGTTTTTTTCCCTTAAGTGAGACGATGTCAATTCCTACATTTCATTATGTTCAGACTCAATTAGAAAACTATATGGAGATGATGATTGTCGAAAAGAAGAAAATATCATTATGGGCAAAACGGTAGTCTTAATAGCTAATTGATATCATATTGTAGTGATGGTTTAATATTCATTCACTAAGGGTTTTTGAATTTCAGGATGCATTTAGCCCTTAAAGCGTATTACGAATTGCTTATGAGTTTGGGAGCTATGGACGTCTCTTCAGATGAAGGTGTTAAAGAGAGCGGTAGAGTGATTAAAATGAATATCTTCTATACCTTAGAGTATCGAGAGCTTCCTTATATTCTGTTGCATCACTATGATGAAACGAAAATGCCAATGTAATAATAATTTTTATTTTAAACTAAAGTATAGCATTTTCATGTCCTGATCATTATTATCTTTTCTAAAATTAGATCTTATTTGAAGGACCTTGTGGAAATGACCCATACTTTCTTAAAGCTTCTTGAAAATCATTGCCAGCGCCATGGAAATCTTATAGTTCAAAAAAAGAAACGAGTCAAGAGAGCCAAGCCTAAAAACTCAAGCAAAACTTCCAAAGTTAATCTTGCAAATCTTTCTGAAGAGGAACTAGAAGGCATTTGGGATTCTATTTCTGCAGATATATCTGCTGCAATACAGGGACAGATTGAATTGCCATCTGATATTATACCATTTGATGCAGCAGCTGTTGCTCCTATAGATGAGCAGAGGTGTTAATTTGTTAACTTTGATATACAGATTAGTTTTCTGTGAAATTATTAGTTAAAACGGGTACATGTTTTACTACATTAATAGAGGAGATGCTATGAGACGCATACAAGGGTTTCTGAGAAGCAAACAAGGTTTGGAAGCTTTAGCGCTCTTCCGTGCATCAAGGTATGTTTAGACTGTCTCTGGGTTGCATGCGTTGAGGATGTGGATAAAAATATTTATCATATTTTATTAAGAATTATAATATGAACAGGGATGTGTGGCCTGACCAGAATTGTTTTGGCACCGTGGGTATGCTACCAGAGGATGAATTTATGACTTTGAGGGATATTTTAATTACCCAATTATCAGGCGGTAAGTTATACACACATTTATTATTCATTTTTCCAAGGAATGAACTACCCTGGTTTGCAGGCGAACTGAGTTTAATTTCAGCTGTGTTGACGTAGTAGTGCTATCACTACTGCTCTTTTGTTCTTCATTGGCACCCTTAAGTCATTGTTGCCCCATTTCTAAAAAAATGGGTATTATTATATTTTCTACTCTAATGATATATTAAAGAAGCAGGTGCGTATAGAGAACATTAGATTATGTCTCATTTTCTCGTTTTCTTTTAATTGTCTTGACCCAACTTGAGTCCCGTCGTGACTCACTTTTTTTGTCTTAATCCATTGATCTCGTTGTATCAGTAAACATCTTGTAAGACACTTCTTCCCCAGAGTCCAACCTTTCAATCATTTTATTATAGAATGACATTTTCTCCTCTTAAAGATGATATTGAATTTCGTTTAGCAGTTATTCTTAAATGGATCCTTGTTATCCTTTAATTTAATATTAGTTAAGGAATTATTTTGAGCGTGTGCTGCCAATGTGTTCTGTAGCGTGTTATTGGATTGAATTATTTGTATTCAACGATCGACTCACTGAAAGAACAACGTTTGATTATGTAACTGTATGGCATCATAAATTGAACTGTAAAATCGTTTATACAGTGAATTTTCTGAGCAAAGACAGTAAAAACACTTCAAACCACGCGTATTTAAAATAAGGTAGATCTGCCAGAAAGTTAAAATGGGATATTTGCATTTGGACCATTAAGAAAAGCTGCGGTTAGAATAATCTAAAGCTTTGCTTTGCTTCGCTTCATTGAAGTTCCCCATTATAAAAATTGCAGTTCAATTTTGAGAATGGATTTAGTATGAGCCTCATTTTTATTTAAAGCCTCTAGTGCTGTAAAGGAGAAAATGGGAGGTTTTTATGGGAATCGTAATTTGTACAAAAAACCTATTCGACGAAATCCACGTGTTTTTAAAGTGTGACTTTTAGATCAGGCACTATACGGAGTGATGCGGAATGGTTAAGTAAGAAGGATTTCTTTTAGCTGAACAAATGAAATTTAGATGACTAAGTGCTTTGTCATTTGACATAGTTTGAATGTTTTTAGTAAATGGATATCGATGGCGTTACGAATTGGATTGTGCGTATGGAAGTTGTTCTGGAAACTTTAAAGGTAGATAGCGGCAATAATCCCATCTGTTCAAGATGTAGGAGAGTTACGAGGAACTGTCATTTGAAATGAGATAACTTTGACAATTTTGACCTGCATTATTAACTGCCACAGCCTTTTAAGTAAACTGTATAATAACGTTTATTCTGAATGACAAATTGCGTCAAGGAATCTATCATAATTTCAAACAATGCGGAGGCACTGTTTTGTTATTGCAGAGCCCAGTTTCTAGAAGTTAAAATCTAAAAGTTTTCGTTGTTGAATAGTACAATAATAGGTGTGAGGGCTAGCTCCTTATGTCTGGGGCTTGTTTTGGAGTTTGTCATGCCTTTATTACTGTAAATGCAATAGTCCATCGCGAAATGAACTTTGATCTACAGCCCGCTTTGGTAGCTTGAGGTTTTTGTCCCTAAAGACTTGGGAGTGTCAGGAATTATGAAACGACATAAACGATTATTGAATAATATTTTGATTAAAGACGACCTGAAGATTTAAATTTCTGGCTGCAAATTTTGATGTTTCTCCACTACATAGATAGGTCTTTTGTCTAGCCACCATCCAAGGATTTAAACTCCAAATGCACAGAATCACAAATGGCGAGATGGTGGTAAATGTCACTCATCGTTGAAATAAAGCCTGAAATCCACGCTCATACCTGGAAGCAGGAGTGCCAAAGTAGTGACCCATGGGATTTTCTTGTGACTACTTGTGAAACTTAAATGTAAATTCATGACTGTCGTTTACTCATGTTTTTATTTCCTTTCGATTCTGAATTAACGCTTTTTTTAGCTGCATGTGTCATCTTTAAGTGTAAGTATGAAAGGCAGTAGAGCGTGACTAACTTAAAGAAGTCTTAGATTAAAAATGGCTCGAGACCCAGATGCACTTAAAGCCCCTACCTCAAGATTTCCGAAGAAAAATTGACATTTTAAGCGTTGATATGCCTACCATTTTGTTATCCGCTCATTTCGTTACCAGTAATTTGGATAATTTGAGCTGTTTGCATCTATAGTGATATTTAGACAATTCGTAATCGCCGTTCCAACTTATGATTCGAGTGCAGAATTATTTCTTTATGGCAGGGATTACCAAATTGTGCGCCGCGCTGCAAACAAATAAAGGTCAACAGGGTGCCGTGAGTGAGCCAACATGTAGGAAAGGCGCCGCCAATCGGAAAAGTTTGAGAATCCCTGCTTTATGGGATCATTCCGGATCAGACTTAAGTTTGGCCCCCAGATGCCGACATTGGCATAAAGGGTGTGTTTGCTCTTGTCGTACACACCTCAGAGATGGACGAAGTTATTAGGTGTTAGTCCTGGTATGTAGGCGGACTGAATTCAGTTTTCAATCCCAGGAACCTGGTTGTGCTATCACGGCTGTTTATTGCCTCACTGGTACCTTGAAGGGCATAAAATGTTGAACTCAATGTTAATAATAATGCGTTATTGCTATTATGCATTAATATAATTGTTCTGCTGGTGTTCACGTACTTTTTCTTTAATATTTAGATATTAGCTGATTTGTAACTGTGCATGAAAAGTAATAGTTTCTGTTCATCTAGACTATTGACTCTGTAATAAGCTCGTCTTTTTGGTTCCTGGCCTGGAGTCACGTTTAGACGCTGCGTCAGCATCTCTAAAACTTCCACTTGGTTGGTCTATATATTATCATCACAAACTGTAGACTCATTTCGCTTTAATTGGGTGACTCGTGGCCTACATCTGAAATGTTGAATCCATCAGCTTACGAGATACATTTCTTTCCCCTTAGGAGATTTATTTTTTGATGAGACATTGCTTTATTTATGAAGTTAGGACTGACGTTTTGCGGATTGCAAGTTGAACTTATTGTTTTATTTTCACTTAATATTTGCTGAATGAGCTGTGATTTTATATAGGGTTTAAACTGCATTTAGTTTTTTTTGTGATATGGATTATTATTGACGAAGGAGTTGCGCAATTGTTTCCCAAAAAAAATGATTGCATATTATCTGAGGTACGTGGGTGAAATGGTGTTTGTTAACCATCTCTCGTAAGGTGAATATATCTTTTAGGTGCTTGACAGCTAGTTATAATTGAGGTAAGCCATCCCACTATGAGGAGTAGTTAGCATTATGGTTAACGAGGATAACGGAACACATCAAACTGTTGTTTGGCATCTGATAATACATATGACCAACTAATTTTTTTTACTTACCGTTTGTGAGCAGCCTCTTTGACAACCTACGTGTCTGATTATCAATTTAGGAAGCGATTTAGCCATATTTAGACAAAGTATAGCGAATTAAAATCGTCTTTATTACTTATGTTTGATATTATGACGAAAACCTAAGACATGGTTTTTAAAATATTTTATAAAATAGTCTGTTGTGATAGTTGACAAAAAACAATGCTACAGTACTGACAAGAAAAAGTTAAACTGAGTTTTATCAACTGTTAATGAATAGCTGATACAATACGTCTTCGTTGAAGTAATGTTAGTTGGCATGGTCCTTTTTTTGAATATTGACTGGTAGGCCGTTTGGACTGGTTGCTCAAGGTTGCACAATTTAACTCAACAAACATAATAAGGTGCAGCAAATGTAAGATTTGTTAATAGATTGGCATCATAATATCGGTTAAGGTGTACATTTTAAAATAATTTGATCATTGACATTTTGTTTGCGGTCTGCTTGAAAGAACACCTAGTTACAAACGTTTATTTTTATTATAATTGTGGATAATTCATGCTTAGATGCATATGGTTATTGTATTTTGAGCAATTTGGATTTGAAACCATCATTACAGGATGTCCTTACATCCCGATACCATACTTTTATGGATTGTTGAGTTTTGTTAATTACTACGACATAATTGTGTTTGGCCATTGGGACGTGTCTTTCAAATCCGTATTCCAATCCTGTCCTGATTTAGTGGCATGAGAAAATCAAATTATCATCTCAAAATGTGAAATACATGTCGCAAACGAAGGACTTATGGCATCACCTTGGTGTTAAAATTTAACACCAAAGTTTGCTCGAGCAAACTATTACAAATTATGAAAAGTAACCATGGTAGTATAAAACTGTTTTACTGAAAATGAGTCATCATTCATTCTGATCTTTCACTTCCACGGTAAATGTGGTACTAGCTGTACATGCAATCTTCATCTGTATAATCCTGCATTTATAGTCAGATAAAATTCGTTCTACATACACATTCATTAGAGATTCAGATTAACAGAAGTTTTTTTATCACACTGTTTAGGTTTCTTTGCTGTATTTTGTGTAATATATCTTGCGTACCTAACGAAAATCACCTTTTACCTTATAATCACAAAGAAGAGCGAAAACTATTCAAATAAGCTATCCTTCCGATACAAAAATTCATTCAATACGGACTGTGTAACTGTAATTTGAAAAAGAGGATTTGACGTCATTGTGCAACCAGCCTGTTATTTAGCATACGGCCATTATATTTTGAGATCAGTCTTTTATAACATCTTTATGCAATTCGGAGTTCTTAAACATCGCTTAATGCTTTATCACTCTTTTTGAATGTAAGATTAAATGCTCATCCCTCCCCACGTACATCATGTGGCAGGAATTTTTATCTTTGCAAGCAGATGGGCCATTTACATTTTAAAAATTTATTTAATCTTATCGAAGTTTGACGTTTTCCCAGTATTATTGTTTTTTTTAATCGTATAAATGATATCTTATGGGAATGAGGAGATGAAATGATTTCATCCAATAGTATAATTATAGATCACAATCATTGGTTAATTCATTTGACACGAAATGAATCTAACTCTCTGCAATGTTTTCTGCTTAAGGCGTAATAAACATTTATGTACATTTATCTTCAGTTATGAGGAAACACTCATTGTAATGAGAAGAGATTATTAAGACGTCTCTATCCTATATACTCGGTGTCCAATGAGCAGGTTGAAACCATTCATACTATAAAGTCGATAATTTTCTGTCTTTGATAAAATGTTGCTTGTTGTTATACATGTGAATGGAAACAGAGATTTCACTTGCAAAATAACACAGTGGAACCAACAAGTTCATCCAGTTGATTCCTCACAGTTCTGTTTAACATGAAGTCAAAGCAAGGAAGAAGTATAGAGTACTCTAGCTTCTTTCACGAGACAAATAATTATAATGGCCTGATATAGCTGAAATATCTTTTTGGGTAGTGTACTTGCTATCGACATTTGCCACGTTGGAGGCATTGCCGTTAACAATTGCCAAGATTTGACTCCTCTCTTGAACCTCGCATCATCCACAAATGAATTTTAATTTTGTTTTCTTAAAATTTCCTTTACTGTCTCATTTTGTGAAACAATATGTACTAATGCTTCTTCTTTGAGGGGCATTCTGTTTATGACCACAGTTCACGGTGCTGGAATAAGTGTCTGGTAGTAATTCGCAAAGAGATGGATCTGGTAGGGCGTCTTTGGCAATATCTTGGGAAGAAGGATCAGTTCCGTTTTCTAATACAAAATACAGTTTGTTGCTCAGTCCTTGGTGTGTAAGAGTCCGAAGCCCAACTGTTCCTTCGGACACTGTTACAATGGAGACCTCGTCTCTTTGAGGAGAATATGAGATGCTACTACTACTTCTTCGCATTTGACAGTTCAAACTTAGGTTGCCGCTTGATGAACTAGCAATTGGATAATAGCGTTTGCGACAACGGAATAGAAAATAGGAAAGTGTCATTCCCATCAACAATAGTCCAACACCTGTGGCCACGGATGCTGCTGCAACTAAGACGTTGTCATCGTTGTCATTTCTGATATTATGCAATTGGTTGCCAATGTCTGGTACTTCATTTGAGTTATTCGTCATCTCTAAAATACTAGACTCATCATTATATTCTGTCTTATTGATAGTTGTATTTAGGTCTTTTAGAGTTGTAATATTTTCGATTTGGTCACTGCTTTGTGAAATAGCTACGTCAATAATGGAGGTGGCATTAGCAATCCACTCTTCCTCGTTTGGTTCTTGTTTGGTGAAGATCGTTGAAGTTTCGTTGGGGTGAATGGTCCTTATACTCTCAAGGAATGAAGTGTTAGAAGATGGAGTGGTGCTTTCGATGTCATCAACTGTCTTGGAAGTAGAGGGAGAAACTGGTCGTAGTGGTTTATTGGAAGTGATAACTGAAGCGAAGGTCGTTACAGATTGTGTTGATGCGTATAAGCTTGTCTCAAAAAGAGCTTGATTTGTTGATGGTGGTGTGCTATTGTTATGTTGAATATCGGCCCCGGGCTTAAGATTGAAACCGGTCAGAACACTATCCGTAACGTTAAAGGGTGAAGATGTTGAAATAATCTGCTGAATGTCCTTTTTGGGTGTGGGTATTGTAGAAATATTGCCCAAACCAATTTTTGGTATAGCGGTGGTAATTTTTTCAAGTAATGTGCTGTTTAACAACTTAGTGACAGGTGGTCTTGCACTCGTGTCTGTCAAATTAAAAATAATTTTAAGACTGAATAATGTAGTTGTTTTCGTGGGAAATGAGGTTGGGACAGTTGAATGAGGCTGCAGAACAATATCCTCTTCCGAGAGAGTCATGATAGGTTTATAAAGTAGTTGGTCAGGCTTGGTGCAGCGTATTCCGTAGCTGTGGTAGAAGTGGGTTCCTCCCCGTTTGATCCATTCTGTTAACCAGAATATGTTTTTATCGCAATTCCAGAGATTTCCGCTCAACTTGACCACTTTAAGTTGGGGAAAGAAATTTGGAAAATCAGATCGAAGGGCCACCAAGTTGTTGTGCATGAGATTAAGTTCTCTTACGTTTCTCAGCCCTTGCAAAGCTCTTGTGGAATTGACTAGACGATTAGCAAAGGCCGGACTGTCGTAAATTTCCAAAGTCTCTAAGTGTTTTAAGGGATTGAACACGGAACCATCAAATTGCACTGATGATTTCATTCTGGAAAGTTGCAATGTTTTTAAGACTTCCAATCCGCTGAAACAACCTGCTGGTAAAACTGTCAGTGGATTTTGTGACAAGTCTAAGTTGTGTAGACTAGTCAAGTTGGCAAATACTCCTTCATTAAGGGCTTCCAGAAGGTTGGCCTGCAAATCTAAATGACGGAGGTTCGTTAAATCACAAAAGGCACAAGAATCCAATCGCTTAATCTGGTTTCTCTGTAAGAATAATTGTTCCAAATTGATTAATCCTTGAAAGCTGTACGTTGGTAAAGTTCTTAAGAGATTCTCTTCCACGTACAAGACTTTTAGACTAGGTGGCAAATTGGCTGGGATCTGTTGAAGGCGGTTGCCATTCAGCCATAATCTCACCAAATATTCTTGCCTTCCGAGGGCGTCACTCTCGATGTCCACCAGACAGTTGTCGTCTAAGACAAGTAAGCTAAGGTAAGGATAACTGTCAAGGTCACCTAGACGAATGTGTGTTAGATTGTTTTTTGCAAGGCGAAGATCTCGAACATATCGAGTCAGACTTTGTGGCACTCGCTGAAGACCCACCTTTGAAACATCTATGTACTGTAGTCGTGAACCGAAGAAATCCAGTCTGCTTAGAGTAGTGAATGGATTGTTACTGACGATGAGATGGGCTAAGTTAGTGAGAAATTGAAAGGTGCCCACCTCTATGCTAGCTATCCGGTTTGAGTCCAGATTCAGGTACTGTACTTTATGGAGTCCAGCGAAGCTCTTGGTCGTCAGTCGAGGTAATAAATTATCACGCATATTAAGTTGTTCCAGGGTGACCAAGTCCACAAAAGCTTCTTCAATGTTGGATACTCGATTAGTTGATAAGTCCAAATATCGCAAACTACTTAGCCCTTCAAACATGGCACTATTAATAACCTCCATCAGATTCTGACTAAGATCCAGCCTTAATAACCTGGTCAGGTTTCCAAAAGTCCCATTTTCGATGGTCTGAATTTTGGTTTGCTGTAGTTTCAATTCGCACAAATCCACCACATCTTGCAACATGCTTGTTGACAACGTGCCTATTACATAACTGCGTAATTCTAATCGAACAACCGTCCTAGGGATACCTGTGGGGACATCCCACAGGCCGTCCCCAACACAGTCCACGTAATTGGTCTCATCGCAGAAACATACGCTTGGACAAGAATCTATCGTCATGTAAGACGATGATGACGACCGGTGGTCCAAACAGTTGGTCAAAGAACATAAGATAGAGTTTTGGCCTAGTGTTACACTAAGGCAAAACAATAAACCGACGAGGTTCATTTTTGGCATAGGCGGTCTTTGGCAACTGATCATCCACGGAAGACACCTGTGGGCACAACACACTGTACTATTCTGATAGATTTAACTGCTGATATTTTCATTTGTTTTGAGGATAAATGAATAATATCTATTCACACACATACACACAAGTGCACATTGTACCACATAACACGAACTGGGATGATGTGAATGTATTTCAAGATGTCTTGCAAGTCTTCTTGTTCTTCTTCATAAAATATCCAACTCATCCCATGTTAACTACCTGCAAACACTTATCACCTACAACCATTGTGGGTTGCACACGCACTTTTTTCCAGAGATATAACACGTCGCACCATTTGTTTCCAAGGTTGAACTTGGATGAAGACAAATGAAGTCTTAGGAGAAAAGTCGTTGTGGTAAAAGTGGATAGTGGTGACATTTTGCCAGATGGGACATCGCATGCATGATAAGAGCGTTTAATAGCTAAAAAACGTACTTGGAAGGACCAACACTGCGAAACACGAGCGGAAAAAACCAAGAAAAAAAAAGAGAAAAAGGTCTAGTCTGACATGAAATTTACTCAAATGGACCTCTGTAGACTTTGGAGTTTGGAAGTCTTTTCTTCAAATGTGCTGTAGGATAACTTGTAAGTCTTTGAATGATGCCCTACTGAAGATGTAGGCAAGCCGTAGCCGTAATCCCATTGGCATCTAATCAATCACGAAGTCTCGACCGAATTTGTTTCTAGTTGCAGACGTGCAATACATGTTGAAGTTCGGATGATGCCGTTTCACTTTTTCATTTTCTGGAGGTATTTTATCTCTGTAGGGCTTTTTCTTACATTGGTCCTATTTTCGGACTAGAATGTTTGGTTTTAACAGATATAGGAAGTTTAAGATAAGCTTGACTTTGAAAAAAATTGTCTTCATGTGTTTGGTCGTACTGCTGGCAGCGGCTCACTTGGTGCAATACGCGTGGTTGACAATTAAGTCTAAATATATATTTATCCAGTTTGACAGCAAAATTGCTGGATAAGAGATTTTTCAATTTTTTCCATTCAACATTATATTTTTGGTGTCGTTATTGATTCACCGAGTTTTATTTTCTGATAATTTCAATTGCTCGATTGTGGCCCTTTAGCAGTACTATTGTCGTAGTCATTATTTATCACTTGGCTTGGAGCACGTATTGTATTTTCTCACTCGATGATAATCCAGTTCTTGGAAATCCAGTAAAATCAAAACTTAAATACAGTAATAGAGTAAGAGTTGGTATCCAACGCTAGTCACGATCACACATTTTTTAGTAGAAAGGGGGAATGGTAATAGTTTTTATTTAAACATAATTCATTATCATTTTGCACTAAAGTGGATGACGTGTATTTTCTTCTTGGTCATTTAAACTAGAGGCTGAGGTTTGGTTTGATCCCGGTGCAGTCTGAATCACGCCGTATTGTGCAGCACTAGTGTGAAACCAGGTCGATGGCTAGTAGCAGTAGCAGCGCTTTTAGCCGACATGGTTGGGTGTTAGAATCGAAGAAAACAGCTTGTGTAAAAATGTTAATAAGGAACCGACATCCCCTTGGTAGCTCATTGGTTGTTGCACTTGGTAGAGCACATGGCAATATGCCGGAGTTTCGTTGAAGCACTGGATGGCTCTGGAGCTGGTGCCGGTGAAATTGATTGGATGTGGAAAGTTATCTCAACAGAATGCGGGAGCGATTGATGTCGTCCATGCTTTAACCAAGTTCGGAGTCGTTTTCTGGGAGAGGAATCCGATTGGTTGATTTATTTATTCACACATAAGCTGAGAAGAAATATCGTCCTAGCAGTGTTAGTAAATCACAGAGCGTTTATCGTCGTCGGCTTTCTTAATACAATTAGTCACTATTCTTGAAGATTGGCGAATACCATATCACCAGAATGCCTGTATATGTGTGCAGCTCGTAGATTAAATGGCCATTCTTCTTCTAGTCACACACGTTTGTCCTTTTCATTTCGTAATATTAGACTTGACTGCCGTTTTTGTCTTGGAGTTTCTCTTGGTTTGATAGTTTGATTGTATGAAGTATTTGATATCTTTTGCAGCTCATGCAATGCATCATAACCTGGTTTTGAGTTCACAGAAATGGTTTATTCGTCTTTCTGGGTGTTGCTCTCTTCAAGATGAAGAAAAACGTTTGTGAACGTTTCAGATTTTCTGTTTCAAAATTTATCAGCTTTTGAATTGTAAGTTGGTTTAATTCTGTTGCTCCTTAGGTGATTTTTATCTACTCTTGGTTAGACATTTATATGCTGGTATATCGATCTGCAAGACAAAAAAATATAAAACACCATGAGAGAGTAGTTTTTAAACTATGGGGCATGCATTCTGTAACGAAATTACTGTGACAAATTTTCCTATGCAAATAAGAATTATAATAAATTTGAATGATGTTGTTTTCTCTCGGTAGAAGACATACCGGATCTTATCATTCTGCCCCTTCTTTTATACACAAATAAGAAATATATATATTAAAGTCAACTAAATTGTATTTGTTGGTGGAACTTTTTAGCTGTGAGCAGGTCTTACATTTGCGATGCTCAGGGTATTTTTTGTGTGTTGATCTCAATTGCATTTATTTTTTATTGTGGTATCTGAAAGGAGGATGATGAAACAACTGGGATATAAAATGGACCAATCTTAGTCCAGTTTTTTTTTAAATGAGTAACTTGATTTTTTTTTATCTGAAATCAATTTAAATCTACGATGTATAACGCGTTCGGCCTGGCACGGTGGCGGAATAGGCAGCGTGCTCGATTTACTGCGCCAGAGGTTCCAGGTTTGATACTGGATCTAGGTGGGTTGGCTTCTTACAGACGGGAGAAAGGCCCTGATTGCGCCTTTCTTCGGATAGGAAGTAAAACCGAGATCCCGTGTGGTGTACGACGGCATTACCTATACTATGCAACGGGTAGATGAGGCAAATTTCCCAGGTGTAGGAGCTCGACCGCTGGTGTCGGTGGAGTGCCAAACGAACAGTAAACCGACGATAAATAAGCGTAGGGATTTCAGCCTTGGTCGACAGCCGGCTGAGGAAAACCCTTGTGTTCACTCAGAGGGACAAGATGGCTACCCAGCCCTGCCATAGACGGGACTAGGGTTAGAAGTTGCTTGATGTGTACGCATTGGATACTTGGCAAATTTTATTGGTGCGAATATCATCCGGTATTTATTACTTGGCATATACATTAACCATCATCATCATCATCATCATACTCTTATCCCGCCTGTGGCAGGGTCGGGTCTGCGGGTTCTGGCCCTCCACTCTCGTCTGTCTCCCACCAAGTCCCCGTCAACCCCACACACCGCCATATCCTTGCGGACAACCTGTTCTCACGTCAACTTCGGTCTCCCCCTGCCCCGGGTGCTGCCAACCACCTGCATCACTGGTATAGCCCTAACGAGGTCCTCGTCCCCTCTTCTCATCACGTATACATACCACCTCAGCCTATTCTCCCTCATTTTTTCGGCGATGTCCACCATCCCCAGGCTACCTCTGACATACTCATTCCTAATTCGATCAGCTCTTGACACGCCACTCATGTACCGCAGCATTCGCATCTCGGCTACTTGCATTCTGTTGACGTGGCTCTTCCTCACTGACCCATATAGCATAGCTGGTGTAACCACTGCCCTGTAGAACTTCCCCTTCAACTTAATTGGGGCCCTCCTATCACACAGGACTCCACTTGCCTGCCTCGACTTCCGCCACCCCCATTGATTCTATTGGTCACATTGCTTTGGAAAGTAGATCCTAAGTACCTTACCTCTTGCACCTTTTTCACCCGTTCGCCCCTTGAACGGACGTCACCGTTATTTACCTGTCCTTCCCAATTGAAAGCTAAATACTTGGGTACCAGGTATGCTTCCAGCCTTGCTTAACTGGTCTTTGTTCGAACGCTTAGCTGAAATATCTATCTTGCCTGGCTTTGGGTAGAGTGGTTTCTTTTGGGACGTAAAGCTGTGGCTCCTTGTGTGTAAAGTAAGCCCTTTCTGTACGAAGAAAAGTAAACGTGTAAACTTGAAACATTCCTGGACGCAGGTGTCAGCAAATGGCCTCATAGACGGATAGACCGACGATGATCTCCAGTGCCACTATCACAATTTTTTGCGCTGGCTGGGTGCATATCTTTTAATTATATGCCAGTTACTTTTGATCGCATTTGGGTTAAAGGCAAAGAAATGCAATATAAATTCACTTCAGAAGTGATAAAATGTTATCTCATTTCAGATGAGATTTTAGTCTACCATTTCATAAGCGTTTTGAAATCGGATGAGAATCAAAATCATACATGTAGTTATTTTAAAATTTAGATTTAGTCGGCTTACGTCCTGTAAACACTCAACTAACAAATCGATCGATTCAGGCCTTGATAAATTCGAATTGGGCATTAGCTTACTTTCTTCACTTCATAAGTGGTTTATTTTCAATTGCAGTTTTCTTTGCCGTCTTTAGTTAAAAACACGTTACATTTATTGCAAAGACGAAAAAAAAAATCGCCATTGGAATTGAAAAAATAGAAAGTGTTGTGCAGACATCCGTAGAATAACTACACTCTCATTTCTCTGGGGACCCCAATTTTATGCGGTTTTCGCGTGCCCTGAATAGCTTGAACTTTGTGTATTGGGACTGATAAAAAAAATAGTTGGGCACACTTTTCTTGGATGGGACAGTGCCTACCAGTAGCCATCCTCCAATGCGTTACTATCTCTCCCACTGGAATTACAAAACATGTTTTTCTCATTTTTCAACATCTCCCCGGTTGCCTAATTTGATGTTATAGTAGTCCTTTCAGCATAAGATGGCATTTTGTGAAACTCCTGTAAGAAATAACCAAAAAACGTCATCAAACAACTAAATGTATAGCAGAAAGATGCTGCAAAGTAGGCTTGCCTTGCCTGTGGCTACTGTATTTAGGAATAAAAATAACCGGAGGACCATCCATTTTTGCCCGTGACCATTTGCTAGCATCATCACGACAGCCTTGCAGCGGGAACGGCAAATTGCGTTGGACACACCAGTTCTCGTCTGATCACTGAAGTTAAACAATGCAACCCCAGTTAGTACCGACATGGGTGGCCACTTGGGAAAACTGGGTACCGCTAGTATCCGAAAATCGTCACATTAATGTAGTGTTTGTGCAGTCTCTGCATCAGAACTACACAGTGGACGGGGTTCTAATGGCCATTGTAGTTGATGGGCCCTAAAACAACAACAAACAGCCTTGCAGCACCGTAGAAAGTTCCCCTCCTTTCTCCAGGTCATTTTTAGTAATCATCCTGCTTGTCTCCCGCTTTATCTCTTTAAGTTCCTACCTTCCCGCTCGGTCATCTCCAATTCGTGGTACCTAACCCTGCCATGGGCTTTAAAAAGGGTTGTAACAGGAGGTTGAACACTACAATGACCATGTTCTTCTTTCCATAACTGGAAGTTGAGGTACGATCACTTAAACTTTAGGAGAATTCTCAACCCATCATTCCACCTGCTATAAATAAAACGGTGGTGGCCTGCCTAAAGACAGAATTGGGATCAGGAAATAAATGCCACGGAGACCACTTCTAACATTTGCACATCCATTTACAACTTTTAGTATGGGTATTGCATGAAAACATGCTGTCAGGTCTTTGTAAACTGAAAGTATTTCTTTGAGAACATTACCAAGTGGTAAATCCAACAATGGATCGATGCATTTCTGCTATTTTTTTTTAAGATTTAGGGTCCAATATAAAATCTTGATGCGTAAAGTTTTTTAATGTTATGAAGGGTGTGAGTTGTTCATAGATGTCGAGAAATTCTTGATCTGCTCTGTTTTTTTTGTTTGTTGGCAGGCTGATGGCCAGAGATGCTGTTGTCAGGGTCGTTAAAGATGACAGCGAAACAAGAAATTTGTAATTATAAATAAATACTTTTCTTATTTGCTAATCATTAGGCAGAACCACACCAGATTCGTAAGCAGTGTGCTTCTGCAGTTTCTCAGCTTAATTGAAAATTTTATCTCAATTAAAGGTTTCTTATCTGTGGAGCATAAAGGAGAAATAACAGATCTACACTAGTTAAATTATGATTTAACACCATTATAGTTAGTAATGTAGGCGAAATTCTATCCTAATTTCTGTTGGTGTGGAGAAGGTGTAGTTGTAATGTGCCCATCATCTTGTTAGCACAAGTGTGTGGGATGTCATATTGAATTCTTGCGTCTTAAGTTTTACATTCGTCCTCTATAAAAATACATTTTATCGCATTTTAATTTCGTTTTATTTAATAACAGGTAAGGTTCAAGGAGTTCAACGTTGCATAGTATCTGTTAGTCATTCTGTAGACAGGAATTGACAGATTTGAAATTTTAAGAAATATATATATAAGAAAGTCGGGTCATTGATATACATGAGGGATAAACCATTCTTTAAGTCCTAGAAATGAGAAAGAAAAGGTCTGAACAGGTCATTGGTGATTGTCGATGAAAAACGAACGTTATTGAGAGTGGTTTGTCATACAAGATGACAAAAGAGGACTATCGTCATAGGTGAATGAGTAGATCAAATAGAATTGATAGTCTACTGAATGAGAAAATGAAGGGTTGGACGTGAACTCTTAAGACCTACAACTCGTTACGCGGGGTTAAAAATGGACGTTTCCAAAAGGTTTAAAGAAAGAAAATAATATGGGGAACATGCATTCATTCCGATCTGATGAGATTTTCATTTACGATCCTATGATCTGTAGTAACGCCAGGAGGAGGCGCATCCGTTGGGTTCTTCAAGATTTCACTGAAGGTTTGCAGACGTCTTTCCACCATCTGGTTTTCTTTCACCCTATCTAGTTTTTTTTCATCTTAAACTACCACCATTTCTTGCTTCAACCATGTACATGTATTTCCAATCGATAACATCGTAAAGAATTTTTAGTGTTTCACTTCTCCCGTTATCTTACGTGTATCCATCCTTTTCGATTTCTTGTTGTGAATTTATTTTTTTTTTCGGACGACCGTCATTGACCATAATACATTAAGTACAATAAATGTTTGAAGCAAAGTTAATTCAACTACAGTAGCTATGTAACATCGTATTGGAGATGGTGAATTTGAGATATGGTAAATCGAAGTTCTGTACATATCACAGTAATTTGTAAAGTATTTTTGATTGTATCATCTTGGTGCGATGGGATTTCATCTAAAATTTTTCTCCAAAATTCGTCTATTTGATAAAAATTATTTGCATAACGGCAGATAAGAGTAGGGCACTCGTCGCTTGACGTAGATTTTCTTAACTTCTGTATACCGTGCATTGTCCCGACAGGGTTCTGGCCATCACAGATTGCTCTGTCTTTATACTCCCTGGATGTGCAGGTTCGGCGCCCTAAAAATTGCAGGGGGCGTTTTATTGCGTTGGACACACCAGTTCTCTCTCGTCTGACCACTGAAGTTAAGCAACGCAACTCCAAATAGTACTAACATGGGTTCCGCTTGAGAAAACTGGGTACCGCAAATATCCAAAAATCGTCGCATTAGTGTAGTGTGTGCAGTCTCCATTAGAACTACGCAGTGGACAGGGTTCTAAATGACCTTGTAGTCGAAGGGTCCTAAAACATTAACAAAACATAACAAAACCTTAAAATTCCGTTTGTAATTTACAGTGTCTTGCTTTTCCAGAAGTGATGCGCCATTACTCGGCGTGTATTATTGGCCTCTTGGGCTCTGGACTCGACTAGGATCATGATCTCTCTTCATGCTCCTGAAGAAGACTAAACGGTTATGGTATTAGGTCACCACTCTCTCTCTCTCTTTCAGTAGGTACCATATTGAAGCTCGACCTCTCCACAGACGGAAAGACCTTAGAGTACGCTTTTACAGACTAAAAAAAATTAGGGTCCTAGATGCAGTACCTGTTTTAAAAGGCTTGATGTCCTACTAGCTTCTCCTGGCAAGCATCTAACCCAAATTCAATCCCTTTGATATGACGGTGCCATTCTTGGACTCCCTAAGGACTGATATCTGTTGTGCTCCAATAACTCCAGTATAATGACGCTTTAATATCAGTATTTGGTGAACCTTAATTGTTAAGATTTTCACTTTGAAGTAATTTAATACATCTTTTTGTAACTGCATTGTAGACATATATTTTCTACTTTACTATTTACGGTACGTGTAAATCGATTGCGACCAAAAAAACTCGTTCAAGGCGAATGGTTTTGTAATTTTTATTTAAGAGATTGAAGTAAAGGAAGAGCTTGAGCGAGTGCTTTGAGTCAAATCAACACTTTTGATGAAAATGAAATGCAAAGCGACAATTCCTCAACTAGAGCATTTTCACTTTATATCCAATGGATAAATTGAGAATGAAATTTGCTTATTGCATCCTTTTCTCATTCTGGATTTGTAGGACCTTTATTATGCTTTAGGAAATGTAGGCATAAAACTGGATAAAGTCGTAAATGCAAAGTGGTGTCCTCTAAAGTTGAGAAAATAGATTGCCAAAAACGTAGGGAGCAGGGAGTTAGAAACTGCAGGAGGAAACGGAAATAGGAAAAGTCTTGATTACAGGGGGGGTTTGACCTCCTTGCATTTTACAAAAGCGGCATTTTTGTCTACTGTTAATGTAAGGACAGGCTCCCTCTCCACTTCTATCCAAACATTTTCTACTCTATCAGTATTTGAAATTGGTTGTCACTCGAGAGATTGTGGCGCTCTTCTGATGTAATCAGATCAGAAAGACGACAGTCTTGTTGAAGTACTGGACAAGATGAAAGAATTGGATAGGAAACTTCGTTATTTAGTGCACCATTTCTTTAAAAAGGGGGAGAATATATATGGCGGCATACCAATTCACCGTCAACTACTTCCATTACTCTCAGTTTCAATTTTCAGAAGGGGAAAAAGACCACTGCGGCTTCTTCGTCCGAACAAACTGAAGTCTAAGTTGTTGGCGTTGATAGCTTGCGTTGTCACTGGATGATGCTCCCCATCATGAGAAGTAGTGGGCAAATGGCATTTGTGTTGGTCTGAATTTGTGACTGAAACCAGTTAATGCACCACTACCATCACCTAATGGTGTTGTATTTTATGTGGGGTTTTTTGAGGGCATAGAGTGACCTGACTGAAATCTATTATGAAGTTATGTTGTTGCAAATGCTGAAATTAAATACACAGCAACAAGCTATCCAATGAACCCATTTCATCACTGCCTCAAGCATATTCTTACTTACACCACCTCCTGTATGCCTTTGCTGGTTAATTTTTTGACTTTATAACTCGTAAATTTGAGAAATGCGTTTGATATCTTCTGTAACTTGTAACTTTAGGACGTCCTCAAATTTTTTCTTAATTCATAATGAATTTCATAAAATTGTCCTTTAGGCTTTGCCCTTCTGCTTTTTTTTTTTTTAGCCAATTTTAGGACCGGATGTGTGGTTAATCTTTTTAAATTTAGTCTGAAATTCTTAATATCATCCTAATCATCAATGTTTGTCAGACAAACTTGGAGATCAATTCCATTTAATTTCAAGATGCAAGTATGCGATTTAGTGGATAGTGTGGAGATATGTAATGTGGTTGTGGCATCATGGTACGCACATTGTTGAGTTTAATTAAGATTCAACTGATGGAAACAAATGAACCAACTTGCAGAATTGTACAGTAATTAAATAAGGGCAATGATGTGACATTAAATTGTTTCATTAGCTGTTAGATTAGTGTTGATCACTGATCATCGCAGATGGCACGTCAAGTTCAAACCTTGTACAAAGGGAAGGAATAGAGTATAGTAAAGCGTTTCTGGAACAGAACCAACTCACGTTTAACCCCCTAACTCCCCAATTTGATACTTGCTTGTCATACTCTGTAAAATATGCCTAAAAGCTCAACTATACTTAGACTGTCTTGTCCGCGGCAAGCTGTTGATCAGCAATTGAAGAACATGTGGCTAAATTGAGATGCACACATCGACATACAGTATTTTGAACATCAAAAAACGTCAACATTTCCTTCCTGCTGTCATCAAGACAGCAGAATGCCCAACTGAAGATCAAAAAAGGGTTGAATTTGACATTCGGATCAAAATATCTCCTTGCTGATATCAACAAACTAGAGGTGAATACATTGGATTTTTGAATTTCAATTGGTTGACAACCCGGGCTTGTACAGCATTTTTTTTGCAGTTTATTGGATTATATTGTCCTTGGATGGTTAGTGTGTATCATGGAGAAGTCATGTTGAATTGCACACTTCCTCGGGCATGAGAATGAAAGGATACGTCTCGGTGAGATTCTTGTGCAAGCAACGTTGTCATTAATTATGCTTATCTTACTTAGGGATCGTTAATGTCAAAGTTAGTATTTAAGGATGAAGTAATGATAGGTTCGCCTTAATCTAAGAGAAATTTCATGGTTAGTCGACTTCGTAGTAGGCTTCTGGCAATCCATGTTAGGTCTTGTCCAGTTGTGACCGTTTGACTTACTTTCAACACTTTAATTATTGAAAATTTAAAATAAGACCTTCAACTTTGATTATCCAACTTTTCTTATTGAAGTACTTTATTCTGTTGCTATGTTTCAGTTATAAGGTTAAATGGAGCTTAAATAGGTTTAAAAGGCCATTTTCAGAAAATTTGACCTTATCGCCTTTGAGCCTATGACAAGTTAACTGCATGCGGTTGTTGGCTTTGGTATATCAACCAACATTCTTGAGTCTTAATTTACAATTCATGAGGTTAGTTGGGAATTTTAGTCCAACCTCATAATGCGTTACTCATTTTAAAGCACGCAATTGCTGATGCCCTGAAACGTTTTGTTTAATGGCTTCATCAGCTATTTCTCTTCGAAATCGCTGTCGATTTCTATCTCTCGCATTTCTACTTATCGTTTACTGCCCTAAATATCTCATGCCCAGGGGAAATCAGACCCTGTCATAGACGAGAGACGAGTTCAACGAAGTAATTCACCATTTCTTTTTTTCCCCATGAACTATTGTTGTTTTAATAACGTCTTCAAATTTTTTGAAAGTATTAATCAGAATTTTCAATTAAAGCATATTATAAATAAGCTTTCAACTTAGGTGACTAAAGTCGTGGAGTGCGCTTGTCAATTGAGGATAAAGCACACAGGTTCACCTCCTGGTCTAGCTGCTCTATGGTTTTCGATGTGATGCAGAGGAGGCCTAAAAGTCCGTGATCCTGTGTGGGTGGGTGATGCCACATGCCAGTCCAATCCCCCATCACTCGAATCGGACACACTGCGGATCTGAAGATGAATGAAGGAGCAAATGGAGTTCGAAGTGGCACTTTAAAAAGAGATTTCTATTTATGATTGTTTTGTCTTCTTTGAATACCGGGAATGTCTTTTACAAGTATTTGTAAACATGATGACATGTTAGATCTATTTTGTGACCGTTGAGTTTACTTATTTATATTGTCATATTGTTTGGAAGGGAAGGAGGAAATGAAGTAGAGGAGGAAAGCGTTTGAAAAACAAACAGGCCCAACATTTAAATCGTTTGAATTCAGTTTCAGACATTAAAATATGCTGGAAAACTTTCGTGCTTGGTTAGCATGTTTTAAAGTTGTTTAATCGGTTGATTTAACATTCTGGCATACAATTTGTAGTCAAGTACGACCTATGTTAGGCTGACGAGATTTTAATCGTGACATTTTGAATATTAATGGCGTGTGAAACAAGTTCAGGATCCCTTAGATACCGTCTGCTGCTAAGTTATGTGTTGTGTGTGAGAGACAAGTAGGAACAATTGCCAGTTGCTGTAATCAACAATACGTTAGTTTTTTCGACTTAAATTGTAATAGTCATTCAGCAGTTATAAGACATCGAGAATACGGTGCTTGTGTTGGAAACAATTTATGCCGTTTAGGGAGAAATTTTTATTTGTTGGACAGTATTTTACGCTAAAGGGTAGATGAGGGAAAATTTCCATGTATAGGAGCTCGTCCCCTGGCGTCTGTGGAATCCGCCTTCCAAAACCAGCAGTAGACCGACGATAAAAAAAGTATAGGGGTTGCAACTTTGGTCGGCAACCGGCTGTGGAGAAACACTGTCCAATGTATCGCCCTTGTGTCCATTCTGAGGAACATTATTGGTTTCCTGACCCTGCCTAGGTGGGAAAAAGGGCTAGGAGTTACTTTTTGGACGGTATTTTACGCTGCTGGCTGCCAACCAAATGCTGCAACCCCTATGCTTATTTATGATCGACCAATTTTTCCTCATTTGGTCGCTACACATGTATTTTATTCAATGTACAAGGGATTTTTACATGCAAATGACATCATAGCTTTCCTTCCCTTCCGACGAAAGGTGCAGTAGAAACTAGACTGCCTCTTACCCGAAAGAAGTCAAATTATTTCATTTCAGGACTACGCCACCGGGGCAATTTCTGAGGTGTTTGTTTTTTTGAGCCGTAATTATAGTCAGGTTACGTGACTTGGTAGATGTAAGGACTAGTATCGGAAAGACAAAAATGTCAGAAGGGTAGCCAGCCTTGGGATAACCTGAGGTGGAGACTACGTGTTTTTTGGTAGACCTTCCTTCGGTCTTACTTATGACCAGTGGTTGTTGTCATTCACTCCTGAAAAAAAAAACCGCTGCTATTACACCTCTGCAAATCAAGATGTGACTGGATACCCGGATTTAGAAGGTCCAGTCTTATTTGTGTAGATAAATTGAATAGTGATGATGATCATTTAATGAGGAATTGGAGTGTGATGTAAAATGGCAGTTCAGACGTTTACGTAATACCGTATAGTGATTTACGCTTGACATTAATTTCCACGGTGTACGTTGGTTTTATGGTTTTGAAAACCTTTAAAGCATGCATTTGATAGGAAGTGAGTAAGGCGGAAGTGGTGTATCTTTGATGAATACTCTCTTTGAATCACTAAAACCAGTGCTTGAGGATATTGTTGTAACAGCTATTGTTCCGATAAGATATCTGTTATTTTGATAAATCTTTGAAAATCTCCTTGATGCCCTTCTAGTGGATTTATGTTTGATTTTCCGAAAATTGTGTGATTTATTATGAAAAATTGACGTATTTCATTTGTTATTAATGAATTTGGTATCCGTCTCCTATCCTCTTTTGATGATCCGAATATCTAGCATCTGCATGTAGTGATTATCATCCATACAATTAGTTTGAAAATACAAGAGAAGGTAAAGCCTGGGGAAAATGGTTTCATGTATAGAAAGTAAAAATGGGAGAGGATAGAAAAAGAGTCTTGAAGTAAAATTTTGTGTGATTTAATCTTTTAAGCTGCGTTGTCACAATAGCAGTAATGGCAATCATTTAATGATGGAGATCCTTTGAAGTTAAGCAAAGAAAGGATTTCCCGTCTTAAAATTTGTTGGCTGCCTAATGCATACGGAGAATAGATACTTTCTTAGTGGATGCATAATTTGTCTTCGTCACATCGAGAAAGCGTGCAATACTCTATAGTTGACATCAACAATGAAAAGTATAGCTTTATACTATCTCATTCCAGTCTGCCTTAGGTTTTTTTTTCATGGAAAATAGCTGCATCATAATTTCTTTGCTAGCAAACCGGACCACTGACATAGGTTAATTTTTTTTCAGATTACGACATAGTGCTTTCATGTTCACAAAAGAGAAAAATGTCTTTCACTTAAGACTTATGAATGCCTAGTTTGTATTTTGCTTCTGAAAAAAGGGCATCTCTTAAGACCTACGCATATCAGCTGCTACTATTAGGGGATCAAGGTTTCCAGGGGGAGGTTATAGTTCGAGGTAACTTGTCATAGTCATCGACATCATTTGGGTTGTGTGCGCTTGTCTATAGGGATGGTGAATTTTTTTGTGGTCCTCACTTGGTAGGTATGCACTCTTTCACACAAACACGTCTTCGATCCAGTATAAAATTGGTTGACTGAAATGTGGATTTGACTATGTGATGGATGAGATTGGAGTCAGTGAACGAAATGAGGATTATTGAGAGCGCCGAAATTGCGCTCGAGTGCACTTGTGTGGAGATGACAGAAACAAATGTTGTTTGGCACATTTGGTTGCATGCGTGGTGGACCTTAGTATCATCATATTGTAGCTCATCACTGACTGAGAAATATATACAGATAGATTTCTTTTTGTGATTGTTCAGAATTAATCTTATTGTCTTCAGTCGTTAAACTATTGTTTTGAGACTGTTTGGAGCCTCTCACATGGGCAAAACAAGTTAGCAGCGGACTCTGAGACAAAATAGAGTGTCGTCGACATATTCAATTGAATTTTTTTTATCAGGACCACTCTGAATGGCAAAATTTATTTACAAAATCGACATCCTGATTTATTACTGTTACTGGTTTATAGTTTACTGGCCTCTGTTCCATACACGATTTGAAATGCAACAATCGACTTTCTACAGAATAGATGAAGGCAAATTTATTGTTGTAGCCCTAGGGTTTTTTTCAGACGAGAAAGGAACAGTCGCGACGTCGGACAAATGTGAAATAAAACTATGGTCATTAAGTGAATTACTGTCACCTGCACTTGCAGAAAGACTGAGTATAGTGGGGGGTAATGTAGATATAAGTCAGTCTTGTGAGATTAAAATTGCAGCAGACTCAAAATTCGGTCCATTTGCTTTTAGGGCATTATGTAGCTGGTGGGTTGATGGATCTGCGCAGGCGACCGTAGTTCAAATCCAAAGTTGTGGAAGCAGATATGGTGTTTATTTTGTTGTAATTGCGATTATTGCACATTAGCACAACAGTTCACCTATGAGTTTCCGGTGTCTTTCTCTCTTCTGCCTACCACTTCTACTTCCTGTGTCTTACTATTCTGCTTCGAATAGACCAAAGAGTATCCGACTACTCCAAAGGCAAGAAAAGAGTTATTAAAGTGTGTTAAGCGAGCCAATTGTAGACGATTGACTGGATTTGTGACATTGTTTGAAAACCATTCGCTGACTTTTAAGACATCCAGATGATTGTCGAATTGGTATATCACTGTAAGCCACACCAGAAATAAACAGCAAGTCTGTCTTTCTTCGCGCTTGATGACAGTTAAATAATCAACTTCACTCTTTGTTTAATAACAACCCTTCTGTGGTAGTAAACTCGTGTCTAAACCAGATTTTCAGTGCTAACTCAATGTTTTGGTTTGAATAAATGCACAGCTTTAGTGCTGTTCAAAGAACTAAAAATATACAACTCACCACAAGTACAACTTTGTAATTAATAGTCACATATTCGTCATCACCATTATAAGTCACTTGTGCCTGCCTGTCAGTTCTAGACCTTCATTGCTTTCTGTTCCCAACTACATCCCTGTCTACCCCTTGTAAGATTCCTTGTGGTTGGAATCTCTGATTTGAATCTGAACCTCCAATTTGGAAGGTTTCCAGGGTGAGACCGTGTCGTCCAGCTGTCAGGAGGCAAAGGCACTCAGTTGAATGTAGGGAAAAAAGTTGGGAAGGGGAATCCTTAAACATCCGGTACAGTTAGGAAACCTGTGACCGACAGTGAGTGATTTTCAACGACTGTGAAAGACTGTCAGTGGAGATACCCCTGACTGCTGTCAGACTATTATAAGTTATTCATAAGCGGACGTCAAACTCAAGTCTTGAATATTTGGTAATATTTCTTAGGGACCCAACTTGTATAGGGAAAATCCCTCATTTTGTGAGTACCACTTGATATTTACTAGTTGTCTAATTTCACTCGATGACCTTTCAACAGATGACGCTCAGCAATTTTAATGATCTGCGTTATCTACTGTAAACCATGTATTGTGCATACAGTAAATTGTGAAGAGTAATGATTTCCGATTTGTGGGTTTGCATACTCCTGTGGTAGTGCATACTAAACCATCTTGTCCATTGTTTGCTAATAGCAGCTTGTAGGTTTGGAGGTGCATTTGCAGACTCTCCGAGAGTTGTTTTTCGCATCCATTGTTTATTTGTTTTCAATGAAGTTTTATAATGGTACTCCCTCTCTTTACTTTTGTAGTCACCTTAAAATTGATCCTCAAGAATCACAATTCATTAGGTAGTGTTTATTGTGTACACAACGTCGTAGTTTTAAGTGAATTGCTATGTAGCTGAAAGCAATTTATTTTTTGGGAAGATTTTCTTTGGTGAATATAATGGAATGAGGACAATTTTCAGCATTGCTACTGATACTACTACTACTATTGTTCTTTTACTTCAAAACATCTTGGAAGTATGAAAGTATGGACCATGATGCTGGAATGTCTTGCCTCCTTGTTTATATGTCATTCAAACATGTTGAGGTTAGCATTTGATATTAACGTTCACTTGTATCATCAATGACTACTATTTTATTTGGATACAGTTTCTCTGGTCCTGAATATAAAACCGACATCGAAAAGATAATTCTTCAGAAGACCACAATGCTGTCAACCTAAATCGGTCACATCATAGTTTCTCATAAGTTGCTTGTGTCATCATTGATTAATTTTCTATAAACCTCACAACATACGGTTATTCCGGTCGGACCTACAGTAAGTTTGTTTGTAGACTTACATCATCAAAGTTTTCTACTATTGTCGTCCTCATACTCTTTGAAATCACTGAGGTATTTGAATAGTAGTTTGTTTGACTTCTAGACCTAAAAGTCTTTGTCCAGACCCTCCCTTTGCGATATAATTTCAACGATGTCATTTCGACAACTATAGATATTAATTTCACTCACTTTCCTCAAAACACCATTGCTTGATCAATGGTTTTTCTGAACTGTGCACTGTAGATCATAAATAAGCCACATCCTATACTACTTGCCATCGTCTGAGTAATTGGAGAACTATATGTTCGTCTAGCTATTGAAGTCATTAATCACCTCTTCAGAGTTCTCATAACATTCCTAAAGCAGTGTGTTCAAACATTAGTAGAACCTCCCTTGGCCTCTTTATTGCCTTCCGCATGGACACACTCGTTCCCTGTATTTAGAAACGGTATCCATGATGTGGCTCGAAGTAATTGGACGAAAACTAATGCCTCTTTGACAAGCGAAATCACGGACGTGTAGAGCAGGTCCAGCGCGTTTCCTTTGTCCGTTTTATAAGATATGCGGCATTGATTGCACGTTTATACACCCGAAATTGAATATCTTTATCCATTGTTGCCTTATAACTGACCAATTCACGAACAAGTCATTTCCTAACTTTTCCAACATGATAGTAGTAATACAGTTCAAAGAAAAGGTATCATGGTTACTAACTTGGACATTAATTGTTTCAACCAGTGAAAATGGACATCCATTTAGGGCTGTGCCGTTTGACAGTTTAGCTCAAGACTATAGGTTCGATTGAGGTAATGCCTTTTGGCTAAGAGAGGTTTCCAGTGTTCACTGAGCTATACGATGTTACCTGCCCGAAAAAGAACCCTTCCTTTATAGAAGAATCTACCTGCAGATCTTTGCAGATGTGTGGATCTTTAGGTCCAGGTGTAAGACGTCCTCTGCATCGGTAAATGACCTCACAAGTGGACAGATCAACGCTCTCGCATGATAGAAATCAACCAATTTATGGTGCTACGAATACTGCCCCTTGTCTTTACCAGGCAACTGTCAAGTCACTGCATGTTAAATTTTCTGTTAGTTGCATTCATTGACGCTGTCATCATCATCATCATCATGCCTGAAGCTGCTTAGTTTCAGTAGATGGCATTTCGATTACTGTATATCGTCGTCTTTATTCCTTTCGCCCTTATCCTTTTAGTAGTAGTTCTCTGGTGGGTGGGACAATGTGTGAGAAGTGCAGTTGCTTAAGTTGTTTGGCTGTAATTCGACTGAGTAAAGTACTGGGAAGCGCCACGCCGTCGGATTAACGTCTAGTTGATGTAGTGTGACGATGGTAAACACCGTAAGAACGAAATTGATTTATTTTCACGAGTTCTATTGCGATGCCTTTTTAAGAAGACCACCGACTGATAACAAAGTGCTCTGAAGACTCCCCGTTGAGTTTCGGGTGCCTTTAGTTTATATATCTTGGGGCTGGGGTGAGGACAGCAGCAGAGTTTATATATAAGTATGTAGGTATAGGCTTTACCAAGCTCATTTGAGAAGGGCACTTTTTCATCGTATTCAGTTCGTTCATTCGCCATCATGTCGTCATAACCCCATCACATTTGCCACGCTCAGCTCTTATTGTGTTTGAACAGAAGATACCATGCTGGGTCTTCAACAAAACAAGTCAGCCCACCGCACTCCTTTGGGCTGTAATATGGTAAAATTATTGATTGATCTTGTGGATTAGATGAGTATCGTGATTTAGAGATTCTAAGATAGGAAAGAACAAAATAACAACTGGTCCCCAAACCATGCCCATTTTGGTACCAATTTTAAGCTAGCTACGGTGTGAAATTTATCTCGATTATTCTGGTGTTGACTGTCCCACATGGACAACCAAGACGAGTCGCCAGGATGGCGGATCGACATCTGGTATAGTCGTCTATGTGGATTATCATGAATTAGTATTAAATTTAATTAATAATCTGTATGGACCGTAAGATGTATTAACAACAGTTTGAACCTACAAGCTTTTAGGCTGAATGCTTTTTCTGCGAAAACGCTTTAAGTCAGAGCAGAAGAACCATATTTTTGTCATTCTAGTAGCTTTTATGATGTTTATAACAAGATCATATTTTGTTAGCCTAATTACGTTCTTAGCAAACTAACATCTCTTATATACATCTGGCTTATATTTTTCATTTGGACCGCAGTGTTCTGCTCCATATAACATGGAATACGTGTACTCAATCGATTTATCCTGAAGCTAAATTTGAATTGAATAAGTTTCTATGAGGTTAATTTTTGCTTGTTGACACAACGTGGTAGGTGATATTATTGGTTCCTCCCCAATATTGTTAATTTCCTGCCTGCAAACCGATTTAGTCTCCTGTTATAATCCACCCATAACTTGGTCAGTTGGCAGCGTTATTATTCTTTACAATTTCTTCCGCCATTAGAAACTGTTCTGGATGTGCCTCGTATCCTTAACTTTTAAATAATGAGCATCATTTATAACACAAATGTCTCTAGATAAAGTAACCCTTCTATGGTAACACTTCCGGCAAAAAGCCCTGCTGCATGTCTGCATTGATCTGAGACGTATGACCGCCATAAAGGAAATGTATGAATTTCCTGTTCAGATGGCGAATCCATTCTTTTCTTTGCTTTGCAGAATTTGTATGGAAGCACTTTTACGTATGTAAGTCACAAGAATGATATGACTCTTGTCGTTTTTCTTCTTAACTGGTAGGGTGGGGAGGTGAAGGTTGGAGAAAGTTGAAGCAAAAGGAATCTAGAATTTGAGTTGAGAGTTTTATTATCCCTTAACCTACAATAATTTCAGGGTGTTTCCTTCCGTGACGTTACCCCATCTTGTAACTGCTTCCATTGCCATTTCATCGTTTCTCAATTGCAGCATTAATTCATCTGCTACAAAACAAATGCTGACAAAATGAAGGCATTCGATATATCAACTAACAAGATAGAGAATTACTGTTAGAACAAGATTGTGATTCAGATGTGCATACATTATAGACAAAGTGCAATTTTCAGATCTAGAAATTGTTGAAGGTTTAATAACCCATAGTTGACTTTTAGAAGATATCAACAATTATTCTTGTCACAGCTGTAAAACTAAATTAAAATACAAGTCATAATGCTGCTGTAACATCCCATATCCATGTGGTTGTCAACGAAATCACGTTTATTTTTGCAAATAACTCACACGTAATGAAGCTCAGGATAAATCCCATCAGAGTAAACTCAACTGGACTGCAAAAACATTGATCACAATTGACTGGAGTGATGAATGAAATTTCGACCGTAATCGAATTCATTGAGTATGAACGACGATAATCGATGGTGGTGGTAATCATTGCTCACTCTTTTACAGAATTGGTAGCAAGTAGATCTTCCTTGCTTGATAACTTCCATAGTTCTGCACTTTTTTTAGACCCAATTGTGAATTATCCCTGCATTTGATATGTGGACTCTTTGTCTAAACCCTACAAGTCCTTTCAAAGGTAATATGTCCTATAAAAATTACTGACGTCTTGCAGGAGCCACTCTGAAAAAGTGGAGCCACTACTTAGGAGATAAGTATCTCTATCACGGTTTCTTAAGGAGTGTCTTTGCACAATTTTAAGTCGTAGGAGTCACATCTTGTATCATAAGTTAGCCATCTGATAGTTTACATAAATCGTTTGCTGTTGAATATGGAACTCAAAACACGGGATATTGATTTGTCACCTTCAGTCTTTAATGTGTATAGTTCGGTTAAAGTGCAGCCAAATTCTCCAACGTTTCTAGCTCTGTGGGAACTCCTTTAAGCAAAAAATGTGCTGTGAAGTCCTAAAGTAGTATATATTGCCATTATTATGATGCATTTATGTTTTGAGCATAACAGTTGGCCTGAACTTCAAGGAACTGAAGGATGGATCTACTGTGCATACGATTTGACATCATAGCTAGGAGTTCGTGTCGAATCACCTTCATACTGTATCTTACAGAAATTGAACTCGGCTTGGTTTTAGTTTTTCTTTCGTTGTTGTTTTAGGGTCCTTCAACTGCAAGGTCATTAGAGCCCCGTCCACTACATAGTTCTAGTGCAGAGGCTGCACAGACACTACACTAATGCGACGATTTTTGGGTATTAGCAGTACCTAGTTTTCCCAAGCGGCCACCGATGTTAGTACTAGCTGGGCTTGCGTTGCTTAACTTCAGTGATCAGACGAGAACTGGTGTGTCCAACGCAATAAGCAGCTCCCACTAAGCTTGGTGTCAGCCTACTTGATCATCATTATGAATCCTTGGAGAAGTCTAACGACTTGAAGTGTATCATCAACTTTTTGTCAACCGTGCCTACACCTTACATGAGACACTTCACCTTGAAGGACTTTAGCCTGTGTAGATTATAACGTGGTGAACTTGACAATTGAAAGTTTATAAATAGTTATCTACTATAGGCTTCTGCTGACAGTAAGTCCTATTTTAGAAACACGTGAAGAGATGAGGAAAGATTCTGGAGTGGCAGTGTAATTTAACAGTAATAGACTAGCGGTGCTTGTCTCTATATTTGGCACATGCAATAGCCATGATTGTCAAAGTCCCACAAAATCCTCTACAAATTAAGCTACAATTGTGCCACGATTTTAATTCAGTAATGGAGACATACGAGGTTGTCTTGTTTCTATATTGCATACACATGAAAAACAACTTTTTAGTTCGTAAATGAAATCTAGGACCATTTCGGCAGTTATACAATCCACTTATTTCTCTATAGTTTTTGGCTACACTGGCAATGTCATTTGGCAGCCATTCTATGAAGCCACCCGGCAAATAAGGCACTGGGATGGAAAGCGATGAGCAATTGAAAGCAGAGAATTGTAAGTGGAAATAATGAAAATGGATTCCAGGATAGTATTTTCCTTGTTAGATTGACATATATTTGATTTATCGGCGTTCAAATGATTGGATTTGTGGCGCATTGGTCCTTCCTTCATGATGACGCGTTTGTCAGTGCCACTGTCATGTGTTTGTAATCCATTGGGATTCCACTTTTGGGATAAATCTTTTGTTCCCCTTTCTTTGCCTCTGGTAGCATTGTGATAATGATCTAGTAGAACTATCTGAGATAGCTTTAAGTTTTCATTACATTTGCTAGATGTTAGAGTTAAGAATCCCCGATGATCACTTGTCGCTTGATTTGTTTCGAACCCTATCATTTTGTTGGTTGCCATTTAGATCGCGATTTTCTGAGATTTCTCTATCGTTTGGCATTATCTTTGTCTCTGTTATTTTGTCAGACCTTTAGTGGATTTTGGTTGGCAAGCCTCTGAATTTTTTTCTTCATTGTGTGTGTGGTGCAAAAATGGCAACCCTTCCTGCCTTATAGGAATTGAAGTTTTTTTTTT